>CM049927.1:3970000-4570000 GCA_027405835.1 Asclepias syriaca | reverse complement strand
ACGAAAACATCAAGTTTTGGGGCAAAAACGCAATTTTTGGAAATGTTGACTCGGTCAAAGGATCAGGACGGGCATCCCGACCCAGTCAAAGCACCGGGACGGGCGTCTAGGACTCGGGACGGGCGTCCCGACTTGGTCAACAGACTAGGACGGGTGTCCCAATCCGGGACGGGCGTCCCGAACCCCCAGATCCAGTCCCACATCGAATATTTGATGAAAACTCACCCCGGGAAGCTGCTATAAATACCCCAGGCCTCCAGCAGTTGAATTCATTCCTCTCCACTCGATCTGAGTCATTTAGTGGTTTCTAGTGTACACTTCTCTAGTACACAACTCACTCAGAGACTCGGATCTCAATTTTCTTTCTTATTAGTGTTTTGATTTAGTTTCTGAGAAATAGTCTCAAATCTTAGGCTTCTATAGATAGGTTCGTTTCTAGTATTCATAGAATACCCGGAATTTCGTTAGGAGATCCTAAGAGGGCTCTAGGCGTTCGAAGAGTCAGTCCATAGGGCTGGGCTTAAGCTGGGTATTAAGGTAAAGCCCAGTTACTAAGCTGAGGAAGCGTCCTCCGAAGGTTCTGGCGAGCAGAGTCAGGGCGAGCAATACGACATATACAGCAGTACGCTCCGTCGGCGAGACTACATAAAGGGTGATTTCTTTATGGCATCAGTCCCTATGTCCCTCTCTTATATGTTGTTATTGTGTTGTTCTAAAGATTTATTATGAATACGAGATTACGATTTTTATGAATAGTTGTTTTATATGTTGACGTTGTTATGTTTTTCCGGAAATAGCCACCTGCTTAACATTCACTATGTCTGCATGTCTAATGTGCTCTTTTAAACTAAAGTTAGGGTTATAGACAATTCCTAATCACGGTCTAATCATAACCTGTTTAGTTTAACAGGCATTAATTAGTATTGGTGTCTGCCATACTAGATAAAATAACCTGCTGAACACCATGTTTGTTAGAGTAGTCTAGGTAAGTCGAGCCGAGTCCGATTATGCCGGCGGCTAGGGCAAGCGGTATGATCCTCGAAGTGACATAGGGCTTTCATGGATGCCTTCGTCCCGAACCGTGAGTAGGGCCGTCATTAAGGTAGGGCGGTTTATTAGAAATCCGGATGTGGTACGCCTTTAGACACAGAACATAGTTGCAATCCAGGCCAAGACATGTCTAAAATACTCGAATATAGGTCAATCAACATATAGGAACAGTATAACATAGAATCAGGACTCATCTATAAAACACTTCTAGGATTAATTAGATTTAAACCTAGTGGAGAATGGATCACCCTCTCATCAAAATCATTGATGAAGATTGCATAACTGGATCATAAGATAGGAGTTAGGATAAAAGGCTACTTACTACTAAGCCGTTGCCACTTCCCTGGGAGTACGATATTTAACTTAATAAAATCGTAGATACTTTCCAACAGACTAGCTACACGATAGGTACTCTGCCTTAGGTTCTGGTTGATTAAGTGACAATAATTGAATGCTAAGTGACAATAATTGAATGCTAAGTGACAGTTAGTAAGACTCAGTCATTAATTACTCATAATCGACATAGGTAAATAAAGCCTATCTTTTAGCATACCAATCGGAACTGCATCAATAACTTTTAGAATACGATATCGAATACACTAACTGGAAGCACGTAAATGCCAAAGCTTTATCCGATTTCGTTTGGAATGCACCGATTTACTCCCCACTACCCCTTAGTCTTGCCCGAAAGCAGCATTCTGTCAGATGGAAAATCCACATAGACGAATCTGCAGTCGAAACCAACCGTGGCGCCGGCGTAGCCATCACTTCTCCCGAAGGTTCCAAATTATTTTACGCATTCAAATACACATTTCCAATCAGCGACAATAAATCCAAATATGAAGCCATCCTTGCAGGGTTACGGGTCGCCCGAACCCTACATATCCACAACCTCCACATCTTTACAAACTCTCAAGTCGTAGCTGGTCAAATTAATGGTGAATCTGAAGCAAAAGAAGATAATATGCAAAGGTATTTACAGTTAGTATCGGCTTTCTTTAAAAATTTCCAATTCTTGAAAATCGAACACATCACCCGCAAGGCCAACACCGAAGTCGATGCTCTATTCAAATTACACACTGGAGATGCCTTAGATGGAACATGGATAGAACCCCTTACGCAAAAATCCATCGACGGTCTTCCAGTTTTAACCATCACTCAAGAATCGTCATGGATGATACCTATTATTCAATACATCACCAACGGCACGAGCCCATCCGATAAAGTCCAAGCACAGCAACTCAAAAATTTTGTAGCCCAATACACTCGCCTAAACGATCAATTATATCGTCGACATTACTCCTGGCCTTTACTCAAGTGTGTGCCTGAAACTGAAGGAAATTACATTTTGCGGAAAAACCACAAAGGCATTTGCGGATCTCACATCGACGCTCAAAGCTTGGCCCGAAAGATCATGTGCGCAGGTTACTTCTGGCCCACTATGGAAGTTGATGTCACTACATTAATACGACATTGTTTGAAATGTCAGTTACACGCCAACATTCATCACACCACTGTGGAATTTCACTTTATAAGCAACCCGATTCCTTTCTACTAATAGGGGATGGATATCGTAGGCCCTTTTCCCGAAAGCAAGAAGCAACAATGAATTTCTCATCGTCGCCATTGACCATTTCACCAAATGGGTAGAGGCAAAAGCTTTAGCTTCCATAACAGCACAAACTATCAAAGATTTCTTTTGGAACGACATCATCACTAGATTCGGAATACCCCGCATCCTCATCACCGATAAAGGAAAAAAGTTCAAAGCACAAGAATTCCAAAATTTCTGCCAGGAACTACAGATAGATCACCGTTTTACATCAGTCGGGTACCCACAAACAAACGGAATAACAGAAGTTACTAATCGTACCATTGTGCAAGGTCTAAAAAAGCGTATAGATTCGGCTAAAACCAAATGGATCGATGAGTTATCGAATGTATTATGGTCATATTGTACAACTCCCCATTCCCGCACTTTAGAAAGTCCATTTTCTCTATGTTTTGACGCCGAAGCATTACTCCCAGTTGAAATTGGATCGCCATCTCCCCGCTTGGATAATTTTTCCATCGAATGGAATGATCTTAAAATGCCGAAAACCTGGCTTTACTTGATCATATTCAATCCTACACAGCCATTCGTGAGTATAATTATAAGAGTTCTTTAGCTAAACACAAAAATTCCTGAATGCGACCTCATACTTTTATGCTAGGCGATCTCGTCCTTTGTAAGAATTCCGTTAGTCATCAAGAACCCACCTGAAAGCTCGACGCCAATTGGGAAGGCCCATACATTATCACCAAAGTAAATTCAAACGGAAGCTTTCATCTAAAAGACAACAACGGCAACACCTTCGCTCGAATGTGAAATGCCGCCAACCTCCGAAAATATTTTCCGTAGGTCCCCTATATTTTTATTCAAATTGTCAAAATTTAGTATTTTAACATTTCGCAAAAATCCTGATTCTACCCAAAGGTTTCGGAGGTTATACTTGTAATATATTTCATATCTTCCTTTCCCCGGGTACCACCTTTTTTACATACTGACACCCCATGTAAGTTTCAGTATTCACACTTGTATCAAATACGTTAATTCACAGACAATACATTCATCTTTATAACTCGATACTACCAAAAGGTTTCGGAGATCACACAGTAACATTTCATTCATAGATTACTTTTTCTTCTTCTTTACCTCCCAACAATACATTTTACTTTCGAAATTTTACATATTACCTTCGGTTTCTATACTTATCATAATTATTAACATTTATCTCATTAATCACGTGTCCCAGTTTGCTCCACACCTTCATAGCAATAAAATAAATACATAGCAAAAAATATATACACCAAAAACATAAATATTTTCTTTCAAATTTAGTATGTTCAAATTACATATTCGATGTTTCATCATCAAATATCGTTTTCTCCCCCCCCCCCTTCCCTACCTGCCGATACCCCTTCCGCCAAGGCAGCCTCCTCCATCTCAACCTTCTCCCCCGAACCCTCCCCTCCACCCCCACCCTCAGCAATCAGTTCATCAAAATTGAAAGGCCCCCCTCCCAGGGATACACATTCCTTTCCGAAACAGTTGCCAAGGCCTAGAACTACTCTGGCAATTCAAAAGAAGGATCCGCATGTTGAATGTGATCCCTCAACACAGCTAAAGTATCACCAGCAACGGGAGCCGCTACTCGAGAAAATAGCCTATAACACCGTTCATCTTTGAAAAATGACGTTATAACTGCTTTCTTTGTCTTAGAATTATTGAGACCCTCGGGGGTCTCATAACGGTCCCGCAACAACATAGCTTCCTCTTCCCATTTTCTTCTGGCCAGCTCCAGTTCCCCCACCTTCAATTTTTCTCGCAGCACATCCTGTCGCACCTCTTCTAACTCCTCCCCCTGCCTCCGCAACCTTTCTTCAAGCTCCCGCATCTTACTTTCGGTTGCATCCTTGGCAGCCAAAGCTTCCTCCCTGCTTTTCAGAGCAGAATCCTTTTCAGCTTCCAGACTCTCATAATTATAGTAAGTCAGTCAGAAGCGGTCCAGGAGTTCGATCTCTAAAAGCAACCCCTACACAAAACCATACAAAACTTTTCAAGTTCATATCAAATTTTTAAATCTAAAAATTTTTCATTCGACCAATACACTTACCTCAAACTTTTGTTGATAAACTTGGCCGATGAGCACTTTCGTCAGCACTCTTTCCACTGACTTCTTCAACCCCGGGGGAAAGTAGTGCTGAAAGAAAGTCATCAAAACCCCTGGACCCCTATCACCAAGTTCGATGGTATGTCCCAAGCAGGAACATACTTACCCCTCTCAGCCTCCCCAGAAGCCCCACCCTCTACCCTCATTTGCTTCTTGGGTGGAGAAACATCAACCGGAACCTCCACCACCTCCTTCTCCTTCTCCTTCTCCTTCCTCTTCCCCTTCACCGCCTCCTTTTTCACTATTGGGGCCAGCACTTCTTTCTTTTTCTTCCCCACAGCCACCCCCTCCCCCTTCTTCACCTTATCAACAATCCCCCTCCCTCGCCCCCCTTCTTTCTTCTCAGCTTCCCGAAACATCCCTGGACAATAATACCTATGAGTTTTAGTAATGAAGCTAAAGCTCCCTTTGTCAGGCATAACTTAAAATATTTTAAGTTTACCGATAGGTTTCTTTTTTCGTTTGTCCGAGTTGTTTTGAACCATTTCCATCACCAAATGTTTTCCTAAAGACAACAAAAAAAGCAACCTAAATATTAGCTTTCGGATAAAACACTTCGTATAAAAAAAAGTATAAACCCCCTCCCCCATCTTTTCCAATTCCCATGTTTCACCCACTTAGTTTTCGGATGTCCAATCTGGAGTCAAACTCCAAGCCCGCATGCCTCATCAAAGTCTCTGACCAATCCTCTCACAGTGACAATTCAAACCGATACTTGGACAAAATTTCTGCATCATGGTAATCTCTCCCATACTCCTCCAACACATCATTGCTCAAACTTTTACGATTATTCCAAGGAAGCAAGATTCCATTATTATTAAAACTGTGATGCTTAACATAGAAAAACTCATTCTTCCACGAATGAATGCTGGAAGGACCCAAAATCAACGGCCGAGAGCTGCGGCGAGCAATGTAAAAAAATCCACGCCCTTCGGGTGTTGTACATTTTTGACACAAGTAGTACAACCTTCGCCACAACTCTAACTGACACTCACACCCGAAAGCTCTGTAAGCCATTAAAAATCCAACAGTCGTCCGGATCACATTCGGCATTAACTATCCCAGCTGCACCCGGTAATACTTACAAATATCCACAAATAGTGGATGCAGTGGAAAACGCAACTCTGCCCGAAGGTGGGCTACATATGTTGTCACACAGTCCGCAGGTGGTGTGTGGACCCGTTGTGAAGCTTCCGGACAGATAGTTTTAAACGTTATCGGGAAGTGATAATTCTCCCGAATGCCTTCCAAGTTTTGAGATTCCGATACGGTTGTGTTGTATTGTGGAACCTGAGGGTTTTCTTTCTCTTCACAACCCTTAGTTTTTGGTTCTTTCCTCACCGAGGCTACTTCATCTATTGGATTCCAATAGGCCATCCTGAAACTTACATCCTTCTCATCCAAAAGAGGAAAATAGATCTCCTCCTCATCCATTCTATACTGTACACTGGCATCCTGATCCCAGACGAACCTATAGGACCCATACATTCCACTAATTCTTCAAACCCTACAAACCTATCATATGAGGATTCTTGCCCACTAACCGAAACCATTCCTTCAGAGGAACTCATTTTCCCTTTTTTGACATAAGATCAAACCGTTCTTTTTCTTTTCCCTTTCCTAAGTCCTAGCCTAGAAAATGCAAAGCAATAGAACAAGTACCTGAAATTCGCCGAGGAGCCATGTTTAGCAAAGATATTCCAAGCAAAGTCACACAAAAGTAATATAACCGCATTCACAATAAAAAAATGTGTTCACCAGCTAATAACCGTATTCAACACCATCAATCATGCACCGTAAATCATAACACACAAACCCCTTGTTCATAACCGTCAACCCCCCCCCCCTCGGTCCCATACACAGACACATAGATTCAAACCACCTCCCAACCCAACACTACAACACAACATTCCACACACCCCCTATCAACACACACAAACAATCATACAAACCCAATAATTAATGGTGTATAAATATAAAATAACAAGATTCACCCACATTCCCACATCAAAACAAACAACAATATTATAGAATGCAAAGCACTAACCCGAAAAAATAGCAACACAGCAATTGTTCCTCTGCTTCAAAGTTAAAGTACAAAAACTCCAACAGCACTTCAATCAAACCACAAACAATCGCACAAGAAAACAACCCGCAAAGGATCGCACAAGAAACAAACAAAAACCGCCTTACACTCACGAGAAAGAGAGAAAAAAAATTTATCAGAAGATATGTTGCAAATGAAGCATTCTATCTTCTTCCCCCCCCCCCCATTTTCTTTCGTTTTCCCTTATACATTTCGTAAAACTCACTGTGCCGAACCCCAAATTTCTCAATCAATTACATTTCATACATTTTCACGTCTACACGCGCCCCACACATCGCCAGCAGAATCGTCGCCACGCACTATCTGTTCCATCGAAGCGTCAGACACGTCTTTTCACATCCACGCGAATAACAAGGCTCATTATTACAACATGATACACCAACCTACCAAAATAACCATTTTTTCTCGAACTCACATCTGGTCAATTGTTTCACAATTACTCCCACCACCCGTAAGTCTCCCATTCCCCCCCCCCCTTCTCTTTACCCGAAACCCTCTCATCCCCCCTCTCTTTTCCTCCAACACAATCCCGAACCCACGCAAACCGATACCACACATCGGACACACACACTTTCGACAGAGTTAGGCCTCATCCCTCACAATCAAACCGCACCTCACACCTTCGATAACATCTGCACGTTCATCTCGTATCCTTTTTCCAGATTTTTCCTTTTTAAAAAAAAAAGTTGCTTATGATATATGTACGAATATACCTCCTGACACATGTACGAATATACCTCCTAACACATGTACAAATATACTCTCACAACAATAGTATCTTTTCTTATCTTATTATATCTTTCTCTTGTTTTATTATATTTATTACCACAACTAAAAATATCCCAAAAATTCCGCATGTAATATCTCATTCAATAAAAAGCTCACGGTCCAAAACACAACTATAAAAAGAAACCCTCTGAGATGAAAGAGAGATAGCCAGAAATTATACGATTTGCGAAAGAGAGAAAGGAGGAAGAATTAGGGAAACAAGAGTCATCTCACATCACTATTCAAAACTTTTAGATTAAATTTTTAAAAAAAAATTATAATATATAATTAAAATTACACATAAAACTATTATTGAAATTACAATTTATTCAACATTTATGTGTTTTCCTAGCATTTTAAGTGGAAAAATATAAAAACTTATCCCACCATAAAAAACTATATGTATGTATATATATATATATATATATATATATATATATTATATAAAATCATACAAACGTTATCAACTCTAAGTTTTTCAATGGCATGTGGGGGTGGTGGTGGTGGTGGTGGTGGTGGGGTTGTTGGCTGAAAAGAAGGAAAGAAACAATTAAAAATCCTTTCTAAGTAAACGGCACCAAAATTTCTGGCAAAATAAACATCAGCCAAACAATAATTATATTCCATTCTTTTCTTTAATAAAGACTTCTATATGCAAATGTCTATCTATTCCGAAATGACAATCACTCTGACATTTCATTTAATTGTATGTGACATACATTTGCACTTCAATATCTTTCAATTTAAACTTGAATTTTAGTTAATAATTTTAATATTATTAAGAATTGGGATTTTATATATATTTAATGAAGAGGAATATAAATTTCTTTTCTGGATTGGTATATTTTCAATTGTTTTAAGTAAACGGATTGAAAAATTAATAAAGAAAACGTTTGGTCGGGGACGCAGTTAGTTCTTTCTTCTGTTAAGACTTTTAATTGCATACCTATCTAGAAAAATTGTATGCTAATCGAGTTTATGAATTTTAATAATTTTAGTAAATTTTATCATTTCATTTTTAAACTGATAGTCAACTAATAATCAATTTTTATAAAAAAAATTAAATTAAAAAAGGATAAAAATGGAAAGAAAACAAAATCATATCTAAATGGAGGCATCATGCAAAATCAGGTCTTCAAACTTCAATTTTTTAAAGTACTGATTTGGATCGGTGATTTTTCTCTTTAGCAGGACATATTCTAATTTCTTAACATTCAGGAGCTTCCCAAATAATTTGTTTGGCCGTGATTTAAACAAGAGTTGAGATTTTATTCTTAACTTTCCCCAGAGTTTCTGTATCTTAAAATCCAGATTATAGATTTGATTTTTAAGAATACATGAAGAAAATAACTTTGAGAATAAATGTAATAATTAGAAAAATAAAATAGAAACATGTCAATTGACCCTCCTATCGCCAGCATCACCGTCACCCCCATCTCCATCTTCGAGATATTATTGAGATATTATTAACGGTGGATTTGTAACTATATATATATATATATATATATATATATATATATATATAGTGTAGGTGATTTTTGATATGATATGTAGATAAAATTCATATGTATACATTGTAAACAAACAAAAACATTTTAAACTGAAATCAGAAAATATTCTTCGAAATCAGAAAATATTCTTTCATGGTATCAAAGTAATTAATGAATCTGATATTCTTTTTTTCTTTAAAGATATGACAGACGATGCAACCTCAACTTACACAGCTCCATCTACAACCATAGATGGAGTCAAGATCCAACTTATATATCCCCAGAGTCAACTGGTTTCTGTAAAGCTAGTTGAAGGAAATTTCTTGGTGTGGAAAATGCAGATCCTTACTGCTATTAAAGGCTATGGCCTTGAAGATTACCTGACCTCTGAAACACCACCGCTAGACAAATATATTCCAGGTAACTCTCAAATTCAGACCATTAATTCATCTTTTATTTTGTGGAATCGTCAAGATCAGATCTTGGCTTCTTGGATTCTTTCATCACTGTCAGAAAATGTTTTACCTTTGATTATTGGCTTGAATACCTCTTCTGAGATTTGGAGTGCCCTTGAGAAAAAATTCGCAAGCCAATCCAAGGCAAAGACCTTACAATACAAGTTGCAGCTGCAAACTACAAGAAAGGGTAACTTAAGTATGACTGAGTATTTGGCAAAAATCAAGATGTGCTGTGATTTACTTGCAACTACTGGAAATCTTGTAAGTCAAAATGATCATATAATGCACATTTTAGCTGGTTTAGGTCCTGAATATGATCCAGTGGTGGTCACAGTTACTGCTAGCATTAATTCTTTTACCTTGAGTGATATTCAAGCACTGTTGTTAAGCTTTGAAACTAGGTTGGAATCTTCTAGCAGTATGAGTGGTACTGGAGCAATAAATACTGATGGTTCTCAGCCTACTATGAACTTCGTGGCTCATGATAATAATCAAAGGAGAAATTTCAATGGTTCAAGAGTCAGAGGAAGAAGAGGTGCCTTTAGAGGAAGAGGTGGCAGGTCACAAGGTTCAAAGGTTGTGTGACAAGTTTGTCATGTTCCAGGACACAGTGTTGACAGATGTTGGCATAGATATGATCAAAGTTATGGCACATCAAACAATAGTCAAAATAGTGCAGGTGGTGTTGTGGAGAACTATCAGAACAATAATCATTCACTAAACGTGGTGCATATCCCTCCCTAATAGCAACCTTTCAAATAATGAAGGATGGTGGTATCCAAACTCTGGAGCTTCCACACATGTCACCAGTGAGCTCAATAATATGACTTCTGCATCAGAATATAATGGATCCAACAAGCTGCAGTTAGGAAATGGGCAAAGTGAGAATATCAGTCACATAGGTAACACCACCCTTCATTCTAGTCAAACTGATAAATTATTTCAACTTAAGGACTTGTTACATGTGCCTAGTATAACTAAGAATCTCATAAGTGTTTCAAAATTTGCCCTTGACAATGATGTGTTCTTTGAGTTTCATCCTTTGATCTGTCTTGTAAAGGATCAAGCTACTCATCAGGTCCTTCTCAGAGGAATGCTTAAGGATGGTCTTGATATGCATAAATCATATCACGTTTTTAGCATGTTTTTAGGCATGATTTAGGGTGAAATTGAGGGTAAATCGATCTTAATTGTTAGTTATTAACTCAATTTCATAGTTTTTATGATTTTGGAAGTGTCAGGTGAAAAGTAGAAGAAAATGGCAAATTTCGGGGCAAAAACGCAATTTTTCGGAAGTTCGGACTTCGGGGAGGGCGTCCTGACTTGGTCAACAGGTTGGGACGGGCATCCTGACCTGGTCAACAGACCGGGACGGGCGTCCCGAACCAGAATTTAGAATCCCACATCAAATTTTTGAGAGAAAATCACTCCAGAAAGCTGCTATAAATACCACAGGCCTTCCTCAGTTGAAATCATCCCTCTCCACTCGATCTGAGTCATTCAGTGGTTTCCAGTGTACAATTCTCGAGTACACAACTCACTCGGAGACTCAGATTTCAGTATAAGTTTTCTTTCTTTCCTTTTTGTGTTTCGTTTTTCTTAGTTTCTGAGAAATAGTCTCAGATCCTAGGGTTCGATAGATAGGTTCGTTTCTGGTATTCATAGAATACCCGGGATTTCGTTAGGAGATCCTAAGAGGGCTCTAGGCGTTCGAAGAGTCAGTCCACAGGGCTGGGCTTAAGCCCAGGATGTAAGGTAAAGTCCAGCTACTAGGTTGAGGAAGCGTCCTCTGAAGGTTCTGTCGAGCAGAGTCGGGTCAAGCAATACGTCATATACAGCAGTACGCTCCATCGGCGAGACTACGTAAAGGGTGATTTCTTTATGGCATCAATCCCCCTGTCCCTCTCTTATATGTTGTTATTGTGTTTGTCCAAATATCAATTATGAATACTGGATTATGGTTGTTATGGATATTTGTTATATATGTTGAAGTTATTATGTTTTCCGGAAATGGCCACCTGCCTAAATATTCACTATGTCTGCATGTCTAATGTAGTTTCTTTTAAACTAAAATTAGGGTTATAGACAATTCCTAACCACGGTCTATTCATAACCTGTTTAGTTTAACAGGCATCAATTAGTATTGGTGTCTGCCATACTAGATAAAATAACCTGCGGAACACCCTGTTTGTTAGAGTAGTCTAGGTAGGCTGAGTAGAGCGTTATGCCGGCGGTTATGGGCCAGCGGCGTGATCCCCGAAGTGACATAGGGCTTTCATAGATGTCTTTTGTCCGAACCGTGAGTAGGGCCGTTTACCTTAACGATGGGGCGGTAGCATAGAGACTCAGATGTGGTACACCTTTAGACTCAAAACATAGTTGCAATCCAGGCCAAGACATGTCTAAAACACTCGAATATAGGTCAATCAACGTATAGGAACAGTATAACATAAAATCATGACATTATCTATAAAACACTTTTAGGCTTAATTAGACTTGAACCTAGTGGAGAATGGATCACCCTCTCATCAAAGTTATTGATGAAGATTGCATAACTGGATTATAAGATAAGAGTTAGGATAAAAGGCTAGTTACTACTAAGCTGTTACCACTTCCCTGGGAGTACGATATTTATTTAATAAAATCGTAGATACTTTCCAACAGACTAGCTACACGATAGGTACTCTGCCTTAGGTTCTGGCTGATTAAGTGACACTATAGAGACTAAATGTGACAATTAGTCAATCACAGTCCTTAATTACTCATAATCAACATAGGGTAAAATAACACATATTTAGCATATCAGTCGGAGAGCCATCAGGTCTCTACAGATTTCACTTGGTTCATCATGGAGATTCTGGAAATAAGGAAGCAATCCTTCAAGATCAGCCTTATGGTTTTAATGTTTATATTTGTAATAACTTGGATGTCAGTTTATGGCACAAGAGATTTGGTCATTGTAGTTATGAAATTGTTAAGAGGGCTTTGAGAGATTGTAAGATTCCATTTGATAATAGAGATCATGATTCAAAAATTTGTCATCCTTGTATTCTCGCTAAAAGTCATAAGTTGCCTTTTGGAAATTCTGAAACTCAAACTAATGCAGCTTTTGATTTAGTGCACACTGATCTATGGGGTCCAGCTCCTTTACAATCTGTAAATGGATACAAGTATTATGTGACTTACATAGATGATTACACTAAACACACTTGGATATATCTGTTGAAGTTGAAGTCAGAAGTAGCTGGTACCTTTATTCACTTTCATAGTCTGGTGCAAACACAGTTTCAAACAAAGATAAAGATGGTGCAAAGTGATGGAGGTACTGAGTATAAGCCCTTAAATAATTTTTTCAAGCAAAATGGAATCATACAGAGGATCTCATGTCCTTATACACCTGAACAAAATGGCTGTGCTGAGAGAAAGCACAGACATGTTGTGGAGATTAGTTTAGCTTTACTGGCTCAATCTTGTATGCCTTTGAAATATTGGGATGATGCTTTCACCACAGCTGTGTATTTGATCAATAGACTGCCAACAAGATCCATTCAATATGTCTCTCCTTATGAGAAACTTACAAAGTAAAAGCCAGCCTATTCTGCCCTAAAGGTTTTTGGTTGTCTAGCATATCCTCATGTTAGACCTTATAATGATCATAAACTGGAATTTAAGGCTGTTGCAGGAGTGTTTATTGGATATAGCTCTCAGTATGAGGGATATAAGATTCTTCTATCAACAGGAAAAGTAATTGTCTCAAGGCATGTAGTTTTTGAAGAAAGTGTTTTTCCCTTCTCCAAGAAAGATTGTTCTGAGATGCAAAGAAAAGAACATGCTGGTTCTGTATTCACATCATTGGAGCCTACTGTGATGAGTTTTCCAAATTTGTCATCAACATTTGTGAAGAATGAAGATACAAAAGGAGATAATCAGTTTGAAACACCTCATTCTAGTAAGAGTTTATCCTCTTCATCAGAAAGTTATGACACTATTCCCCTGAGAATAGATTTACCCATTATGAGTCCAGAACACATCTTACCAGATCAGTCACCTCAGTATGCTCAAGAAGAAAGACCTGTTACAGTAAACCAACATCCCATGGTTACCAGGAGTAAAGCAGGAATATACAAGCCTAAGGTGATGTCAGCCAGTTTGGTTGAAAATGAAGAGCCTAAAAAGGTAGAGGATGCTTTAATGAATCCTGTTTGGAGAAAAGCAATGAAAGAAGAATATGATGCTCTTATTAAGAACAAAACATGGACACTTGTTCCACTTCCTAAGGGTGCACATGTAGTTGGCAACAAATGGGTTTTTAAAGTGAAAACAAAGGCAGATAGCAGTATTGAGAGGCATAAAGCTAAGTTGGTGGCACAAGGATTTACTCAAACAGCAGGTTTTGACTTCCATGAGACCTTTTCTCCAGTAGTTAAACCAACCACAATAAGAATCATATTTTCAATTGCTCTTAACTACTGTTGGAATGTGAAGCAGTTGGATGTTTCAAATGCTTTCTTGAATGGAGAACTTTCAGAGGAGATTTACATGTGTCAACCAAGAGGTTTTGAGAAGAAGGAAGGTTATGTATGCAGGTTGCATAAAGCTATCTATGGTTTAAAGCAAGCTGCTAGAGCATGGTTCACAAAGGTAAGAGAAACTCTATCATCACTGGAGTTCATAAGCTCAAAAGTTGATAATTCTCTCTTTATGTTCAATAAGAATGGAATAAAGATCTTTGTTTTGATATATGTGGATGATATATTAGTTACTGGGAATAATGATCAGGCAGTACAAAAATTTATTGAAAGGTTGAAGAAATATTTTACATTGAAGGATTTGGGAAATGTTCACCACTTTCTAGGAATTGAAGTAAATAAAACCCCGGAAGGGTATCATCTTTGCCAAAAGCAGTATATAAAGAAGCTGCTGGATAGAGCCAATATGCTACAAGGAAAGTCAAGTTCTACACCTATGATCACAAGTCCACATCTGTCTAGATATAATGGAGATCCAATTCAGAATTCACAAATGTACAGGAGCATTGTTGGGGGACTTCATTATGCTACTATCACAAGACCTGATATTAGTTTTGCTGTCAACAAAGTGAGTCAGTACATGGCAAATCCATTAGAACATCATCTCAAAGCTGTTAAAAGGATACTGAGATATCTGGTTGGAACATTAGACTATGGTCTGAATTTTAGCAGGTCCAAGGATTTAAATGTGACAGCCTTTTCAGACAGTGATTGGGCTACTGATTTGGATGATAGAAAGTCTGTTACTGGCTACTGTGTTTACATATGAAGGAATTTAGTTTCTTGGTCCAGCAAGAAGCAACAAAGTGTATCAAGATCAAGCACAGAGGCTGAGTATAGAAGTCTTGGGCTAGCCACTGCTGAAATCACTTGGATAAGGTATCTTCTTAGTGAATTGAGCATAGAGCAGACTAGAGTTCCTCAAGTATGGATAGACAATCAAAGTGCTATCTACTTATCTGCAAATCCAATTCTACATGCAAGAACTAAGCACATTGAGCTTGATTTTCATTTCATTAGAGAAAAGGTGACCAGAGGAGAGATGCATGTTAATTATGTTCCTTCAATTGACCAACATGTAGATATTCTTACCAAGGCTTTAGGTTTGCAATTCTTCACACGACTTAGAGGAAAGTTAACTGTTGTAGTAAGGCCGAGTTCGAATTGAGGGGGCGTGAGATATTATTGAGATATTACTAACGGTTAGATATTATTGAGATATTACTAACGGTTAGATATTATTGAGATATTACTAACAGATATTATTGAGATATTACTAACTGTGGATTTGTAACTATATATATATATATATATATATATATAGTGTAGGTGATTTTTGATATGATATGTAGATAAAATTCATACGTATACATTGTAAACAAACAAAAACATTTTAAACTAAAATCAAAAAATATTCTTTCACCACCTCGAAGAATAATAAATAAATGATATTTTTCTTTTTATTTAATTATTTTTTATAAATGTTCATTGTCAGTTGACGGATGAATCTTACACAAAATAATGAATAAAATAATATAAAATTTTTGAATAAGAATAAAATTATAAAAATTATGTAACTTAAAGATGAAATTTGCAAATTGTTTTATATAAGAATACAAAACTAAAAATCAAAAAATTTATTTCAAAACAATCAATAATGAAGGAGACAAATAATTATTGAAATATTACAGGTGACCAAATATAAAATATTAAAAATAATAATAGTAAAACAAAAAGAATTAGGTAAGTTGAAAGGTTAAATAAAAATAAGATTGTAATAATGTTTAGAAATATTATTTGTTATTTGTATAGAATTAATTATTATTATTTTTTATATATTTGTTTTCATTTATCTTACATTCCATAAATAATAACTATACAAATATTATTATTGTATTTTATTTATTTATTTTTTAAAATTTTTGAAACATTTTTATTTCTGTCGTCTTTCTAAATCATGATTTTAAGTGATAAATATTACCAATTAAATTGTACGTTTTTCACATTCTATCTAGAATAATATTTAGATAATAATTCAAATGATTATGTGATATGTAAAATAAAATAATAAAAAAAGTGATGATAAACAAATATTTGATAATAATCAAAATAGAAATTAAGATATGAAAATCGAGGAAATCAAATATGATTCCTAATAGCCAAAAAGAATTGTGTGGTCATCATCATATAGGAATAATGAAAATTTGCCACAAGAAATTCCTTTAGAAGTAAAATACAAGTGTTAACTAAGTCCCTTGGATATTGAGACAAGTCAAAAATATATTGAAAAAGATGTTTCCCTCTATATATATATATATATATATATATATATATATATATATATATATATATATATATATATATATTTATTTATTTATTTATTTATTGATGATTATTTACACAGTACAATAATATTTTAATTAAAATAAAATATACTTGAATATAAAATGCATTATTTCAAAAACAAATATATATATATATATATATATATAATGCATATCCAACCGAAATTTTTACAACAATCAAAATTGAAAATATAATTTTCATACTAATTTTCCTATATATATATATTTTTTAAAAAACTGTTTATATCGCATTTCGAGAACGCGTATTATAAAAAAGAATTAAATCCCAACAGCTACCGTTACTCCTACTCTTACTTCCTTCAATCCAAACGCAGCGTTTGATTAAATACGATGAAATGTAGGCTATACAGATGGAAAAAGTTAAAAAAATATAATAATAATAAAAATTGGGATTTTGAAGTTAAACGGAGGCCACAAACAGGTATCTCCGTGGCAGCCTGAGGTCCTTTCTTGAATCTTGATGCTTGTTGAGTTGCGTGTACTGTCACCGCAGTTGATCAAACATGCTTTTGCAACTTTCATTGCCTCAATGTCCAATTGCTCATTGGTTTCTATACTGGGGTTTAATTAAAAGCTTTGTCACAAATACAGAATCTTGATTTTTCACAGGGCAAAAGAAGCCATGGCTAAACTCATTTTGAGATCAGAAAATAGTACGCCCTGTTACTTTCATCATGCAAACAGCAAAGCTTCAATCTTTAGTGGTTCTAAGAAGAAGAACCAGCAGTTTCCTTTTAACGTACTTACCTTTAAACAGAGTATCAAGTTAAGGGTTTCTTGCCGAGTGAAAGAGAAAGGAAGAGAAGGTATAGTAGATAAAAGGAAAGAAGTGAGCGAGTTTCAAGTGAATAAGGAATTGGACCCGAATGAGGGACTTACTAAAGCTTCTGGTAATGAATTGGAAGTTGGGAATGATGGGAAACAAGTTGATTTTCATTTGGATTGGCCACCATGGAAGAATCTTCCTAAGAGATATAAGCTTATTGGAACTACCGCTCTAGCATTTGTTATTTGTAACATGGATAAGGTATTGCTGTTTTCTTCAGTGTTCTTTTGAAATTTTGAGTATTAAAAAGTACTTTTAAGTTTCTTGAAACTAAAAAGAGACTAATTTTTAGTACATGTTTCTGGTGGGATCGTGTGATAGTGTTAAAATTCTTGCAATTCTTCAAATCATAGTTATCTTTTGTAAATATTGAACCTATTCTCCTATCTTGATGTTGAATTTAGATTACTTACCTAAAGATTGAAGCTTATAAGAATGGAAGCTATTGCTCATAATGGGGAGTCATGATTTTATATGTACAACATTGCTATCTAGTCCTCAACTGTAAGTTTTTTAACCTTAACTGTTTGCCTTTTCTTCTTAATTGCTTAGGTGAATTTGAGCATTGCTATAATTCCAATGTCTCATCAGTTTGGGTGGAATTCATCTGTGGCGGGATTGGTGCAGTCATCATTCTTTTGGGGTTATGCGTTAAGTCAGTTGCCTGGTGGCTGGTTTGCAAAGATATATGGTGGAAGGTCAGTATTTTTGGGGCTTGGATTAGAATATGTACATGTTGCTGTCTTAATGCGTTTATTTGTTCTCAAGGCATTTCACAACCATATTATAGGTTATATAGTTAAAACATGATTGTTTTATTAATCCACGTAGACCAAAAAAAAGTATACTGCTTCTACGTCCAATCATGTCAATTTCTCAGTTAAAATGGAAGAAGGAAGCTTGTGAACAGTTTGCTAGCCACAAAAAGGGAAAATACCAGAAAGAAAAAGATCATGATGCATGCAAAGGAAAAATGAAGATCCTGAATGGTTAATCCATGACATGGATCACCATGATCCTTTAGTTCAATATTGAAGTCCTACCTATTGGTCCTTATGTGTGACAATTAATTCCACTTTTTCTTTTATTTGTTGTGCACTTATATCTGTGTTGTATTGCAGAAAAGTTCTTGAGATTGGAGTCCTTTGTTGGTCAATAGCCACAATATTAGCTCCTTCTCTTGCTGGCTTTATGCCTGGACTTCTTGCATCTAGGATTTTGGTAAGTTTATAGTTTAAATAGTTCTCTTTTTCATGCAAAATATCCTTTACCTATGATTCTTTCCCCCTGTTCTAATGTTATACTTCATGTAGTTTAGTTCATAGCCAGTACCTCTACATCCATTATCTTTAATAGCGAAGCTTTTATGTGTATCTTCCATTAGTGAAGCTAATTGCATGCTATTATTTCCTTTCCTGTCTAAATACTCATTACCAATTTATGTTTGCCATGAATGTAGGTCGGAATAGGTGAAGGTGTTTCTCCATCAGCGGCCACAGATATGATTGCCAGGCATGTCTCACACTGAAAGAATTTAGAGGCATGCCTTTCAGTGAAGTGTATATATTCATTTTGAGCATTTTCTAGGAAATGCATCATTATGCGTTTGGTTCATTTATTTTTTTATCAATTTCTTCATATTCTTGTTTTAAGCATGTTGTTTTTTGAAGGGTCCTGTATGATTTATTATTCTTGATTGTTTTTCTGTATCTTTATCTGATTTTTGGAAGTAAATTTTATCAGTAGCTGTGATGGAAAGGATGTCTCTAAGCAGATGCTCAAAATATTTTTCATGATCTTTGACTCTACGTTTTATATGTAGTATCAATGATATGTGAACTTTATAACAATTTCCTTGATGAATTATATGCTTTAACTTCTGTAATATTCTAATACCTTCTTATACTTTTTTGTTTTTTCTATTTCTTTTAATTTGTTTAGATGCTAATGGTTTGCCTTAGCCCTGTACAGGACAATACCAAGAGAAGAGCGTTCACGGGCTGTATCATTTGTTTTCGGTGGTTTGAGTTTCGGTAGTGTGACAGGGTAAGCTTAACTCAGCCTTATATTTGACCTGTTTGGCTTGGTTCCCTCGCACATTTCCCTATGCTTTCTATGCCCGTATCGTCTTGCAAATGATGGGTTAGCCACAATTATTATCCAAACGAGGTTTGTTTGTATAACTGCATGGTTTTCTGATGACTTTTTTTGTTTTATGCATACTTTTCAAGATGCGCATATGTTTTTACAGTTGGTTCATTTTCTTTGAAGTTGTCTTATTTAGCTCTCAGTCAATGCCTTCCTTCCCCCATCTCCCTTGAAAAGTGGAAATGGGAGACTCTACTTCACTATTTAGTCCATGGATTTCTTTATCATTTCACTTAAAATTATCTTTACGGACCTTCTTGTCGCTCATATCTAATTTATGGACTTGCAGACTCTTGTTGGCTCCTCCATTAATCCAGAATTATGGATGGGAATCAGTTTTCTACATATTTGGTTTGCTTGGAATAGCTTGGTAAGTTGCTAACCATGCTGTAACTTTTAAAATGAGAGTCCTTGAACTAGAGTTTAACTAACCATTAAGATAAGGATTATCACTTCTTTTCTTTTTTTTTTTGGCCATGTTGTACAAATGAAGAGATCTCCGACTTTACGTGTACATTTTTTCATGTCAATATCCCATAGGAAGGACTGATCAAATTGAAGATCATCTTAATGCTGCAATATTTTAATATAAGTATATATATATATATGCAGGTATGTGACATTTCAGTTTGTTAAGGAGGATCAACCTTCAGTTGGTTCTATTTCTGCATCCATGTCTGGTAACCAAAACTTCCTGTTTCATATGTATATTGTCACTAAATTCTGTCGAGACCATGAAAATTAATAAATTCCAAAGATGTGAAATTAACAACTAACCTAAACTTTCTCCCCCAGCTGTTTCCATTCTGCTAATAAAGGTTATGGTGTTGCAATTTGTTGGAAGCTTCCTTGTTTAGTTATTGGACATTTTTATTCTTTTGCACTTCTATTTCAAATGAAAGAACTAAGGAAATATATACACTTAGATTGACATATCCGAGGCGTGGTTTTCCAAACAAGCATCATATACATATAGACATGAAAAGATTCTTACTTTGTGTTTAGATACATCATGCTATTCTTAATCTCTATTTTTGTTGCTATTATTATAATTATTCCATATTTGGATGGAAGTTGATCTTTTTGTCATACTCACACAAAACTACTACACGAGACCAAATATTCGAGAAAATAAAATCATAACCATCTTAGAGGGGACAATTATTTTGGATGAAAAGCTTTCTTAAGGTATTTTCTACAATTTGTAAATCAATTGTGCATGATCTAGGGCTTCAGCTTATCTCGAAGAATAATTCATTGGGATCATCTGTAGCTGAATTGGGAGGCTCGTTCAAGGTAAGGTGCTATTTGTACTTTAGTATTTTAAGTTTGCATGTTATGGTCAGAATTTTTTTTTTCTTCTTGCATGTCCAGCTCTGATCTTTATTTGTCTCTACGTTGTATCTAGTCGCCCTATGCTAAACATGAAAATTTGGGTTACTGTTTCTAATTTGAAGAGTTCTCTCTTGAAAACCATAGTTCCAATTAAATATAAGCATCTGGCTTCTTCTTTATGCTTCTTTTGGGCCTAATTTTTCACGTCGAGCAGACTCCAACCAGCAAGAAATACATTAATAACTCAGATGAAAACTGGTGGACAGAAAAAGGACGTTAGGATTCTATGCTACTTGTAATATCTAACTATGAGTTTATCGATTTACAGGATGTTCCCTGGAAGGCATTCTTCCAGAATAAAGCTGTATGGGCAATGATTTATGCTCATTTTTGTGGAAGCTGGGGTCACTATACTTGTTTGTCCTGGCTTCCAACTTATTTCAGGTATCTTAACTGTAATGAATTCCAAGCATGATGTCTACATTAGTAAGGAAAGTTCATACTTGAATAAATGTAGTAAAATAGATATTGTATATATGCTCGCTAAATCCAATGTCAAACAATTAGAGTCCCAGAAGATATATTTCTTCCCCGGAAAAGTAAATATAGGATGGTACCTAAACTGCAGTCTTATTCAGCATTCCTTTCCCCTTCCTTAGATGCTTAACCTGATACTAATCCTCTGTTCTGACTGTCATCTTGCCGTTCTTATAAACTGAAGTTTCTAATTGCATAATTACCTGCAGTGAGGAGCTGAATCTTAATTTGACAGAAGCAGCTTGGGTATGTCTATTAACATCTTGAATCTACTCTTTTGTAGAATTTGTGATACAATTAAAAGATAAATAAATGTTGATCTAAATGTTGTTTTTTCTTTTCAGGTCTCGATCCTTCCTCCATTAGCTTCAATTTTTGTTACCAGCATCGCTGCACAACTTGCCGACAACTTAATTGCAAAAGGGATTGATACCACTATAGTATGTCCAAGAAAAGCGGCCTGTTTTTCAAAAGCCGTCTACTGGATGAATATCCGTATCCAATGTATTCTTAGTAATTTTCCTGTTTGTATCTGCAGGTGAGGAAAATTTGCCAAACAATAGCATTTTTGTCTCCTGCAACTTGCATGGTTTTTGCATCATTGGATTTCGGATTGCCTCCGTGGGAAGTTGTAGCAATTTTGACTGGTGGATTAGCACTTTCCAGTTTTGCTCTATCTGGTACTTGATTTGCAACTCTTGATATCGATTCACGCGAGTCTTTTTTCCTCGATTTTTAGTTGCTGACTTCATATCATGTGTTTCTGACATGCAGGATTATATTGTACACATCAAGATATGTCGCCTGAATATGCTAGCATACTTTTGGTATGTGCTATAACATCTTCTAGCAAACCAACTTAATGACACAAAAGACTTCTTTCCAAATTCAGATGATTTATTTAAAAAATTTCACAGGGCATCACCAATACTGTCGGGGCTGTGCCTGGAATCGTCGGTGTAGCTCTGACTGGTTATTTACTCGATTCCACTCACTCGTGGAGCGTAAGCCGCATTCACTTTCCTACCTATCAAACATTATTGTTTTTTTGCTAAACTTTCTGCCTATACTTCGTACTGAACTTGTTCAAAATGCCTGATATGTAGATCTCATTGTTTGCACCGTCCATTTTCTTCTACCTTACTGGTACTGTCGTGTGGTTGGCATTTGCAAGCAGTAAGCCTCAAACTTTCTCAAGGAGGGATTAACTCAATCCGTGAGCCGTTAAGGTGATAAGTACGTCTTTGTTCAATTTTCATGGAAGATAATTTTCGATTCATTAGAACTTTTTTTACTTCTACACACGTAACTATAGTTATAGGATCATAGTAATGAATCTCTGCATATGTAATATTCTTCTAATTGTAAATATAGATTGTTTGCCAAGACAATGATTGCTTTATTTGGAGAAAGAAAAAATGTGTATATTCTTATTTCAAAAGAAATTAAGATTTCAACTATGTTGTACATCAAAATTCTCCCTGATGAGTAAATGGAACAACTTTTAGCTCCATTTGCTTTTATCCTATAATCTTTCTTATCTGCAAGCTTGGAGAATAATGTGTGGGATATGAACAAATACAATAGAGTAAGGAGCAACAGCTACTGGCTCCGATAAATTTGCAGCTAAAGGTTCCAGAGAAGGTATGTTTCCGAATGAATCCACTGTTAATTCTTTCCCATTTAGCAGCATAATCCGGCTTTGTAGATTCCCATCTTTTGCAGTTAAATGATATTCTTCTCTTGTTGGAACGGATTTATTATCCCGATTTAATTGAATATATCTTCTATGGTGATGTCTGTGTCGATGTTTATGTGCTACTGTACCATTATGTGCAATTTTGACCTGGAAACTGTTGTTACCATCTAAGTTGATCAACAACAAAGTAATGCCTTTCTGCAAAAGGAAGCGAATCTGATTAGTTAATCTTACACTAATTAAACATGTTTACGAGATTTAAGCTGAAATATATATATAATATACTTACAGACTGCTTAGCACAATGAGTATAAGCACGTATCTTCTTCGAGCCTGTAAAGTTGGTTGCTAGAACATTTTTTCCCATTAATCGGTGCCAGAGAAGTGCACTGTGAAAAGGATCAGAAAAAAAAAGACATCAGCTTGATTTTCTAGTGGAATTCTTTTATGTTTGTGTCTGTCATTCTTTACCTATAGTAATCTGGATTTGGTGTAAAAGTTGTGGTATTGAGCAAACCATAGTTTCCACCAATCAATGTTTGTCTGCAATAAGTCTTTGTATTGTAAGCTGATGCCATCCCCAGCTGATCCAGGTACCTGCAAGGAGAAAGAAAACATATCCAGAAAAACCATGGATTATTATTGCTAACTGGGGTGATGATGATGCATACCAGAAACTGAACACAAAGGCATTGGTTACACCATTTCGGCCACTATTGTAAGCTCCTCCAGCCTCACCAACCCATGCTGTTGCAGAAGTTGCAGAATTCTTGATTATGTTGTGGAGATCACTAAATGTCTTGGCTTCACCATCCAGATAGGATGGATCCAAGATCTTTTCCATAAGGTGCTCATCAACTCCTGTTCTTTTGAAGTCACACAGATCAGATTTCTTGGTGGGATTTAAAAAAAAAAAAAAAGATGAGATCTTTCTTGCTAAATTATGATTATTACCTGGACCCAGATTGTATATGTGGTGAGTTACCACATCCATGGAGTTTTTTGCTTTGGTTATGAATGTTTGGAACCAGTTGGTATCAAAAAACCCTCCTGGTGCTATAACTATTGGCTTTTCTTCAACATCCTTATAAATGTCTTCCACTTTGTTTCTTAATGTGATTGTATCGTAAGCATACTGATCTGCTGCAACTCTCACCCCAACTCCATTTCCACTCAGTTCATTTCCTGCAAAAACAAAAACAAATGTTATTGTTGTACTATTTTCATGTATCACTGTATATTATTATTAGGAAAGTATTCTAACCAAGTTCCCATCCGTGGATATGGTAACCCTTTTCCACAGTATAACGAATAAGAGATTCAGCATTGGAAGAATCCCAATTTCCTACAGCCGAACCATCATGGAAAGATCTTCCATTGAGAGCATTCAATCCAAAGATTATAACAGCTCTGTTTCAGGAAGGAAGGAAACATCAGGATTTTAAAAATTGAAAAAGATGACTTTTTTTTTTTCGAATTCAGGTGTTTGTTTGTTTGTTATTCTTACCCAGATTTACTGAAGAAGGAATTCAGTTCATCCCATCTGGACAAAGGTAAACAACCCTGAGTGAAACTGAACAACTCTGATGAGTTTTTAATAAATGAATTGCAGGGTTGTTGATGATCTTTAGTTTCGTAAATAACTTTATCTTGCAAAGTTCCTCCCAGCCTAATCTTTAGTGGTGAAAAAGCTACAACAAAAAAAGGAAATGGTGAAAAATGCTCAATATTGTCAGAGAAACAATGAAATGAAATGAAATGAATCCATTGGGAAGGAAGGTAAGGGAATTTAATGAATACCTTTTATGGCATTTAAGAAAACAATATTGTTAAGATCCTGCAACATGGTAAAAACAAAAAACCTTAATCAAACAAAACCCAAAAACAAAACATTACAGAGGAAGCAAGAACTAAAAGGAAAATGGTGTAACCAGATTCAAGAAAGAAGAATGGTCCCAGCTGCAA
Source organism: Asclepias syriaca (assembly GCA_027405835.1). NCBI lineage: Eukaryota > Viridiplantae > Streptophyta > Magnoliopsida > Gentianales > Apocynaceae > Asclepias > Asclepias syriaca. The sequence continues at coordinate 4,545,009 of CM049927.1, read as the reverse complement.
GTTCCATAGTCACACTTCTCAGGTGGCCACCAATCCATGGTGGCGCAAATGAAATCCTTATCTATACTTCCAATGGCAGTTCCGCCATCAATAAAAACGAAACCTTCTTGGGAAGAAGAAGAAGTTCCAATATCTTTCTTTAACACATCAGAAGAATATGCAGAACTAATTAAGCTGCTCAAGCTAAACAAACACAACCATAATAAACCCAAATGTAATAATACAAAAGAACCCATCTTTTTTTCCATTCTTACAAGAACCTTGAAGAACAAAATATTCAAGATCTGTTAAGGAGAGAATGCAGAGTTGGGTTGCTAGTAGCCATTGAAACTCAGAGGAGGTTCCATGAAAGAAGAAGTTTATATATATATATATATATATATATATATATATATATAACAGAGCAAAGGTAAGATGTGTTTCTATTAAAGAATTACTGCTATAATAAATGCATCTAAAATGTTACTACTAGTAGTTACATTACAGGTTTCTTTATTCATAATGGAATTGGAATTTGGGAGATAAAAAAATTTGAAGATATGGTACTACTAGTTTGGAACAAAAATACTAAAAAGCAAAAAAAGAAAAAAAAAAAAAATGGAAACTTTAGGAGTGGGCAAATCGGTTGGCAAAGTGGGCCATTGATTATATGTGCTTTGCTTGAGGAAAGTGAAAAAAGATTGCTGAACAGCTGAGCAAAAGATAACAACTATTGAAGGGACCCGTGTGGCTGTGGGCTCCACACTGTCCTAGATTTGGACAGGATTGGCTGAGGTTAGATTCAAAACTTCTTCCCGATATTATATTATATTATAGAGTATACATTTTATATATATATATATATATATATAATATATATTATATATATATCCAAAAAGGTTCGTTCATGTTTCTTGATGCCGGTGTATTTGATAAGGGGCAAAATAGTAAATACACAATATGTGCATATATATCTCATATATACAAGATTATCATTCTTCGTGTATAACAATTCTAACCCAAAAAGATACGAGGATTAAAATCACACGACATTAGATATTAAAGAAAATCTTATATATATATATATATAATATTTTTAATTTTAATATATTTAAAGATTTAAACACATTATTACTTATTTACAACAAATTTTAATTATGTTTGCATCAATTTATTGTACTATAAAAGTGCATAAAATGTTCAAATATTTGGGAAAAGGAAATGCAAATTTCATTTTTCTTAATTATTCTTAATATAGAAAGATGGAAAATTTTCATTTGTTTTTTTCACAGTACCTCTTCAATGGATTCCTAGTTAAGTTTTTAATAAAGTAATTTTGGATGAAATTAGGGTTTGAAAACTAATTTGCATTGTCAAAAGCATTGATGTTAAAGATATTACTTTTATCTTCTTGTTTTTCTAGTAATGGAAATGGGAATGAGAAAAAGTATATTTGTCAACAAGCATAAGAAGAAAAAAAAAATTTGAAAGTGCCATTTTTCTTACATTATTTATTGGTTAAAAAAATGTATATATTATTTAATTTACACGTTATGTATTAAAAATAGAAGTTTTAGCTAAATATATATAAGTTACACATGTATTAAAATTTCGTATTTATTTTATTTTTGTATAAAAATATACACTTGTGTTTGTTTGTATGCATAATAGGAGTACTAATTTAGGTTCATTTAGGGTTTAATTTAATGCTACAAAAGATAGTTAAGTGTGTAATGACAAATGAAATTTGTATTTAGTTAAAGAAAAGATTATATAGAATTAGGTTTTGGTACTATTAGTTTATTTTAAAGATTTTTTTAGTATATATATAAAACTATATAAACAATATATATATATATATATATATATATTATATATATATATATGATTTTAGTCATCAAAATAGGATGGGATAGACATTAAACGTGTAACCATAATAACTTATAATATAAATGACAATTCATGTTCTTTTAATTAGCTATTAATTTTTCCTTCTATATATATATATATATATAGAAATAAAAAAAACATTTTTATAAGTATTTATCTAATTATATATACATAATAGTCAAAGAATAGCTTGTATGTATATATATTATTCTTGAAAAAAAAATGTTCTCTTTTTGTTAATTTTTTAAGGGGTTTTTTTGTCTAACGTTATATAAAAAAGTTGAACCTACTCCACAATTCACAGCTCATTATTTTTTTTTTTGTTGAAAATAATGTACATAAAACAATTGATAAATTTGATTTAATTTAAGAAAAAAAAAACAATATGAACTTTTATTATTTTTATGTAATATATATTATTTTTTGTATTATATTAAGGAACAAAAAAGAAAAAAAAAAAAGACATCCATCCTCTCAAGGTGGACTCCACCAGCCAGGATCTTACCTTAAATATATTGCAGAGTTGAACAGTTGACTTACTTTTGTAATGACGTATCTCTGTCAGTCAAAATTAGACTCATTATATCACTTGTATCTATCTGTATATTATATATATATATATATATATATATATATATATTGAAATTGTTATCAATGTTGCCATTACCAAGCAAAACTAAAGGGCAAATGTGCTACCCAAACTTGTGATTGGCAGAGTGTGAAAAGACTTATACGGTGGTGTCGCCGTCGCCGTCGCCGTCGGCCACGGCCACTCCAAAACATTAGGCAAGACAAAGAGGGTGTGTTCAAGAAAGGGAATTTAGTATTATTATGATTAGGTTGTTGAAAATGGAAATTGCAAACCTAATTCTTTTGTCCCCAAGTTAAAAGTACTCATCCTTATCTTTTTCACAGTTTCATCTCCCGTGAATAATGCTGTCCAGTACAAACTTACAAAAAGATGTTTTCTTTATTCATTTTGAATATTGATATATATATTTGTTATGTGATCCTATATTGAAGCAAACCAGTTTCACAAAAACATCAACTTTTTACATAACTTTTACAAATGAGTGTAAAGATTGTAACTTTATGCTAGTTTGAACGGATGGACCAACAAAAACAATCACTGAAGATAAGTGCTGTTTATTGATTATTAGAAACTGAAAATACAAGACAAAAAAAAAGATAGCAGAATAATCCTAGGCTAAATAAATGAGATTGATACAGACAACTTTTTGTATCTTATTGATTGGGCATGTTTTGGGATGTTTGGATATACAACTTCTTACTGTTGCAATGGAAGTGAGGGTGGAAGTGGTAATGGTAGAGGAACTATGGTCATGCAATAATTCTTGATCTGTGGTGGGAAAATTGGATTCATGGGGAATATTTTAGGCCAACAATTATCATCAATAGTCAAGGCAGATTTACAGCATTGAGGGCCAAGTAAGTGAGCTTGAAGACTCAAGAATGAGAATGCAAGTTCTTCAACACAGCCTTGTGTAGATACAAAGGATTCTAGACATGGGTTCCCCAGAGTCACTCCAAAACCCAAACTCAGCAAATCTAAAGTGCCAAAACATGGTGCAGTCCAGATTGATAGACACTGCACAACTACTACTACAAGTGTAATTGCAGATACTGAGCTAGCTCTAGCTTGAGGCATGTTTTCTTTTCTTTTCTTTTTTTTTTCAGACTGAAATAGGAAAGTTTTTGTGAGGATTAATTCAAACTGCAAAGTAGTACTATTTATATAGATAGCCACAGCAGAAACTGAAGTTCAAATGGGATTTGGGATACTTTTAATATGCACACTAATGCAGTTTTAATAAAGGGGTTTTAATTGAAGTAAGAGAATTTAATTGGCATAACTATCAATTTTTCTTTTGGCCGTTTCAATTCAGATATGAGTTTCTTCAGGTATTCAAAATCTTGAATTAGACAACAATTCTTCTTTCTAACAGAGTTGAAATTGAATCAAGAAAATACCTGTCTGGGTAAGACAGACCACTTCTTTCTTGAGATTCCATTCCAAATCAACTTCTTTGTTTCCCATTTTCTTCTACTATATTTATAATTGCATGCCATCCCCCACTCCTACTCTGTTTTAAATGCCATTCAGTTTGTCTGCAAGAAACAACACACATATATGACATTGACAATCTCAGTCTCATAATTGTTCAATCGAAATAAATTGTCAAAAAAAAAAAAAACTTATAAAGAAAAATGAAATCCCTTTGTGTATGCTGATTATAAACAATAAACAATCAATAACACAATATCAATAGTTCGAACTTAAAGCTTCTAACTTTATTGAGAATCGTAATAAAGAATTAAACTTTATCATCTTTTAACAATAATCAATAAAGAATACACTTAAACTCATCTTGGCATGTCCCAGATTATGGCTAGTCTGAATTCTGAACCTCTTTTCTGTCCCCCAGCCCGTTCTTATTAAATCAAATTCAAGTCCTTTGTCACACATGCGCTGTTGTCCATTGTTTATCAATCATCCTATTTTGGGTCCAAACAAGTCACTTCTACCCGCTTAAACTCTAAAAATGCAGTCAAAATAGGGAGTTTCTGTGCGGAAATTTATCAAACAGGTGGGGGACGAAATTTCATGGCCTCGAAATGGGGTGCTTTCTCTGCATCAGAGGAAGAAAAGAAGTAACGGGATATCTCCCGTCTAATTAAAACAGGGTTCTTTATGCCCGTCCCTGGAAAAGTTCACAGCCCAGATTTTCGATCCAGACGAAGAATTTCCCTCACTTTATACATTGTTCCCGTCCCGTTTCTATGCCAAGAAATTGAAAGAAAAAATCTACCTTTTTTTGTTCAGTTTTTGTCTATCGAAACACATTTTGCTTTTCTATTCTTTAAAAGATATAAGATATATATCCCTCCATATTTTCTCTGTTTTAAGCATTTTAGATCTACCTTTCGAATTTAAAATATAAAAAAAAAACACGCAAATGTTTTTTAGACATTAAAATACAAGTAATTATGATCAACATATGTTCGTTACTCAATATTCAAATTTTTCGTGTGTTTAACAACAAACATGTACATTACATTACATCATATTATATGTATATATATAAAGTTGGTAACTTTTCTTTTTTCTTTTTTTTGCTTAAAATTGGGAGAATTATGAATTAAGGAAAGATGTGGTTTCCATCTGGTAATTTCTTACCATGATCCTCAACAACAACTAAAGGTGCATTACTATGAGTAGCAGTAGTAGGAACAAAGGAACAATATTTCTTAAGTAATCGAGAAAACTGAGGATGCTTAGGAAACATTCTCGGCCAACAGCTATCACTAATGTCAACAATATTCTGACAGCACCCTTTGTTCAGGTGATCGAAGCTCTGCAAATACACTGCTTCGTATATTTCTGGAATACAACCGTACGTTCTAACTAATCCCGCCCAACAAGTCGTTAAATCCTCGTCTACCCACGTCCTCGTCGTCCTCGGCCCTGGCAAAACACCTGGTCCTTTTATTACCACAACTGGATCTGATTGCTTTTTGTCGTTATTGTTATCATCAGCTTGTGCTAAAATGGCTGCACAAGCCATGATCGTGATCAAGAAAAGTGTCAGTGGTGAAACCTGCATTTTGTTTTTGCTTTTTTTTTTTTTTTTTGGGAGAAAACGGGGAAAAAAAGGTGGGATTTTTTTGGGTGAAGAATATGAAAATCTTGGAGGGAAATTATATAGGTATTGTTTTTGGGGTGTAACGGATATAATGAATTTTAATTACAAGAAAAAATTTGAAACTGAAATTTATGTAAAGATGGTTTAATTAAGTAGATTAGATAATTTAATTGTAGTTTAATGAAAAAAAAGATTTTTTTTATTATAATAATATTATCTTAATTTCACACTTTAAAATGCGTTATTTAAATAAATTTTGATTAATAATAATTTAGAAATTTCTTATTCGAGTATTAAAATTTCAGGTTATAACCAAAAAATAAATAAATAAACAAAGTTTTTTTTTTTAATAAAAATTGAATATCAAAAAAAAAAAATGAAAGAAAATTTATAATTTAGGACTAAAATTTATAACTGAGCGATTGGGGGTTTGAGCAGTAAGCGGCGTATCCTTCCGGCGAAGATATGCTAAGGAGAAAAGCTACTAAGATCGAAGTGACGGTTGACGATAAGGAAGAACTCGAAGAAGCCCGCAAAAGAGCAGCAGCCGCCGCCGCCGCCGTAGCTGCGTCTACTACTAACCCTTCGACTTCATCCACCACAGCCACCGCTGCTTCCTCTCTCCTCCGCCACTTCGATCGTTCCTCCAATGATCCATCTTCCAAATCTCATCGAATCGGCCTCTCCTCTTAATTTTTTCATCTGAATAATTCCTTTCCTTACCCACTAACGATCATTTCCTGATTTTAAATTTATAAGGTTTTATTAATTTCAATTAGTACTTTGTCAAAGTGTTTCGATTCAGGAAAATTTTAAATTCTTTAGCAATAAATAATTTAGGGTCTCTTTTGGGTGGTTCAATGGAGGTGGAAGTGAAGCTCAGATTACACGATTCTCCCGCGCATCAAAAGGTTCTTTCTTTGCTCTCTCCCTTTTATAAGCAAACTCATCAGCAACGCAATACATTCTATGACGGTGCTGCCGGAGAATTGAGTTCTCGTCTCGCGGTGCTCCGTCTCCGCTTCTATGAGAATTCACAGCCTGCAAAATGCTTTGCTTGTCTGAAAGCAAAAGCTGTAATCATTGATGGAGTTAGTAGGGTTGCTGAGGACGAGGAAGAAATTGATTCAGCACTAGGATACGAATATGTGGAGGAACCTAAGAAATTAGCAAATGCAGATTCAAGGGTGTTGAGAAGGGCCAAAGAAGAATTTGGAGTCAAGCAATTTGTGGGTTTGGGGGGCTTTAAGAATGTAAGGAATGTGTATGAATGGAATGGGGTGAAGTTGGAGGTTGACGAAACAATCTATGATTTTGGGACTTGTTATGAGATAGAGTGCGAGACCTCAGAGCCTGAAAAGGTGAGGGAGATGATTAAAGGGTTCTTGAAGGAGAATGGTATAGAGTATTCATATTCGGAGGTGTCAAAGTTTGCCACTTTTAGGGCTGGGAAATTGCCTTGATCATGTAAGTCACTTGCATCTTGAATTTAAAACTTTTATTGCATTTTTAGTTAGTTGCTTAGTAATCTCATGTTTTATGTTTTATTTTCTTTATGTGTATTCAGCATTGAGTTTTACATGCTTCTAAAGGGTGATGCTGTTAGAGCACTACCTAATCTAGATTGTATTTTCCTTTTTCTTGTCTTGTCTTGTCTTTTTATTTTGTTCTTAACGATGTCAATGTGTAAGTTGCAATACTTTGTGAAAAGTATTTGATTTCTATTAGCTTAAATATTAAGAAGCAGGCTTGTGATTTTTTTTTATACTGTGCTCTGTTTAATAAATTTTGGAGGTCTTGTTTGCATATATTGTTCAGTCTTCTTGAAATTTAGGCCTTCTTCCTTCAGGAATTTAGAAATGCTTATATTATATATATATATCCAACAAAACGAAAGTCATTTATATTCAAACCATTTGGAACAACATCCAAGGAAAAATGTTCCCTGATACTTGTTGAGACTTTTGCTTAAAATGCTTGAGAAACAAGTTATGGTGGCCAAGGAGGTGATGCATTTTGTAGATGTGTTTCATTTGACTGCAATGTTGAAATTCATTCTTACATTGATCCATTGTTCTAAGAAGTGCAGTCTGAGTTAGTCTGCTTTAATAAAGATTTTGTGTCAAGTGGTGTTCAAGTAAAAGCAAATAATGGCCAGGTAGAAAAGGTGGCTTTTGAAGAATAATGAGTAGAGGTATGAAATATAACATTTGGTCTCAGTGGCTTTTGTTGGTCTGCCATTAACCTGGAGTTCAAGGTCCTTTCATGGAAAAGAGATGGAAATGCTTTTCTGTCAGATATTTTTCTTGAAGCATTTTTATCCAAGTATGTTCAGTTCAATGCAAATGATGATTGAACATGCACTAATCAAACTCTTGTCATTTCTGGCCTGTTTCTAGCTTCCAAGTAGAATTTTTTCACTTTCTTTTTCCCCTTTTCAAGTGTTGTTTGAGACATTTACTGCATCTTGAAATAATGACCATGTCTGAGATTAAGATTCAAGAAGTAGATTCTTTTAGTAGTTAATGTTCATGCATACAAATCCAGTATAAGCAATTTGTTCATGGGAATGGATTTCAACATTGATTTTATTTAAAGCCATTTGAATGTTTTGGTTTACTTCACAGGTTAAACCTGGTGGATGGCTGATCACCACCTGCAAGCAAAAGGAAAGGAAAGAGATGTAACAACTAAAATGGCATTAATCCCTTTCTATATGACTGTTTGGAAAAGGCAGGTATTTTCTTGATTTCTTGGATTTTTAAGATGAAATTGAAGTGACTAATCTTCATATTTTTGGGCTCACATTTCTTGTCCTTTGCCCTTTATTGTAATAAATGAGAAACTCTGCTGGTTGTTTTAGTACCTGAATTGCCCAGAAAAATATATGCTTCAGTAGACATTTACTGTATTCTTATCAATTTTCAGTTTCTAAGTTCATATTATTGTTTCTTGCCCTAAAGAATTCTTAAAATCTATTAGGTTAGGTTTTAACAGTGTTTCATAATAACCCTTCAATTTTTTTGAAAAATTAAAATGTGGAATTGAACCGCCCAATTATGGTGAAGTGATAATTATCCAATAATTAAATGAAAAAAAAAATAAATGGTATATTCCCGCGAGATAAAATGATATTTTCAAGGCAGCGAACATTGGTGGAAGAGGTGGATTAAGTGTTAAGAAACATAAGAAGAACGAATGTGAAAACATTGCTCAATACGAAGAAGAAATGCTGGATCAGACAGAGGAGATGGGAGGGGAGAACCAAAAAACCCCACGTGCATCGTTTGCTGCTGTGGTGCAAGGGAGAAAAATGGGTATGCCAATATATACTGGTGAAGGAGAAGATGATAGTATGGATGATTTATCTATGGCTGACACTATATAGACAGAGATGGAAGAGTTCGACCAAGACGTCTGTCCCATTGTGGATATTCCATGGAAACATTACCGGAACTGCTGGAAATCATAGAGAAGGGCATTGGTGTTGAAGGTATTGGATAAAACCATTAGCTTTCGAATACTACAGGAACGAATACCATGGGTATGGAACCTTGACTTAGGTTGCGAGTTGGTTGATATCGACAAGGGTTATCTTGTTGCTAGATTCTACCCCCAAGCATAACTAAATGGAGGGCCATGGATGGTAATGGGAAATTACCTTACCATAACTAAATGGAGGTTAAATTTCTCACTATTAGAACATGTCTTAGCTAGAACACTAGTTTGGGTATGTTTTACCTCTCTTTCCCTTGAAATGTTTGAGGAGAAAATCCTGGTGTGGATGGGTAATTCAGTAGGAAAAGCTGTGAAGGTTGATATATGTACGAATGATGTGGTTAGAGGGAAGTATGCAAAGGTTTGTGTTGAAGTGGAGTTTGATAAACTTCTCAAGCCAAATGTTATGGCTTATGGCCGGAGATACGCAGTGGAATATGAAGGATTGATCCAAATTTGTTTCAAATGTGAACAGTATGGTCATAGGGTGGAAATATGCCCACATAATAATACCAATCCAGACACAGGGGAGGGTCATGCAAATTCCAACGTAAGAACTCAACCCTAGCAAAGAACCAAGGAAAATTCCTTTGGCCCCTGGATGATGTTGTCCCACATCCATTGGAGACAAGAGCAGATGCAGAAGAAAGCAAAACAACGGGCCGTGAGGGAGGAAGAATATCGGGTAAAAAATGTTCCATTGGAGCAGAAACAAACTCTGAATCAGGCTGGAAAGTATGTGTGTGAGAAACCACCAAAGTTCAATGATCGTACTAGAAGTTAGTACGAAACCCGAGATAACTTGCAGGGAGCGCTAAAAGTTTATACGGAGATGGAGGGAACAGACTTGACTTTGATGGGTAGCAAATCAAAGTTTGCTATTCTGGGGGGAACTGTCTGAGGAGGATGACGAATCATACAGTGTTGAGATGTTGAAAAAGAAGATCAGAGAGATTTTAGGCCCTAGTAGTATGCAAGGGTATGTGCATGTTAAGAAGGTGGGAAAATCGGTTAAAAGAAAAGAGAGTGGAGGCCCAAAGAAAAACATTGGCTAAAAAAAGGAAAGTATACCAGGCAGGTATGACCCTCTTAATATTATTGCTAATAGTAGATTAAATACCATGAATCAAGTTGGGGGCCCATTTGGTGTGGAAAAGTGAGGTTTGTATCAGAAGAAGGAGGAAGCCCAAAATGCCAATAAGAAAAATCCAGAGGTGGTGTTTCGGCCATGAAGATATCCTTATGTAAGAAGATCCAAACATGCAGGACCCTTACGTACAAGATGGAGATCGTGGTGGGGAGGGGTCCCGGATTCATCAGCTTCGGATGAAAGCAGAGCAAGAGAAAAGGGGAAGTCCCTAATGGAGGTAACTGAAGTTGCCTCTCTCTAAAAAAATTTCTTTATGTTTAATAATTTTCTTGTGTGGAATTGTAGGGGAGCAGGCTCCCCAAAAACTATGAACTATCTTATTGATATAATTAAGCACAAGCTTGGTCTAGTGGCACTGCTAGAGACTAGGGTGCATAGCAGTAAAATGGATGATATTTTAAAGAGGTCGAAACTCAAGAGTTTTGTTGCGGTGGAAGCCTGTGATTTTGTGGGTGACATATGACTTGGGTGGGATAGCTCTATGGTTGACATAGAAGTTATTTCAAAGAATGACCAAGCTCTCAATGTGTTAATAAAAATGGAGAACGAAGGGTGTTGGATATTAACGGTGGTATATGCTTCACCTAACCCATTCTTCAGACGGGAGCTATGGTCGTACCTAATACAAATGGGAGCAGTCATGACGGTACTGTGGATAACAATTGGGGACTTCATCTAGGTAGTTGTAGTCTCAGAGAAGCAGGGTGGAAGAGGAATTAATTCAACCCAGGATGCTCGGTTACAAGAGGTGGTGGATAAATGTAAATGGATAGATGTGGGGTTCCAAGGTCCAAGGTTCACTTGGACAAATGGTAGAAGAGGAAGTATGAATATTAAGGAAAGAATTGAACGTGCATGGAGTAACCTGGTCTAGTTGAAGACGTTCGAAAGAGCAGTTGTTAAACATCTTCCTAGAGTGTATTCAGATCACTACCCATTGTTAGTAGGTGTATGCGACAAACAACAACCTTCTTTCAAGGGGTTCAGATTTCTTGAACAATGGCTGCACTACATTACATTTGGGGAGGTAGTTCAGAGATGTTGGAAGCAAAAATCTAGTCACCTTTCAGAGATAATGGACAGTGCGAAGGAAGGCCTTATGGATTAGAATAAAGTGGAATTTGGAAATATTTTCCAAAGGAAAAAGAAATTTCAAGGAAGATTGATTGGCAAATAGAAGAAACTAGCCATAATGAGATCAAAATCATTAGAAAAACTGGAAATAAAGCTGATGGCAGAATTGGAGAATATTTTGGAGTAGGAGGAATGATACTGGAAACAAAAGGCAAGATATAATTGACTAATTCAAGGGGAAAGGAACACGAGATTCTTCCATGCCAGTGTAGTTGCAAGAAGAAGTCGAAATCAGGTTCTACAGTTGAAAGATAGCCATGACAATTGGTGCATGGAGAAAGATAAGCTCAAACAACAAGCCTTTGATTATTACAAGACTTTATATACACAAGAAGCACCAAGACAATGTGATGAGTGGGGATTCCCAAAGCTTCCTCGGGCCAACCTTCAGTGGCTAAACTGTGATGTCTTGGATCATGAAATTAAGCTTGCTATGTTTCATATTGGACCGCACAAGGCACCAGGGAAAGATGGATTATCGGCGAGCTTCTTCCAAAAACATTGGACATGGGTAGGGGATGATATAACTACTTTCGTGAAAGAAGTATTCCGAAAAGGGGAGGTTTCGGAGAATATGAATCAAGCTCTCATTAGCCTCATCCCGAAACAAGCTGCTCCAGAGCATATCTCACAATTTTGCCAAATTTGCTTAAGTAATATGGTGATCAAGGTAATTACGAAAGTAATTACAAATAGAATGAAACTGTTGATGGGGGATCTCATTGGACCCAACCAGTCAAGTTTTATTCCGGAGCGACATACAGTGGATAACATTATTCTAGCCCAAGAAATGGTGCACTCACTGAGAAGGAAAAAAGGGAAGAAAGGGGTAATGATTGTTAAAATCGACCTTGAAAAAAGTTTATGAGCGGGTGGATTCGAGATTATTTAGTGAAAGCTCTTGAAGCTATTGGAGTGGGAGAATGCCTAAGGAAAGTGATTATGAGTTGTATTAACTCTACACAACTTTTTGTAATTTGGAATAGAGAACAACTAGAGGGTTTTAAGCCGGAAAGGGGTCTTCGCCAAGGAGATCCCCTTTCTCCATACTTGTTCGTAATTAACAAGGTCGTGCAATTAACAAGGCAACTAGTTGTGGAGATTGAAAGGGGTCAAAGCTGCCCATCATGCCCCAATAATGTTACTTCTATTCTTTGCAGATGACTTATTATTGTTTGGTGAAGCAAATGTCAAACGGGCCAGAGTTATTGGTTATATTCTGGAGAAATTTTGTGGATTAACTGATCAGAAAGTTAGTCTAGCAAAGTTAAAAATATGATACTCCAATAATGTTCCACAGACTCTTATCCACACCATTATGCAACAATTCGGGGTTCCTTCTACGTCCAACTTAGGGATGTACATGGGAGTACCAATTCAGCATGGTTGGGTGACAAGCAAAACTTTTAGTATTTGGAAGAAAAAGTTCGCAAGAAATTGATGATAGCCTTTGTGAGCGTCTAGAAAGGATAATAAGCTATATCCTATTGTGGCATCAGTCAATATATCTGTACGAGGGAGTGGGTACGGCTTCTTTGGAAAGATTTTGTTGAGAGAAGTGAAATCTATGCAAACATGCTACTTTTCTCCTGGTTTTGGAACAACTACCGGGTTGGCTAACCATTGGGGAAATTGTACTCTCCGAATGACGTTAGCATGCAGAAGGTCAACAATTTCTTTCCGGAGGATTACTTTTTTTTCTGTGTTAAAAGAACGGTGTTTCTGGGTGATGGGCTTTGCTGAAGAAGGTATGTCAAGCTTGTGTTCCATAAACGATCGGGGGATAAGGCCGAGGTCTGTAAGTGACCATGCAAAGACATGGGAAAATTCTGCAATGAGGTCCAAAATTTGTCATTGTAGTTGTGAAGGGAGAGAAGCTCCAAGACGTACTTTTCGTTCGGGATGTGCTGCATTGATGGAAAATTCTTCAAACTGGTCTACAGGTGTCACGTTGAGTCCACATTTATTAGTGGAGTTAATTTGCGATAGTGATGATTGTATTTTCGTATGATAACAAATCTGTGGAATTGGTAAGCCTCCAGGAATAATCCATGGTCTGGAAGGTAAAGAGATGATTATGTCATTGCGGAAGGTGCGGATTTGAGCTTTCATGGCATTTAATGCTGGTCATCTGAGTATGACATTGTATGTAGCTGGAGAATCAACTACGAGGAAAGTAACTAGTTGTTGTTGAAGATTAGACGAAAGTCCTCATTTGATTGAAAGGTTTGCTGTGCCACAAGCATGAGTGGTTGTGCTCGAAAAATCGACCAGTGGAACCGAATGTGGTTGTAGGAGTTTATCATCTAAATGCATCTTTTTCCATGTATCATAGTATAAGATGTTGGCAGCGCTGCCTGTGTCAACTAATATACGGCGAACAAAATACGTGTCAATGTGGAGGGATATAACTAACAGAAGATTGGTACCTTCATTAGTTTCAGAAAATCTGAGCCGTTTGTGTGGTGGGAATGAAATGTTGTTACTATCATTGGATATGACATTGATAACATGGGGCAGTGTAGTTCCTGTTTCGGGATGACTTTCGGTTGGTTTGATTGTGGAATGTGACACCTGTACATATTCTCATAACTATCCTTGTTGAATGGCATGTTCAATAGCTAATTTTAAGGCGTGACAAGTATCGGTTGTGTGACCAACTTCTTTGTGAAAATCACAGAAAATCGTTTGATTTCTTCTGTCCAGTGGCGATGTCATCAGTCGAGGTGTAGATAAAATGTCGGATGATTCTAAGTTTCGCCAAATAACTGACCTATCAGTAGTTAGAGGGGTGTATTGGATAGTGTCGTACCATGGGAAACTAGTCGTCTATCTGGTCCGGAAGGTTGAAAACGGGGTCTATAATCGAGACGATGTTGCCGAATGAGAGGTGCGGCATTGTGTGTTTGCGAATATCTTGATGTGTAAGATGATAGGTTGCGAGTTGCATCATGTACCTGGGTTGTTTCCATTGACGAAGATAAATTTTCAGCTTTAATCCATGCTCCAATGTGAGTCAATAACTCTTGAGTGTTCCTTGGTTCCCGAATATTAAGCTGATGTGAATATTCGCCTTTTAGTAGACCGTTGCAGAATGCTTCAACGTAAAATAAATCTGTGCAATCCTTGGTTACCAATACTTCTTTGTTGAATCGTTGCAAATATGAAGACAAAGATTCTCTGATGTTTTATCAAATTTCTAGTAGCTCTAGCTGGGTTTTTTTGTCAGTGCGAAAAGCTTCAAAATATCTTAAAAAACTATTTCCGAGCTGCTTGAAGGAAAAAATGGACCCGGGAGGAAGGCTGCCGAACCATGCCTGTGCTTGTTCATCCAAGGTCATAGGAAAGCATCGGCATAAAAGGAAATCATTTGCGCCATGCATGACCATAGTAGTAGTAAATTGTCGGAGATGGGCTTCCTGATCTGAATATCCGGTGTATCGGGTGAATGTTGGAATATGGAAAGTAGTTGGCAAAGGACCCTTCGCATACGCCGAGACTAGTGGATTATTGTCAAGTGTATTCCAAGATACGATGTCATCATCTGGTAAAAGTTGTGGTGGTTCAATTTGTACTTGGTAGCATAGCCGTCGGAAGTGAGCGTTCAATGCCGGGATAGCAAAGATTGAAGCAGGTGGTTGCTGAAAGTTCAGCTGTGGGATTTGTTGTGGGTAGAAAAATTGATATGGTTGGTTTGCTGATTATTGTAGAACCTGTTGAGTTGGTACCTTCTGTACTAGAGATTTTGGAACTTGTTGCGGTATGTGGAATTGTGATGGTTGGGGCATTGGTGTTATTGTTGGTACGGAAAAGACAAGAATATGAGGAACCGAAACCTCTTGCGAATTTTGGCTGGGTTGCGGAGGTATAACGGGTGTTGGAATAACTGAATTCGGTTTTTGTGGCGGAACATGAGGAAGTGTAGTATTGATCGGAGGATTGTTTTCTGCCGATAGTGGAAGACGATGAGTCTTTTTTGTGGGAATCGGAATGTCGGCAGAAGAACTTGCTACTTCAGAAAAATATGAAGTGGTATTGTCGGTGATTTCTGGATCTTGTCGTGGTCTCTTGGTGTGAACGTATTTTTCAATCCTCTTCAAATTGTGCAAAATATCACCATAGTTTGCGTTGGTTGGATTATTTGGTTGATCTACTTTTGAATGTTGATGGACTTTCGGCTATTGACTGTTACGTGTTGTTTGAGGCAGTTGTCACCGAGAAGAATGTGTTGATGACGAAGGCTGTGGCTGATTAGGATTAGCTACGGCTGAAGCAATTTATTAACGGTTGATGTTCGCTGGTGGTAACAGGAAGAGGGATATCCAACGATGTTGTGGGAGCTTCTGGAAAGTGGAATCTTTTGAGTTACGGTTTGTCATCGTCTTTCTAAAGATTTGATTCTTTAAAAAGCACGATGGATGCCAATATGATGTTGCCGGGCTCCGAGGCTCCTGAATTGTTCATCTCTTTAAGCTTTTCTCTTCAATTGTTCTTTGGCCTCTCTCTCTAAAGAGGAAGAATGCTTTTGAATTAGAAACTTGTTTAGATATTTCCTAAATTTTAAAGGAGAAATAATAATATCGATTTTAAATAATATCTAAATTAAATATAATATCTAGATATAATGATATTTAATATTGATAATTAAAAAGATAATTTGGTTGAATGATAATTTCGTATTTTAATAATAAAAATATTTTGTACATATAGCAAGTTGGATCACAAAGCAAATTCTTGCGAGAGTTCTAAAGGTTCTTAGAACCGTTAGGACAAATTCTGTCCGTCCATAGATGTTATAATCTGTACTTTTTGAAGCTATGGTAGTTTGTGTATTCTTTCATATTATATAGTAATATATATAAATCCCTTTGCTTAGGAGAGAAAAAATAAAAAAAAAGATATTTTCAACAGTAATATAGATATATTCAATCAACTATCAGACACTAATTATTGGACATAAAGTCCAAAGACAGAGTAGAGAATTAACCAACCTTAAACATAATTCAAATACTTGTTCATAGACAAAATGAGAGCTGTGGCTGTCTGTAAACATCCATAAAAGCAGCTTCTTAATCCTGAATTTCCTACCTAAAAGACATAGTTGAGGCTAGACCTCCCTATTCCTATTACACATTTTAAAACCAGCAGAAATATGCAGAATAAACAACTACAACTAGTTTACTTTCTCTTCTTGGCAGGGGGTTGATCCTCGTCTTCATCTTCGTCTTCCTCCTCTTCCTCCTCCTCCTCTTCTCCATCCTCATCATCCTCACCGTCCTCATCATCCTCGTCATCACTGCCTCCGTTACCATTAGCAGCAGGATCATCCTCAGGATCACCATCCTCGTCATCATCTCCATCTTCAGCTGAAAAGTCTTCATCACCTGCATCATCATCATCCTGATCATCATCATCATCATCCTCCTCCTCGTCATCATCTGTGTCACTACCATCTTTATTTTCAGGCCCTGATTTTTCAACTTTATGTAGCTCATCCAAAGGAAAACTGCAAATAGAATCAAATTTATTTGTTCAAAATGATCATCTTTCTAAATTGAATTTGACATCCAAAGGAAGAGTAAATTGCACAAATTGTTACCATTTATCGGAAAATGTTATCTCCGGCAAGCCATCGATGCCTTGTAACATAGATCCTGTCTATAAATGAACAAAAATTCATAAATAATTACTGGTAGCAAAGAATTGACCATAGATATCTTGAAAACAAAGTAAAGTAAGCTCAACCAGATGAACATAAGTAACGCAGAGCATGTCAGATGGCACCAAAAACATCTCTTTAGCTAGTGGCACAGTCATATGCTTATGGTCAACAAAATATGGGGTTCAAATGCTACCCATTTGAACAGAGATTTATCCACATACTTTTATCATCCAGATAATTAGAAAGGGAATTTGCTCAAACATGCAAAGAAAGCTCTTCGAGTTTTGGGAGCTGAGCCCCCAGTACAAGGGCTTCCAGAACTCTTCTCCCTTCAAAAGTCTCGTCAAACATGAGTGCCACATTCCACATGTAACATACATTCTACGTCTGTTTTTAATTATAAATCTTCAGTCTCACAACTTTTAATAACTATAATTTGAACCATATTATTTATTTAATTTATCCAATATATGGGACAAGAACACATCAAGATCCAAATGGCATTTTGCTCCTACCTGATATGAAAACATCTAAAGTTGCTATCTGGATTCATGGATCTGTTTGCAAAATATAGAATAAGAAAGATTTAATAGTACTAAGTGTAACTTTTACTTTACATGTTATGTCCAGCCATAACTAATTCTACTAGAATTAGCACCTAAGTTGAATTTTTTTTACGAAAAGGTTTAGAAAATTCTTCTGCAGAACACCATAAAGTTTGAATCTAAATGAGATAAAACTGAATAGAAGACATCCCCCAAGAGATCTGCACAGATGTACTGCATACTTGCAAGAACTTCATAATTCAAACCACAACATTTTTAATAGAAAAGGTTGAACTACTGAGATTGCAATTTGAAAAATCAATTCAACTCATTGCCAGTTATTTGCGTACCAGAAAAGCACTTAAACATGCCTAGAATGAAATATCATACCAACATTTCCCATACAATTAGAAGCATAAGAGAGGGATAACTATGACATGAAAATATAGCAGGTTGAACCATGTAGCACTGCAAGATTGAACATATCCAGATCACAAACATACTAGTAATATATTGGAGCTCAAATGGTCATTAAGTTCAAAAAGCCCATGAATAAATACAAATCAACTAATATCCTTCAACTGTCAAACTAGGTAGCAGTAATGTCATTAAATCTAGCAAAGTCATTGACTCTGATTCTTTTTCTCCGTAGTTTTTTGTTTAATTGAATACTTTTTTGTCAACACTTTGAAAAGAAGTTGAAATTTATTGCAAAAGATGTGTCTTTCTTGTCATTCATAGCACCAAATTAATAGAGTATAAACTTCAAGAATCCACTCCAAAAATTCAATATTATGTTCCTAAAAACTTATTTAAAAAATAAAATAAAATAAATGGTCAAAAGTATGACAGCGGAAAACCCTAGCAACAATAAAAGGTTTAGGACAGAAAGAAAATACCTAATATAGACCCCAAAAATACATTAAAAAGCAAAGGATTTGCCTAAAACAATGAAGTACCATTGACCAGTAAGCAATTAATTCTATTGTATGTGGTCCAATAAGAGAACAGTTACAGAGAAAGAACTAAGAGAAGCAAAATATAAGGCAAAACATGGACATAAAACTGAAGTAACACATCTAATAAACAAATGAAACAGAGTACAAATAAAAGTAAAGAACAAATTCTATCCATTTAAGTATACCAGCAAAAGAAAGCAGAGAATAGATCTCTGAGCAGCCAAAACGGCCTCCAACGCCACAGCTTTCCCAGAAGAAGACGCAATTTTCGACCTCAAAGCTGCCGCATCAAAGCTAAAGCTACTAACCTCCATTTTGAAAACCTAAAAAAAATAAAGAATTGCACTCCAAATTGATTTTTAGAACAGGGGAAAAAAAAGACGAAATTGAAATGAAATTGGAGATTTTTGGATAGAGAAACCTACTCAGACAGAGAGTTTCTGGAGAGAGAGAGGACTTCGGAGTGTGTGTCCGTGTGTGAGAGAGACTGAGAGAGGGAAAATGGCCGTAGGGTTGGGCCTGGGTTTAATTGGGGGTGTCCAAACTGGGCGGAAACTGGGAAAAAAAAAAAAATAGAAAAAATTAATAATTAAATAATGAGAAAAACTAAGAGGGAAGTTAGGGTTTTTGAAAGGTGCTAATTTGAATTTTGTCCTTTTGTTGGGGACTAATTTTGAATATCCTTCTTTTCCTGTACTAAAACTGTTTGTTTTTAAAAAAGGATTAGCCCATTTGACTTTTGCCAATTTCTAGGATTTGAATATAAATTTAAATTAAAATATTCTATGAATCTTTTATCTGTCATAAAATTGATTATATATAATGTATATATAATGTATAATATATAGTAATGTATATATATATAAGGATATAAGGGGGAAAGAGATAGCAGAGAGTTAAAAGGGGGAAAGAGAGAGGAAGAGAGGGAGAGAGAGAGAAGAGTTGCTCTCGGAATTCAAAAGGAAATGTAATAATAGAAAATGATTGTGTTTTTCTCATTTCATGTATGTCCTATATATAGATACATATATAGATACATATATATATATACATAAACACCAGCAGCTTTCTTTGACGCCATAGTTGCCATTGTTGAAAGCTGCACTTCAAAAATGCAGCCGCAGCCAGCAGCCAGCAGCCAGCAGCCACCAACAGCCTTCAAAGAATTTTGATTGTTGACATTGTAGGTAGCCAATTTAAAAAGGAGAGCACAACATTAATACTAGGTGATATTTATCACCTTACGTAAATTTCTGGGATGATGAACATCCATTTATTTAATGAATCTTCGTGATTCATAACACTCCCCCTTGGATGTCCATTACATAGAGAATAGGCCTCGTTAAAACCTTACTAGATAAAAACCCAGTGGGGAAAAAAAAATTCTAGTGAAGGAAAAAGAGTACACTATTATTTATGTGTAGATTTCTCCCCCTGATGAGATGATCTCTCGAAATCTTTAAATCGACGCAAACTAATTTTATATCTCAATTTTTCAAAGGTTGCTGTCGGAAGAGCTTTAGTGAATATATCTGCAAGATTATCACAATGATCGAATTTGAAGCACATCAATTTCACCATTCTTTTGAAGTTCATGAGTAAAGAAGAATTTAGGTGAAATGTGTTTCGTCCTATCTCCCTTAATATATCCTCCTTTTAATTGAGCTATACAAGCTGCATTATCTTCATATAGAGGAGTTGGAATCTCTCTTCTGGAGGATAAACCACAACTCACTCTAATATAATGTATCATTGACCTCAACCATACACATTCTCGACTTGCTTCATGAATGACTATTATCTCAGCATGATTAGAAGAAGTTGCTGCTATGTTTGCTTCGTGGAGCGCCATGATATAGCAGTATTACCATATGTAAATAAATAGCCATTTTGAGAACGTGCCTTATGCGGATCCGAAAGATAACCCGCATCTGCATATCCAATCAGTTCTGGATCATTTATATTTGAATAAAATAATCCGAGGTCAATTGTCCCTTGGAGGTATCTAAGGACGTGTTTAATACCATTCCAATGTCGTCGTGTTGGTGAAGAACTAAATCTTGCTAATAGATTTATAGCAAATGCTATATCAGGTCGAGTATTATTTGCAAGATACATCAGTGCACCAATAGCACAAATATGGTACTTCAGGACCAAGTAGTTTTTCATCATTTTCTCGAGGTCTAAATATGTCTTTATTTATATCTAGCGACCTCACGACCATTGGAATACTCAATGGATATGCTTTATCCATGAAAAATCTTTTCAACACTTTAGCTGTATATGTTGACTGATGAACAAAAATTCCATCTTTCATATGTTCAATTTGAAGCCCGAGACAAAACTTAGTTTTTCCAAAATCTTTAACTTCAAATTCTCGTTTCAAACAATCTATAGCTTCTCGAAGCTCTTCTGGAGTTCCTATGAGATTGATATCGTCAACATATATAGCAAGAATCACAAAACCAAAATCTGTTTTCTTAATAAAAACACATGGACAGATTTGGTCATTCTTATATCCTGAATTCAATAAGAATTCACTAAGGCGATTGTACCACATGCGTCCAGACTGTTTAAGCCCATATAATGACTTCTGTAATTTGATAGAATAATTTTCATGAGGGCCTTTAGAAGCCTTTGGTAATTTGAATCCTTCAGGGATTTTCATATAAATCTCATTTTCAAGGTTTCCATAAAGATAAGCTGTAATGACATCCATTAGACGCATGTCCACCTCTTCATGAACTGCCATACTTACAAGATATCGGAGTGTAATAGCATCAATAACGGGTGAATAAGTTTGATCATAATCAATTCCTGGCTTTTGCGAAAAGCCTTGTGCGACGAGTCGTGCTTTATATTTTACGACTTCATTATTCTCATTTCGTTTTCGCACAAACACCCATTTATAGCCAACAGGTTTTACATCCTTTGGCGTTTGGACTACAGGTCCAAAAACTTCTCGTTTCGCAAGCGAATTTAACTCCGATTGAATCGCATCTTTCCATTGAGGCCAATCAATTCTATGCCTCCATTCTTCAACTGATAAAGGATCTAAATCCTCATTATCCTTGAAAATATCAAGGGCTACGTTGTATGCAAAAGCATTATCAATAACAACATTTCTTCGATCCCAATTTTGATTTGAACTAGTGTAATTAATAGAGATTTCAGAATTCTCTTCATTATTTGTAGTTGGAATCTTTTCATCAGTTGTCCCTTGGTTTTCCTTTTCTGTTTCATCAATATGATCTTCTGGATCATTTGTTCCTCTTTTCTTTCGAGGATTTTTATTTTTGGAACCAAGGGGTCGGCCACGCTTCTTACGTGTTTTTGATTCGAAAGCTATAGGATTAACTTTCTGTCCTTCAGGAACTTCTATCCGTATAGGAGCATCTATAGCTGGAAGATGCGATTTAGTGACTCTGCTAGAGTCAGCAAAAGAATCTGGCAGTTGATTTGCAATTTGTTGCAAATGTATAATCTTTTGAACTTCAAGTTCACTTAATTTGTGCGTGGATCTAAATGATTCAAAGATGTTTTCCACGCAAGTTCAATTTATGCCATTTATTCTCTCCCCCTAATTTGGGAAACAAATTTTCATCAAAATGGCAATCAGCAAATCTTGCTGTAAATACATCCCCGTCAAAGGTTCAAGATACCTTATAATGGACGGGGAGTCATACCCAACATATATCCCCAATCTTCTTGTGGACCCATTTTTGTCCGTTGGGGTGGTTCAATTGGGACATATACAGCACACCCAAAAATTCTCAAATAAGAAATATTTGGCTCTGAACCAAAAGCCAATGTATGGGAGAAAATTTATGATAACTCGATGGCCTTAAACGCACAAGTGCTGCAGCATGCAAAATTGCATGTCCCCAGGCTGCTGTAGGGAGATTTTTTCATCAATAATGGTCTAGCAATTAATTGCAGCCTTTTAATAAATGATTCAGCTAGACCATTCTGTGTGTGAACATGAGCTACAGGATGTTCAACAATTATTCCAATCGACATGCAATAAGAATCAAATGCATGCGAAGTAAATTCACCAGCATTGTCTAGACGGATTCGTTAATAGGATAATCAGGAAATTGCGCTCTTAAGCGAATTATTTGGGCAAGTAATCTCGCAAACGCCAGGTTGCGAGTGATATAAACAAACATGCGACCATCGGGTCGATGCATCAATCAAACCATGAAATATCGAAATTGCCCACATGGTGGACTAATCGGTCCACATATATCTCCATGAATCCGTTCTAGAAATGTAGGACTTTCAGCTCCTACTTTCAATGGTGCTGGTCTTATAATTAATTTCCCTTTGGAACATGCAGCACATGAAAGTTTATCAGAAGTCAAAATCCTTTGATTTTTCAAAGGATGACCGTGCGTGTTGTTTATAATTTTTCGCATCATAATTGATCCCGGATGACCCAAACGGTCATGCCAAACTTTAAAAGTAACGGGATTAGTAAACTTCTGGTTTACTAAATGATGCGCTCAATAGCATTTATTTTTGCATAATATAGGCCAGAGGATAGAGATGGTAGTTTTTCCAACAAAACTTATTACCGGAGGTCATTTTGTGATACCCAAATATTCATGACCATTATCTTCTATGTCTCAACATGATATCCATTCCGTCGGATATCTTTAAAACTCAATAAATTTCTTTGAGATTTTGAGGAATATAATGCTTTATCAATAGCAATCATAGTTCCTCCCGGTAATATTATATTAGCTCTTCCGGAGCCTTCAATAAGTTTTGCACTACCATTTATTGTGGTAACACTTGTTTCTCCCACATTCAGGTGAGAAAAATACTTCTCGTATTTTAGTATGGTGTGCGTAGTTCCACTGTTAATAAGACAGACACTTTCGATATCGTTGTTCATACCAGAAAATTGAACAACAGCCATCTGTTTGATTAACAAAATTTTTTACAGAAATAAAAATTAAGCATATAATTACAAAAGTAATATAAACATATAATATTAATATTTTAATTATTTTGGACACTTTAATTTCCAATCAAGTGGTCAATTATTTCTTTTGGATGTTCGAAAAGATCAGTAACATCCAGATGAGTCATATCAACATTTTCAAGATTGTCATAATTTATTTCATGAGAAATAAGTCAACAAAATGTTTTGTCATGCTACAAGCACGTTTCGTCGTGCTACAGGCACGTTTCGTCGTGCTACAGGCACGTTTCGTCGTGCTACAGGCACGTTTCGTCGTGCTACAGACACGTTTTGTCGTGCTACAGGCACGAGACCAGTGACTTTTCATGCCACCACGATAACATTTGTCTTCATAATTTTTCGGAACAATATTTCCTTTCTCATTATGTTTTGTCCACTTCAGATGGTCATAAATATTTTGGCACCTAAATTATTATTACAATTATAAGGGTCAAATTTATCACGACGTTCATGACCATGACCACGGTAACGACCACTACTATGATCTCTTCTGGGATCATCATTCACTTTAGGGAATTGAGTAGGTAAGTAGGTCGAGTCTCGTGATTTTTCATCAGTAATTCATTATTTTGTTTTGCAACAAGAAGACAAGAAATCAATTCAGAGTATTTCTTTCCCACGATATTGTTACTGCAGGACAATATCCTTGGCATGAAAAGTGGAGTATGATTTCTCCAGCATATCATCATCCGTTACATATTTTCAGCTATGAAACTATTTTAAACATTGAGGAGTTATACTCACTCACGGATTTGAAATCTTGCAACCTCAGGTGCAACTAGTCATACCGTGCTTTTGGGAGAACGACCATCTTCTAGTGGTCGAATTTTTCTTTCACGGTAATTTATTCATTTTTCAAAGCCTATAGCTTTGACACGATCTTGTGTTGATGACACATTATTTTATATAACGGTGTCTGCCGAACCCGTTGTAGCAAGATGCATTCAGGCATCTAGTGTCCATAACAAATAATTCTTTCCGGTGACATCAAGAATCACAAATTTGAGTTTAATAAAATTTGACATAATAACAGAATACGTACTGGTAAAAATGTACCTGATTGATCTTCAAATAAACTTCAAAAATTACCTTACCCGGTGGTAGAGACTCGTGTTGATAACGTGTTATAAAATTGATTATATATAATGTATATATAATGTATAATATATAGTAATGTATATATATATAAGGATATAAGGGGGAAAGAGATAGCAGAGAGTTAAAAGGGGGAAAGAGAGAGGAAGAGAGGGAGAGAGAGAGAAGAGTTGCTCTCGGGATTCAAAAGGAAATGTAATAATAGAAAATGATTGTGTTTTTCTCATTTCATGTATGTCCTATATATAGATACATATATAGATACATATATATATATACATAAACACCAGCAACTTTCTTTGACGCCATAGTTGCCATTGTTGAAAGCTGCACTTCAAAAATGCAGCCGCAGCCAGCAGCCAGCAGCCACCAACAGCCTTCAAAGAATTTTGATTGTTGACATTGTAGGTAGCCAATTTAAAAAGGAGAGCACAACATTAATACTAGGTGATATTTATCACCTTACGTAAATTTCTGGGATGATGGACATCCATTTATTTAATGAATCTTCGTGATTCATAACATTATCCTAATAATTTAGTAATATAAGATTCTCCATATCTCACCCATTTATAATTTTAATAAAAACTTATAATTTCAAAATATTATATAAATAAAACGTCTCCAAATACCTTCTAATCTTATAATATATATATATATATATGGTTTTTGAAAGGTGCTAATTTGAATTTTGTCCTTTTGTTGGGGACTAATTTTGAATATCCTTCTTTTCCTGTACTAAAACTGTTTGTTTTTAAAAAAGGATTAGCCCATTTGACTTTTGCCAATTTCTAGGATTTGAATATAAATTTAAATTAAAATATCCTATGAATCTTTTATCCTAATAATTTAGTAATATAAGATTCTCCATATCTCACCCATTTATAATTTTAATAAAAACTTATAACTTCAAAATATTATATAAATAAAACGTCTCCAAATACCTTTCTAATCTATAATAATATATATATATATATATATATATATTATATATTTATTTATTTATTTATTTATTAGTTTAAACAATATTTGGATACACTCAAATGAAAAAAAAAGATAAAAATAAATTTCAGTGTAACTTGACGTAAATGTAATATTTTAATTTTTTAAAAAAATAAAAAAAATTAATTACCAAAGTTAGAAAAATATAAATAGTTTAAAAAATGATAATTTTAAAAGCAAATTTTAAAAATAAAATAATTACCAAACTCTAATAAAATTCTAACTTTAATTACTCAAAAGTTGAGTGTAAAGTATTGATTCTGATTTTAAAGAAATGACTTTGTTAATGCATTTCCTTCCTTTCTTTTAGATAATAATGTGCTAAAAAATTCATGCTTTCACTATTTTGGTAATTCTTAGATTATTTGCTTTCACTTGCATAGATTTTACAATTTTAACTAATTTATACATACATACATATATATATATATATATATATATATATATTCATAAACTATTTTTCCATCGGAATGAAAAAAAAAATATATATGTCTTATTCGAGCTTCAAACTAACATGATGCATGCATTCAATTAGTGATATTATACTTACATATGTATATATATATATAAGGTACAACAGTTTAAGGTATACCTTGTATATATATATAAAGGTGCAACAGTATATATATATATATATATGTACAAAGCAAATTTAACAATTACAAAACTAAAAGGATCAGTTTCTTTTTCCATTACAAATACTAAGATCAAAACAGTCATCACCAAACAAGCACTGTTAATTTATGCATAAACTGAAATATAATTGTTCCGATAAAGAAAAGAAAGTTAAAATACAACAACAATAACAATCACGACAACAACAACAATAATAATTACGATAACAATCACAACCACAAACTCAATTAATCATCAAAAGAAATGACTTGAAAACTTTAATTCCCGTCTTTCTATAGTTAAAAACACAACAATACCAACCACAATCAACCAACACAAAAATAGAGCAACTTGAAACTCCCTTAATTCCCCTCTTTCCTTCCTTGCATGTCGGAATGTTTGTTATCATTGAATCGAAGGTGAAGCACCATAATTCAACAGCTGCAAACGTTAGTAATACAAAAAACTTGGTGAGATAAAAGAGATGCATAATTAAATACACACACACACACACATATATATATATATATATAGTATATAGAGGTAGCAAATAATCTTAGTTAGACTAATGTAATATTTTACTGTAACTAATTCAAATTCAACCCTATTTCATCTACCTCACAAACAAATATTTCGTATGCATATATATATATATATATATATATATATATACATACATATATATACAATTTCGTATGCATGGAATGTGAGCAAACCTTATTGATCCTAAAATTGATTTTTTCATCTGAATCATCAGCTACCAAAGGGTTCATCATCTGATTGCCATCATAAGTATCATTGACAGGTTCTGGTTTGAAAGACAAAGATTGAGATGGAACTATGGAGTTGTCAAGGAATCCTCCAATGGAATCAGTTGGTTGGAAAGGCACAGTTTGATATGGATCCATGGAGTTGAAAATCAAATCATCAATGAAATCAGTTGTTTGGGAAGACAAAGCTTGATATGGAGCAACAAAGTTGTCAACGAATCCTCCAATAGAATCAGTTGGTTGGGAAGACATAGGTTGATATGGAGCAATGAAATTGTCAATAGATTCTTCAAGAAAAGTGTTTGGTTGAGGAATAATATTGGAGTTAATAGTGGATGGAAGCATCAGATAACCATTATTATTGTTTCCTCCAATGGAATAATCACTTGCAGATTGGGAAAAAGACTGTAGTTCCATAGTAGTCCTAGCTTGATCACCAAAATAACCATTAATGGAGGATGAAAAATGAACCTCGTTTACCCTATCTGAATTACTGTCTGCACCACCACCACCACTTCCAATAGCAGCTTGGAAATGTTGTACATTTGTAGAAGAAGAGGAAGAAGCAGAAGCAGTCTCTTGATAAGGCATTGCTGCAGGTTGAGAAGAAACCACCCCCTGGTATTGCTGCTGCAGTGCAAATTCTTTATCAAATATGGCATTCTGGTTTCCATGATTATTTGTTGGATACCCCATTAATGCTGCACTCATCTCCATTCTTGCATCTCCGTCTGAGTGAAGAGATGTTTGTTGAGGGAAATTATTAGTATTTCCACTTAAAAAATTGTCGTTGTAGTCATGGAGATTAATGGTAAGGCCTGTTGGTTGGTCGGTTAAATTGAGAAATTGTTGCATTGCTTTCCTGGGATCCTTAGCCAGTTCTTGGTGAAACTTCTCCCTTTCTTTCCTTACTGCATTCCTGAACTTCTGTAATCCATCAACTTACATAAATATGTTACTCAAAATAGCATAATATATATTCCATTGTACTTAAAAATATAGAACTAACGGTATGAAAGGTAGATTATCCAAAAAAAAAGAAAAAAAAAATGGCATGAAAGGTAAGTATTATATATATAATGGAGGGAGGAAAACAAATTAATGGTAATAAAATGGAATTAATTTTTGAATCAGAAAAAAAGTTTTACCTGAAGGTGGCTAGATACGTTCTTATGAGTCAGATTTGGCTCATTCATAACTTCAAGAATCTTCATAGGTACAACTTCTGCAAAATAATCAATTAAATATTTCTATATATTGACTATATATAAATAAATATAAATATAAATATAAATATAAATATAAATATAAATATAAATATAAATATAAATATGTATATGCTTACTTTCTATATCGAGATGTAAAACAGCTTTAAGAAACTTTTGCTGTAACCTAGCATTCCAAACAACTCTAGGTTTCTTTTGAACAGATGATGATGATTCACCCCTAGATGTTGAGATACGTTCTTCTTTCTTCTTCCTTTTCTTCCTCTTATTCTTCTTCTCCTCCTCCTCCTCCTCATCATCATCCTCCTCCTCAAGATCATCATCACCATCACTATTATCTTGAGATAATTTGGTATTAGGGTTTTCATTCTCATCAATTAATGTTAATGTTTTTGCAGGATTATTTGGAACATTTCTAACCGCCTGCTCGCAAACTGATCGAAGAACTTCCAATTTTACTGGTTTCACTAAGTAGTCTCTTGCACCACATCTTCTCCCTGCTTCCTTAATTCTCTCATCCTCTATTGCAGATATCACTGTGGCCAATATGTAATCAAATTATCAAATCATCCCTAAACACACACATATGTATATATATATAAACAAGATAGACATCCCCGCACCCAAGGGCGGGATGCCTACTTTCATGAACACACAACAAAAATTATAACAATGCCATCAAGATTTGAATAACATAAATTCTCATTATGAAAATTAAAGATTAAAAAGACAAGAAACGAAGTCTTTGAGGTTTTTTTAGGGTCCTGATTATGTTTTAATTTTTTTATTTGTTAATACTATCATTGAAAAGGTATAGAGATATGTAATTATTGTGTAAGAGTTGCATATTTTTTATGCGATATTTATCAAAGTTGTGATGGTGTAAATATATGTGCATATATACACTTACTGATTACTGGAGTTTTGAATTGGCGGGATATGATTTCCAGAAGTTGAAAGCCATTTAAATCGAATCGGATGACATCAGTCAATACGATGTCGATGGAATTTCTGTTCTTTCTTAATATGTCAAGAGCTTCCATTGCTTCTCTCATGGGGGTAACTGCAAGACAAATTTTGTTTTATGTTAAAAAAATTTAAAAAAATTAAAAGAAATAAACGAAGAAGTGTATAATTTTTGGGAACATCCCATTAAAAAAAAAAGAAACAACCAAAAACCCCCTTTTACCTTGTAGTAAATAAAGTTTGACTTATGACTTTACAATTAATTGAAATTAATTGAGATTCCATCTATGTTGTGCTATTTTCACGGAGTTTGATTTTATTAGGTAGAAATTTCAAGACAAGAATACAAAATTCGTGTATAATATTTATAAAATAAAAAATCTAAAATTTGGGGTTATTTTTGATTCTCAAGAAAAAATTCCACTTTACATTAAATCTTACAAGTCAAATTGCATACGTTCTTTATGATTTCTAGATCTTCACAAATTCAAAATCACACAAGAGATCAAGCAAAATGAAAAGAAAACTTAATTAAACCAACCAATTAACAAGATCTTGCAATCTCAAACCAATAGGATTACAACTAACAATTCTTATATAATCTTTGATACCCTTAAACAATTTACCAAAAAATATTTTCAAGGAAAAAGGGGAAATACAAAGCAAAAGAGATATACATGCATATACATATACATATACAAACAAAAGCACACACACAAGTCAAAAAAAGACTGAAACTTTCACTTTCTCAAAGTGAACTTATCAATCACACACACACACACACACACACATATACATATATATATATATATATATATATATATATATATATATAGGAATCCATTAATTTCTAATTAATGAATTAAAACTAACCTTGAAAACCACAGTGTTTAAGCTGAGAAGTCAGAACAGCAAGACAAACAATGTTGTCATCAACCACGAGAACCCGCAACTGTTGTGTTCTTTTATCCTCTTCCGCCGTCACCACCTCCTTCCTTTTCCACTGGAGCTGCAGTTGCTCATCTCCAACGTCCTCAATTATTTCTACCATTTTCTTTTTCTTTTAAGTTAGACAAAAGAAATTTTTTTTCTTACTTGAATCTTCTTGCTTGCAAAAAAGAAGAATAGAAAGGAAGATATGTATATATATATAGGTGTGTGTATACAGGGGATGCAACGACTAATTTTTTAATATATGATGAAACGGTGTGCTATATATGTATAAATAAAATTTTATTGAATTATATATAATAATTTTTTTATAAAAGAAAAAAAAGAAAAAGAGAAAAAAGGAAAAAAAAAAAGTTAGCATTTAATTGTGTTAATTATAAAAGCAATAATTATTGGCACTGAAATTTAGAAAGAGAATATTTTTTAATAATTAAAAAAATAGTAATAAACGTTAGGTTTGACTTTCACCATTAATTTGAAAACAATTTTATTTCAAATTAATTTTTTCTAATTTGTTTTCTTTTTCTTCTTTCTCTCTTTTTATTCTTCTCTCTCTCTTTCTTTTACAATTTTTTTTTCTTTCTTCTGCAACTTCTTTCTCACTCTTTCTTTTGCAACTTTTTTTTTACTCTTTTTTCATTCCTTGTTTCTCTCTCTATCTTCTTCCTTCTTCTTTCTTTCACTTTCTTCTTCTTCATTCTATCTCTCTCTTCTTCTTCCCCATTTTTTTTTCTCTCTCTTTCTTGTGCAATTTCTTTCTCACTTTTTTTTTCTGCAACTTCTTTTTGACCCTTTCTTCTTTCTTCTTCCTTCTTTCTCTTTCTTCTTTTTCATTCTTTCTCTCTCTTCTTCTTCCCCATTCTTCTTTTTTTTTCTCTCTCTTTATTATTCAACTTCATTCTCACTCTTTCTTCTTCCTTCTTTATCTTTCTCTATCTTTTTCCTTCTTGTTTCTCTCTCTATCTTCTTTCATTCTTCCTTCTCTCTCTATCTTAATTCTTTTTTTTCTCTCTCCTTCCCCATTCTTCTTCTTTTTTTTTCTCTCTGTCTTCTGCAACTTCTTCTTTCTCTCTCTCTTCTTCCATCCTTCTTTCTCTCTCTCTTTCTTCTTCCATCATTCTTTCTCTCTCTCTTTTTTCTTCCGTCATTTTTTCTCTCTCTCTTTCTTCTTTCGTCCTTTTTCCCTCTTTCTTCTTCCATTATTCTTCTTTTTTTCTCACTCTTTCTTCTGCAACTTCTTTTCTCTCTATCTTCTTCATTCTTTTTGTTTTCTCTCTTTCTTCTTCTTCATTCCTTTTCTCTCTCGATCTTCTTCTTCCCCATTCTTCTTATTCTTTTTTTCTCCATCTTTCTTCTGCAACTTCTTTCTCTCTCTATCTTCTTCCTTCTTCTTCTTCCCATTCTTTTTTTCTCTCTCTTTCTTTTGCAACTTTTTATTCTCTCTTTCATCTACAACTTCTTTCTCACTTTTCTTCTTCTTTCTTTCTCTCTTTCTTCTTCTTCCACTATTCTTTTCGCTCTCTCTTTCTTCTTCTTTCTCTCTCTTCTTCTTCTATCATTCTTCTTTTTTTTCTCTCCCTTTCTCTTTCTTCTTCCATCCATTTTTTTCTTTCTCTCTCCCAACTAAATCCAAAAATCCTATTTCTACAAAGTAATTTATTCTTTCTACTAAATTTTAAAAATAATAATGAAATTAAAATTAAAAAATAGAGAAAAAATTATTAAATATTATCATTATATATTATAAAAAATAAAAAATAACAAAATAATATTTATAAATTTATTTTTTTAAATGGTCTACCTATACAATGTCTTGATCTCATGATTTCTAAACGTTATAAGCGAGATTGTTATTAATTGGGTTAAATTCTATAAATTTAAATTATTATATTAAAACAATAAAGAATTTATAATAAGTTTAAAAAAAATTAAGTTTTTTTAATAGAATATTGAGGGTCTATTTTGGCAAGGTAGACCCTCAATATTTTATTTAAAAAAAAATAAGAGTTTACTTTGGCAAAGTAGATCTACCTTATTTTGGAAACGTAGTAATAATAATAATAATAATCATAAACAAAAATTATACAAAAAATAAATATATTTTATAAATCATACTATTGTTTTGTATGTCCATAATTTTGTAACCTCCCACTACTTCCACTTCCTCTATATAACTTCCACTACCTCTATATAACTTCCACTACCTCTATATAACTTTCACTATCTCTATATAACCTCCATATAATTAAGTTTGTAACATAAATATATATTTATATTTGTATGTATATGTGTATATAGGTTACACATATTTATTCATATAAAAATGGGATAGTTTGTATGTTTTGAAAAGATATAAAAAGATATACAAGAAGAGAAAAAATGTCTTCTTTCCTTTAATCTCTATATTATATTTCTTAGTAATTTGCTTTTGTTAGTAATAGTTTTATAATACGTTATCAACACGAAGCTCTACCAGTTTAAGATATTTTGGAAGTTGAATTCAAGAATAAATAGGTATGTTATTTCTTCTAATGTCAATTCTTATTAATCTTAAATTTGTAACTCTTGAAGTTATGAGATGAAATTATTTGTTATAAAAATTAGATCCTGAGAATCATCTAGCTATGATGGGTCCAGAAGACACCATCGATGTAAAATATTCAATAATTAGGAAAATTATTTAAAAGAAAACTTTGACAACCTGAAGATGGTCGTTTTTCTCGAAAGTACGAGATTATAAGATTATAATCCATAAATAAATAAATTATGCCATGATAGAAAGAAATTTGGACTAGAAAATTCATCCAACATATTTATTTCTCGAAAACAATATTTTTATAAGTCATGATCCCAGAAGAGGTCATGTATATATAATCATGGTAATAATTGTTGGTATGAGAAAATACATATAATGGTAATAAATTTGATTACAATGTCAAATATTAATAACCATTATAAGTGGGACAAATAATATTTCTTATATATTATTTATTATCATTTGTTATTCTAGTATAAATTATATATATGCATATGTTATATATATATATATTTGCTAGTTTTTATACTACTCTATGGTGTAGTGTTGTTGTTTTGCTATATACTAAAGACTACAATAAAATATATTTGTTGTTCACTAAATTAAGTAAATTTGTTTCATTATATAGAATGGTAGATACACTATATATATACATAATACATAATTTAACATGTATAACATCTATACACTAAATGTTCTTAAAAGAATCAAATATAACATATATTATATTTATTAAAAATATAATGTATTATATATGAATATATAAGCACAATATATGTATATATTTATTAAAGTATACCACTGTTATATATATATATATATATAGCCTTTATTTTTGAAGCTTGCGTAATTATTTGGAAATTTATATATATTATATATATTTGGGCAAACTATCTTAGTTGCACTTCTTAGAATTCAGAATCCAACTTTTGCACCTCAAAATTGTTTTGCACCTCAACTTGCAACCTTTGTTAAGTCAAACCCTTAGGTCTTTAATTTTGTCATTAGTCAACATTTTTTTACTATTTGACACTGTTTCAGTCAGGGGTATTTTTGTCTAATTTTTGTTAAATTTTTTTTATTTCATAATTTTTTTCTCTCCTTCTTCTTCCTCTTTTCTCTCTCTTCCTTCTTTCTCTGTCTATTAATTAAAATTTTTTCTCTTTTCCTTCTTTCTCTTTCTCTTTTTCTTGCTCATTTCTCTCTCTCTTCCTTCTTTCTCTTTGCTTCTTCCTCCTCTTTTCTCTTTATCCCGTAATTAAAATTTTTTCTCTCTTTTTTTCTTCCTCTTTTCTCTCTCTTC
The DNA here is from genome assembly GCA_027405835.1 of Asclepias syriaca. Lineage (NCBI taxonomy): Eukaryota > Viridiplantae > Streptophyta > Magnoliopsida > Gentianales > Apocynaceae > Asclepias > Asclepias syriaca. The sequence goes on along the minus strand of CM049927.1, from coordinate 4,511,073 downwards.
CTTCTTTCTCTCTCCATTTTCTTCCTCTTTTCTCTTTCCTTCATCGAAGACGATGAGATTGATGGTTGATAATATTTAGATGACAGTGACGGGTAGATGACGATGCGACGATGGTGGTGGCAGGCAGATGATGAGGCGATGACAGTGGTAGGCAGATGACAATGCGACAGAAATGGTAGTAACTACTGGAAATTAAAAGTAATTGAAATTAAATTTAATAATATGAGTTCATAAATAGAAGTATGAAGTCAATTGAAATGAGAGAGAAAAGAAGAAGAAGAAGGAGAGAGAAAAAAATTATGGAAAATGAAAAAAAAAATTACATTTTATTTTGAGCAGGTTGGACAAAAATGCCCTTGACTGAAAGGGTGCCAAACAGTGAAAAAAGGGTTGACTAACGGCAAAATTGAAGAACAGAGGTGCATGTAGTGAGATGTTTTGAAACCTCAATAGCACTATAAGTGCAAAAAAACTTTAAGGTGCAAAAGTTGGATTCTGAGATCCAACAAATGCAACTAAAATAGTTTAACGTATATATTTTTAGATATATATATACTTGTATACTGGATTGCCATGTTTAATTTGTTTCTAAATATATTATACTTGTATGTTTTTTTATATACTTTTTGATTACATACGGCTACACTACTAATTGCATTCTAATATATATATATTATATATATATATATATATATATATATATGCATTTATATATACATTTGTTTATATATAATTATTTTACATAATAAATATAATTTTAATTAATATGAGGGTTTTGAACTTATGAGCTATAAGTTTGGAAGGAATGCACTATTCCAAAATGTTAGATAAATGCTATTTAATTGAAAGTTTTTGCAATCATTATTATTATTTCTTAAGTTATTTATATCTTATATTTTATTTGATTATAATAAATTTTTTTATTTGCTTGAAGAATATGGATGAAAATAGAATGTATTGCCATAATGCCACTACTCACACTATTTTTAAAATAAAAATATTTCATTGCAATAAAGATGAATGATGCATATGTTACCACAATTTCGGGTATACAAAAATAATTGAGGCTCCGGAAGAGCCATTATAATGTTACCTAATGGAAGAAAATTAATATGTTTTCTTTGGGATGAACTACACAAGAATAATGAAACTGAAATAACATTCAATTAACCAAAGTTTATTGATTAAAAAATTCACTATTTGGCATGATTGATTGGGACATCCCGGTTCATGCATGATGCGAAATATATTGAAAATTCGCATGGACAATCATTGAAAACCTGAAGATTTTCAATTAAAAGAATTTTCTTGTGCTTGTTCTCAGAAAAATTGATTATTAAGCCATCACCAGCTAAAGTTGGAATTGAATCTCCAATATTTTTAGAAAGAATTCAGGGTGACATATATGGACCAATTCACCCTTCATGTGGACCATTTCGATATTTTATGGTTCTAATAGACACATCGAGCAGATGGTCTCATGTTAGCTTACTATCAACTCGTAACCTGGCGTTTGCGAGATTGATTGCTCAGATTATTAGATTACGAGTATAATTTCCAGATTATACAATTAAATCAATACGTCTGTATAATGCTGGTGAGTTTTCATCTCAAGCTTTCAATGATTATTGTAAGTCTATTGGTAGAAGTGTTGAATATTCTGTTGCTCATGTTCATACACAAAATGGATTAACTGAATCTTTTATTAAAAGACTTCAATTGATAGCTAGACCTATACTTATGAGAACTAAATTACCAATTTCGGCATGGGGTCATGCAATTTTGCATGCAGCAGGACTTGTATGTATTAGACCAACAAGTTATTATAAATATTTCTCATTGCAATTGGCTTATGGTTGGAGCCAAATATTTCCCATTTTAAATTTTTTGGATGTGCGGTATATGTCTCTATTGCTCCACCACAAAGCACAAAAATGGGTCTTAAAAGAAGATTGGGAATATATGTTGGTTTTAATTCTCCTTCCACAATTGTAAATTGTCATTTTGATGATTCAATGTTCCCAGGATTAGGGGGAGAAAAAAAGAAAAACAGCTTGGTAAAAATATTTCATGAAATACTTTGCAACATCTTGATACTCGTACAAATAAGTGTGAACTTGAAGTTCAAAAGATAATACATTTGCAAAGAATAACAAATCAACTACCAGATGCATTTACCGACCTAAAGAGAGTGACTAAGTCACATATACCAGCTGAAAATACTCTCATACGGATTGATGTCCCAGAAGGACAGTCTATAAATAAAAATAGCAAATCTGTCTATAGCACGCCAAAAGCGTGGTAGACCAATTGGTTCAAAAGATAAAAATCCTCGTAAAAGAAGGGAGCAAATGTTAATAATGAACCCCGGTTTAATACTCAATAAATTATGTCTTAACAGGAAAACGATTGAACCAAGAAGAAATAACTATCAATAGTGTTTTTGTATATAATATAGCATCAACTATTATAAATGAAAATGATTATAATGAGCCTACATCCGTTGATGAATGTCAATGTAGAAGTGATTGGCTGAAATGGAAAGATGCAATTCAAGCAGAATTAAACTCATTTGCAAAACATGATATTTTTTGACTCATAGCCCGGACACCTGAAGATGTCGTACATGTAGGGTACTGATAACTCTAAAATAATAGAGTTATTCACATCTAATTTGCCACATTTTATTGGGGAATTAATTGACTTTATTTGGAAAATAGAAAAAAATGTGTTGATTTCAAGTTTTCCCTCTTTTTACCTAAAAATATGGATTTATTGTTAAAAATAAATTTAATTGAATTAATTTCTCAAAAATGTGGATGAGCTGTATTATTTGTTATTATTTGGAAATTAATTTGAATTGATTTGTTGTGACAAGGGTAAAAAGAGAATTTTGATGGGTGAAATTTGTGAAAGAAAGTTGGATGAGGGTTGACCGTGAAGAATGTGAAATACGTGTGGACAATTTGCATCTTTACATATGTATATATATATATATATATATATATATATATATATATATTATACACTCACACACTATTTGTCACTTAAAAATCCAGCTGGGCACATTAATTAAAGCTGAACTTGTGGTACTATGCATTTATTTCTCTTGTCCTATCCATTTTACACATATGTATATATATATATATATATATATATATATATATATATATATATATATATATATATATATATATATATGTTTGTTTTTAAACGAGCAGGTCAAAGGGTGGACAAGAAGGTTGAAATAAAAGACAAGAAATTCAGGAAAGTAGTTGAGTTGTCGCTGTTGACCTTGCAGCCGTCAGAGGAAAAGGACAAGACTTCTGCAGAAAGTTCTGAAATTCTGCCACTGTCATAAGAACAAGACAAAAACTCTGCTGCAAATGCTGCAACATCAGAGGAAAATGGCGGGAGACCAGCTGCAATTGCTGCAGCATTCAGAGGAAGATGACAAAAATTTCATAAGGCAGCTAGGATTTATTTTGATTATTTGCTGGGATTTATGAAGACCATTCCAGAAATGATGGACAGATGGCAGTGGCTCTCGGTACACAAGGAGGCTCTATATGTATAACCGAGAGGAGGAGAAAAAAAGGGGCTAGTCTTGGAGAGTTTGAGAGCTAGTCTTTGTAGTTTTAGTTTGGCTTTTGGCCATTTTAGAGAGATTGGTTTTTCTTCTTAGTTTTTCTTAGGATAGTTTAGTTTTTCTTCTTAGTTTTAGACTAACTTTTAGGAGGGAAGAACCCAAGAGTGAGCAGGGTGACTTGCTGAAGCATTCATCAGCTGAGCAGTAGAGACGCAGCAGCATCAAGCAGAGGAAACGAAGGGCAGCAGATTGATTAAACCGATTTGGGCAGTAGGGTGATCTCCGGCCAGAGTAATCCTCTCTCAATTTCCTCAATTTGCTACTATTTTTGTAACTAAATGTTCTTTGTAATATGAGAATGTTTACATGGGTTCAAGGATTAATTAAATATGTTTTGGGAAGTGATATGTTTTCCGTCTTAGGCTTGACTCCGTTGATTGGTGTCACTATGGACCTATGGACTATCTTTTCCTATTACTTTAGTCTTTGTCCTTCATGATTCGTGGTTCAAGGGTTGATTAAAAATGTTTTGGGGAGTAATATGTTTTCCGTCTTAGGCTTGACTCCGTTGATTGGTGTGTCACTATGGACCTAGGGACTGTTTTCCCTATTACGTTAATCCTTGTATTTCATGATTCTTGGTTCAAGGAGTGATTAAAAAGGTTTTGGGAGTGATGTGCTTTCCGTCTTAGGGTTGACTTCGTTGATTGGTGTGTCACTATGGACCTAGGGGCTGTTTTTCCCATTACGTTGTTCCTTGTTTTCCATGATTCGTTTCAGCATAATATATATTTTTAACCTGAAGATGTTGTGGTGTAGTTAAGTATGAGCATGTTGAATACACTGTTTTGATTATGATGACGAGTATGCTGCAACATTGCTTGCTGTTTGTATGTTTAATGCTTGTATGGGGCAATGCTTGGTTTATTCATGTAATTACATTAGAATTATGTGGCACTAGATTTGAGAACTGCGTGAACAGCGGTAATCATATAGCAGTGGATTTGAGAACTGCGTGAACAGCGCTGTACATTCATTGCCTAGCATTGCGCTAGGTCCAAGGTATGTTATTGGGGATCTAGACTAGTAGATCAAGTAGTCTGGGTGAAACCAGACATGCTGTAGCATTGATATGGAACTGAAAGCATGCTCTGTATACTTAGATTCATTTCTGGTTTGTACTTACATTTTTGGCGTGAATGCCGCAGCATTGTATTACTTGCAGTACTCTTGTGGTTATTTCCAGTAGGCTAACCTTTAAGTGTTAGTTTAGTTAGGAGTATGAATGCCGTAGCATTAGACCAATCTCTGTTCATCATCTATTATTCTTTATTCTTTTATTCTTTCTTATTCATTATTCTTTATTCTTTTATTCTTTCTTATTCATTATTCATTATTCTTTTATTCTTTCTTATTCTTTTATTCTTTTATGATTCATTATTCTTTATTCTTTTATTCTTTTAACCATTTGTACAATCAAATTTGCTTTTGTAATTGGCATACATAGTCCCTGTGGGATCGATAATCTTGTACTTAGGTACATATATTACTTGTTGACCGGTGTATACTTGCACTTGTTAAGATTGCGTTGATTCATTCTATATTATTATCTTCTCAATTTGTGACACACGCACACAACACAACAGGTACAAATGGGTATTTGTACGAAAAACAAATGAGAAAAATAAAATTATGAGATATAAAGCATGTTTTGTTGCACAAGGATTTCCTCAAAGACCGGGAATTGACTATGAAGTCACTTATTCTCCTTTGGTGGATGCAATTACTTTTTATTATCTCCTTAGTCTGGAAGCTTATGAGAAACTTGATATGCATCTTATGGATGTAGTTACATCCTATTTATATAGCTCACTTGATAGTGATATCTATATGAAAATCCTTGAAGGATTTAAAATGCCTGAAGCATATAAATCAGATTCTCGAGAATTATATTCAATAAATTACAAAGATCTTTGTATGGTTTAAAATAGTCTGGACGAATGTGGTACAATCGTCTTAGTGAATATTTATTGAAAGAAGGTTATTAAAATAACCAAACTTGTCCATGTGTATTTATCAAGAAAGAAAATTCAGGGTTTGCTATAATAGTTGTATATGTTGATGATTTAAATGTTATTGGAACTCCTGAAGAAATTTTAAAAGTAGTAATGTTTTTAAGAAAGAATTTTAGATGAAAGATCTCAAAAAAAAATAAAGTTTTGTCTCAGCCTGTAGATCGAGCATTTAAAAGATGAAATTGGAATTTTTGTTCATCAGTCAAATTATGCTGAAAAGGTCCTTAAAAAATTTCACATGGACAAGGCGCATCCATTGAGTACCCCAATGGTTGTTCAATCACTTGATGTGAAAAAGGACATTTTTCGACCTCGTGAGGATAATAAAAAAATTCTTGGTCCTGAAGTACCATATATTAGTGCAATAGGTGCACTAATAATACAAGAATGATGTAACTTTTGTTGTTAATTTGTTAGCAAGGTTTAGTTCATGTCCAACTAGAAGACGTTGGAATGGAATTAAATATGTCTTCTGATACCTTCGAGTCACAATTGATATGAGATTGTTATATCCTCATAGTTCTAAACCACAACTTGTTGGTTATGTTGATGCTGGATACTTGTCTAATCCACATAAAGCCAGATCTCAAACATGCTATGTTTTTACATGTGGAGAAACTACTGTTTCATGGTGTTCTACAAAGAAAACATTAGTTGCTACTTCTTCAAATCATGCAGAAATTATAACAATCCATGAAGCAAGTTGTGAATGTGTTTTGTTAAGATCCATGTCTCAACACATCCGAGAGACATATGGTTTCCGTTCAAGCAAAGAAATTTCAACAAAATTTATGAGGATAACACAACATGTATAGCTCAATTACAGGAAAAATATATCAAACAAGTTCACACAAAACATATTTTACCAAAATTTCCGTTTACACATGATCTTAAAAAATATTGTGATATTGATGTACAACAGATCCGTTCAAGTGATAATTTGGTAGACTTGATCACAAAAGCATTATCAACTTCAACATTTGAAAGACCATAATATAAGAATTCGTCGGTACAAAGATATTATGTAATGATTAGGGGGAGTATACAAGGAACAATGTACTCTTTTTCTTTTACTAAGTTTTTTCCCACTGAGTTTTTTTCTAGTAAGGTTTTAATGAGACATATTCCTTGTACAATGGAAATCCAAAAAGAGGAGTTTTATAAATCATATTATTGTTTTGTATGTCCATAATTTTGTAACCTCCCACTACTTCTACTTTCTCCATATAACTTCCACTATCTCCATATAATCTCCATAGAATTAAGTTTGTAACATATGTATACATTTATATTTGTATGTATATGTGTATATAGGTTACACATATTTATCCCTATAAATATGGGATAGTTTGTATGTTTTGAAAAGATATACAAGAAGAGAAAGAATGTCTTCTTTCCTTTGATCTCTATATTATATTTCTTAGTAATTTGCTTTTGTTAATAATATTTTTATAACAACATAGAGATTGAATTCACTAATTTTCCAAATAGAGATGGTTCAAAATGAATATATGATTTTTTATTTAAAGAAAAGGAATATATGGTAATAATTATTAGTAAAACAATTTTTCAAAATCATTTACTTTATATTAATTCTTAAAAATTAATTTTAAAATAATTTGTTCGTATGGTGTTAAAATTTGTTAAGTTATATAATACACTATCAATTCAATTCAAATTTCTTTGTAACGGTCAAAATAATACTTATTCAAATGTAATATTTTTTATTTATAATTTTATTTTAATATTATTTAAAGAAATTATATTTATAATCGTCCAAAAATTATAATTTTAATTTCTAATTAAACAAAAAAAAAAAGTAACAAATCATATATAAAAGCAATTATATACATATAAATACAGATATGTATAAGATATAGTTTTTAATGACATTTAGGTAGTTTTATTAGTTTTCTAATGATATTCTTTTTAATTGAATTTTGGTTTTTTTAAAAATAAAGAATGTAAACAGACTTTTTAATTCAATTGGAAAATACTTTAGTTTTTTTAATATATATTAAAATTGTTATATAAAAAATATATAAATCAATTGTTATATCATTCTGTTCTAGTTATTTCAATTTCACTTCTTGCTTTTGATATGGAGGTTACAAACAACCAAGGTCTATTCTTTGCTCTTTCATTTTTCCGTGTATATATATATAAATATAATCAATTCTTGATTATACTAAACCTTATCTCTCTCACCTATTTAAGAAATATTCAAAATTGTTTACAATAAAGAAGAAATGGGAATTTCATCATCTTATAGATAGTTAGTGCAAAAATATCTCAAGATAGTAGATGATGTTAGAGAAAACCATCAATTGAAGTTCAAGCTTTTCTCACAATTCTCCTTTTTTTTTTAACACCATACTCAACACTGCTTATGTAGTTGTTTGGAAAACCTAATCCAATTTGGAATAAAAAATAATTATATATAATGATTAAATGTAATATGTAGTTGTCTGGAAAAGTAAATCTACTATTTATTACTAGAATAATATATATATATATATATATATATATAATATATATATATATTATATTACAACATAGAATTTTTATAATTAAATTTATTGGTTGTCTTAAATACACATTTATTAAATTATAGTTTTCAAAACCCCATAGTTAGTAAAGAAACAAATAAGTATTTATATGAAATTAACAACTAACATATAAAATTAAAAGAAATTAATGTTAAGGTTCTTATAATTATATATTTAATTTATAATATATTTTACAATGATTGTTATAAAAATATATGAGATTGCTATAAATCGGGCAATGATATTATGTGCTTTGATACACTTCCTCAAGTATATCTTACAAATTTAAAATAAATGATTTAATAACCACATTAATCTTATAAATAAGATATTTCTGTTGGAGTAGTAGATGTTGATCTACTACTCCAACAGAAATTAATGTTAAGATATTTAATAACCACATTAATCTTATAATAACCGCATGTGCTCGATTATTTATACCATTTTCTTTTTCTTTTAAGTTAGACAAAAAGAAAATTTTATTTTTGTTTTCTCTTATGATCTTCTTGCTTTACAAAGAAGAAGAATGAAAAAGAAGATATATATATATATATATATATATATATATATAATGGATTATACAACGGCTCAGATTATCTTTTTTATAATTCAGTGGTGTATTGTATACATATAGAGGAATATGAACATAATCTTATAACTGTCTTTCCATGTACACAAATTTTAATATTTTTATATTTAAGGCAAAAATATTTAATTTTAACAATTTCTTTTTTATAATAAAAAGAGTGTGTTTTATATTAACTTAAAAAAAAAAATTTTTTTAAAAAATTAAATATAAACTTTCTTTAAATTTGGTACCAAAAAAATTTAATAATTTCAGTTACGTGTTAATTTTTTTTTGAAGGTTTGATGGACCAAAAAAATATATTTGGACGAAGTTTATAATCCACAAGCTAAAATTTTATCATGAGTCCTACAAACTGTAATTCAATTTGTTTTACAATAATATTAGAATTACAATTTCAAAATAAAGTAGGGACAACGTTATATATATATATAATTTTTTTTAAAAAAATTGATTTAACAATTGCTTTCGTAATCATAAATTTATACTTTTATTAAAAAGATATTATTTTAGGTCGTTACTTACAAGAGTATTATTATAAAATTTATAGATGGATATGAAAAGTATGTGAGTTTACTGGAAATTTTTATTTTAAATAAGGTAATTTTAAAAAATATTATGAATATGTCGTATTTTTTTAAATCTAATTTCTAAATTATAATTGGTTGAAAAAAATCTAAATTATAACGGTAAATTTTAAAAATAATTTTTTAAAAATAACTTTCTAAAAATATAAATTTGATTTATTAGTAAATTTTTTTATATTAATTTTTTTTAAATGTCAACTCTTGTCTATTTTGTTAAATAAAATAACAACAATAATCTTAAAGTTATAGTCAAGAAGTTAAATATTAGTAGTTTTACTTATAACTTTAAGCATGCGTAGTCTAAAAAAAATGAGACGCTTTTCCTTTATAATATTGGATAATGAAAGGAAATGTTTTTTTTTTTTAAACTTTCAATATTTACACTTCATACTACGAATAATAATAATAATAATAATCATAAATAAAAATTTATATCAAAGATAAACATAGAGATTGAATTTACTAATTTTCTAAATAATGATTGTCTAAAAATGAATATATAATGTTTTTTAGTAAAATAGGATATATGGTATCAATCATTAGTAAAACAATTAGTAAAATATTAATTACATACTTATATCATTTAGTGATAGTATTAACAAAAGAAAAAATTTGAAACGGAGTCTTTAATGTTTTGTTTAGAGTCCGGATTCCATTTCAATTTTTTTTACTCTTCAATACTATCATTGAAAGAATATGTAATTATTATGTGTAGGAGTTGTGTATTTATTATGCGGTATTTATGTAATGTTTTGATGGTGTAAATATATGTGTATATCCTTACTGATTACTAGAGTTTTGAACATATTTTCAGAAGTTGAAAACGATTTATATCAAATCGGATGACATCGGTCAGTGCCATATCCATGAAATTTGTGTTCATTTTTAATAGGTCAAGAGCTTCTAGTGCTTCTTTAATGGGGTAAGACAAAATTTGTTTCAGTTTAAAAAAATAATTTAAATTAAAAGAAAAAAAATTAATTTTTTTACAATTAATTTAGATTCAATCAATGATGATGATTTTTCACATAATTTGATTTTATTATGCAGAAATTTTAAGATTAAAATACAGATATATCATATAATATTTAAAAATAATTTACCATATATAAGATTTTGAAGTTTTTTAGATTCTCAAGAGAAAGTCTCACTTTACTTTAAATTTTATAAGTCAAATTAGATATCTTGGGTATGGAGATAATAATTATAAAAATTCATTTTCTAGATGTCCACAAATTTAAAATCATACAAGAGATAAAGCAAAATGAAAGAAAAACTTAATTAAATCGACCAATGAACAAAATCTTGCAGTCTCAAATCAGCAGAATTAAAAGTAACAACTCTTGCATAAATTTTTATACCCTTAACCACTTTACCATAAAAAATTTAAAGGAAAAAGGGGTAAATACAAAGCAAAAGAGATATACATACATATACAAATGAAAGCATGCACATAGACACACGAGTGAAAAAGACTGAAGCTTTAACTTTCTCCAGGTGAACTTATCAATCATATATATATATATATATATATATATATAGGAATCTATTAATTTCTAATTAATTAATTAAAATTAACCTTAAAAACCACAATACTTAATCTCAGAAGATAGAACACCAGGACAAACAATATTGTCATCAACCACAATAACCCACAACTGTTGTGTCACCACCTTCTTCCCTTTCTGCTAGAGTAGGAGTCCAACATCTTCCATTATTTTCACAATTTTTTTTTCTTGTAAGTTAGACAAAAGGAAATTTTATATACAAACAAAATCATCCAGACATACACATAAAAGAGTAAAAGAGAATAAAGCTTTAACTTTCTACCGGTGAACTTCTGAATTATATATATATATGAGATTCATTAATTTCTAATTAATTAATTAAAATTAATCTTGAAAACCACAATGCTTAAGCTGAGAAGATAAAATAGTGAGACAAATAATATTATCATCAACCACAAGAACTTGCAACTGTTGTATTCTTTTCTCCTCTTACATCGTCGCCACCTCCTTCCCTTTCTGTTGGGGTAGCAACTAATCTCCCACGTACTCATTTATTTTCTTCATTTCTTTTTTATTTTAATATATATATATGAGATTCATTAATTTCTAATTAATTAATTAAAATTAATTTTGAAAACCACAATGCTTAAGCTGAGAAGATAAAATAGTGAGACAAATAATATTGTCATCAACCACAAGAACTTGCAACTGTTGTATTCTTTTCTCCTCTTACATCGTCGCCACCTCCTTCCCTTTCTGTTGGGGTAGCAACTAATCTCCCACGTACTCGTTTATTTTCTTCAGTTCTTTTTTATTTTAAGTTAGACAAAAAGAAATTTTACTTTTGTTCTCTCTTCTGATTTTCTTGTTTTGCAAAGAAGAAGAATAAAAAGGATGATATGTATATATATATATATAGACGATAAATTATGCAACAATTCAAATTGTCTTTCTTATAATCCAACAATGTGTTGTATATGTATACATGAATATGAACACACTTGACACTACTCATTAAATATTTATGAAATCCAATCAAAGTCTCACAATTGTTTTTCCATAAACACAATATACACATTAAGTATTAAATCTCATAACTATCTTTCCATATACATATTAATTAAAAAATGTTTGATTTTTCTCTTAAATTCAAATTATATATATGGCAGTGGGAATGTTGGGTGACCCAGAACCTGATGTGAAATCAAGATTTGTGCTGGTGGAGCGATTGGAGAGATGGGGTCGGATCATTTGCGGAATTTGAGCCGATTGTATAGGTATGGCCAGAACGGAAAGTGTAGGGTTGTGCTCCTTTGTTGATTGTTGAAAAATGGTATGGGGGCCAGATGTTTGGACTGTCGTGCTGGTAGGGGCTTAGGATGTTGTTAGGTGGTGCTGGAACATCAGCTGAAGATCCAATGGCTTCGGAAAAATGAGATGTGGCATTGTCGACTAATTCTGGGTTTGGAAAAATGAGATGTTTCGTAAATTCTGCATAATATCATCATAATGGACGTTAACATTTGGGTGATCGTGGCGGAGCAAAGTGGAGTGTTGACGAAGGTTGGGTTTTTTGTTGCGATGGTGAGATCCGGATGGAGCTGCTATCGTTGTTGGTTGTTGATGAGATGAATGTGCTGATGATGTCCGTTGGGGCTAATTCGCGTTGGCAAGTGCGGAAGCAGTTAATAAGGGTTGGTGCTTGCTGGCAGGGACGAGAAGAGGAATTCCTAACGACGTTGCGAGAGCTTCTAGAGGGATACCAGAATTTTTAGAGTCATGGCTTTGGGTTGACATGTTCTTTTCATAGATGTAATCTTATGAAAAAGTACGGTGGGCGCCAATATGATGTAGCCTAACTCTAGGGATTCTCTGTTCTTCTCTTCTTTCTTCTCTTGCAAATTGTATTTTTGGCTTACCCCTTATGTTTCATCTCCGGGGTTTTTTTATAGTTATATCTTGAGCCTTGGGTCTCTACTAAGGGGATATTATGTACGAGATTCTCGGGATTTTCTAGTTATGATAATTGATATAATAAAATAGAAAATGATATTATTATGGGGGGGGGGGGGGGGGTATATTTGTACATATACCACACACTTATATAATTTAGAGATAGTATTAACAAAAGAACAAATTTGAAACAAAGTCTTTGAGGTATTTTTAGGGTCCTGATTCCATTTTAATTTTTTTCTAATTATTAATATTATAATTGAAAATGTATAAAGATATGTAATTATTATACTTAGAATTGCATATTTTTTATGCAGTATTTATCGAAGTGTATAAATATATATAATATATATAATATATATATATATGTTTTTTTAGTTTCAAAAAAATAATTAAAAATTAAATAAAAAACGATAAAAAAGAGAAATGATTAGAAGTGTATAAATTTTTAGAACATTCCATTAAAAAAAAAAATAGCAAAAACCCCCCTTTACCCGTGTAAATAAAATTTGACCTTTTTTTTGATGACTTTACAATAAATTTAGATTCAATCTATGATGATGTACTATTTGTTTTTATAGAGTTTGATTTTGTTAGATAGAAATTTTAAGACTAGAATACAGAGATTACATATAATATTTATAAATAATTAACACATAAAATTTAGATTTTTGTTTAGATTCTCAAGAGAAAATCTCACTTTATCTTAAATCATACAAGTCAAATTACATACTTTTGTTATGGAGATAAGAACTATAAAAATTTATTTCTAGATCTCCACAAATTCAAAATCACAACAGATATCAAACAAAATGAAAAGAAAACTTAATTAAACTAACAATGAACAAGGTCTTGCAGTCTCAAACCATTAGTATTACAAGTAACAACTCTTGTATAAACTTTGATACCCCTAAACTCTTTACGATAAAACATTTTCAAGGAAAAAGAGGAAGCACAAAGCAAAAGAGATATAAATACATCTACATATACATATACAAACAAAAGCATGCACATAAACACACAAGTGAAAAAGACTGAAGCTTTAACTTTCTCCACTTGTACTTATCAATCACACACACACAAATATATATATTTATTTATTTATTTATATAGGAATCTTTTAATTTCTTATTAATTAATTAAAATTATATTTGAATATCACAATGCTTAAGCTGAGAAGATAGAACAACAAGATAATCAATGTTGTTATCAACCCCGAGAACCAATAATTATTGTGTTCTTTTCTCCTCTTCCGCCGTCACCACTTCCTTCCCTTTCTCTTGGAGTAGGAGTTGCTGATCTCCAACGTCTTCGATTATTTCCACCAATTCCTTTTTATTTTAAATTATACAAAAGGAAATTTCATTTTTTTTCCTCATATGATCTTCTTTCTTGCAAAAAAAAAAAAATTTATGAAAAGGAATATATATATATATAATATATATATATATATGTATGTATATAGATGATGGATTATGCAATGGTTCAGATTGTCTGAATACTTATTGATTTCAATCAAAAGTATTCGATTTTAACATTGTTTTTTGGTAAAAAGAGAAGAATTTTATATTAACTTAAAAAAATAAATTAAAAAAATAAATTAAAAAAATAAATAAAAATATAAACTTTCTTTAAATCTGGAATGGAAAAAAAAAATTTAAAAAAATTTCAATTACGTATTAATTTTCCTGAAGATTTGATGGACAAATAAGGATGGAAGGAAAAAATGTACAACAGGATGAAGTCAATGGTGTACCAAATAAAATTTACCATGAGTCCCATAACTTGTAAGTGATTTTTTTTTTTGCAATAATATTAGAATTACAACACCGTAATAGGTTTAAAAATAAAGCAAGAACAAATTATATATATTTTTATAGATTTGTTTGTATGTCCATTGAACTTCTTTCAACTCCTATAACCTCCTTTTTTATAATACCTAATAACACCAGTAACCTCCTATTCATGTTAATGTTTAGGAGTTACATGTTTGTATATATATGTTGTATGTATATATGTCTCTTACTTCATTCCAATAAATAGGGACTTACATATGTATATTTGGATATAGATGAATCATATGAGAAAGATATAAAAAACAACTCTCTCTTCTTATTTTCATTGATCTCTATCTCATTTGATCGTTTGTAAATTTCTTTTGTTAGTATATATATATATATATATACATATATATACATATTTGAAATTGATTTAAAATTACTTTTATAATGATAAATTTATATTTTTATTATATATGAGTACAAACAAAAGCACAAAGCGAAAGAGATATACATACATATACATATATGAATACAAACTAAAGCAGACTCAAGTTTTAACTTTCTCCAGGTGAACTTATCGATCATATATAAATAGAAATTCATTAATTTTTAAGTAATTACTTAAAATTAATCTTGAAAATCACAATGCTTAAAGGTGAAAAGACATAATAACAAGACAAACAATGTTGTTATCAACCATGAGAACCCACAACTGTTGTGTTCTTTTGTCTTCTTCCACCGTCACCATCTCCTTCCCTTTCTGCTGGAGCAGTAGTTGCTGATCTCCAACATGCTCGATTATTTTCACCATTTCCTTTTTGTTTTAAGTTAGACAAAAGGAAGTTTCATTTTTTTCTCTTCTGATCTTCTGTTGCCAAAAAGAGAAGTGAAAAGGAAGATATATGTGTCTATATATATATATATATATATATATATATATATATATAATGGATTATGCAACGACTCAGATTTTTTTATGATCTAATGGTGTGTTGTATATGTATACAGGAATATGAATACACTGTGATATTACTCATTAAATGTTTATGAAACCCAATCAAAGTCTCCAACTGTCTTTTCATATATACAAATTTCACCCTTGTTGATTTAAGTCAAAAGTGTTTGATTAATTTTTTTAAAGAGAGAATTTTATATTAACTTAAAAAAGGTTAAAAAACAAATTAAACATAAAATTTCTCTAAATTTGTTATGGAATAAAATAAAAATAATTTAAGTACATGTTAATTTTCCTGAAAATTGACGGACAAATAACAATGGAAGTTAAAAAAATACAATTGGACCATGTCAATGGTCTACCAGCTAAAATTTAACGTGGCTTCCACAATCTGTAATTATATTTGTTTTGTAATAATATTAGAATTATAACAACGTAATATGTTTCAAAATAAAGGAAGAACAAATTATATATATATATGTATTGAAATTGATTTAAAATTACTTTATAATGATAAATTTATATTTTTATTAGAAAGATATTATTTTAATTCGTGTTTTTATGTGAATATTATTTACTAGATGTCCACAAATTCAAAATCATACAAGAAATCAAGAAATCAAATAAAATGAAAAGAAAACTTAATTAAACCGACTAATGAACAAGATCTTACAATTTCAAACCAACATGATTACAACTAACAATTATTGTATAAACTTTGATACCCCTAAACCCTTTACCATCAAAATGTTTTAGTGAAAAGGGGAAAACACAAAGCAAAAGAGATATACATACATATACAAACAAAAGCATGCACACACATAAACCACAAGTAAAAAAGGCTGAAGTTTTAACTTTCTACAGGTGAACTTCTGGATTATATGTGTATATATATATATATGAGAATTCATTAATTTCTAATAAATTAATTAAAATTAACCTTTAAAATCAAATGCTCAAGTTGAGAAAATAGAATAGCAAGACCAATAATATTGTCATCAACCACGAGAACCTGTAACTACTGTGTTCTTTTCTTCTCTTCCTGTGTCACCACCTCCTTCCCTTTCTGCTGGAGCAACAACGGTTGATCTCCTACTTGCTCAATTATTTCCACCATTTCCTTTTTCATTTAAGTTAGACGAAGAAATTTCATGTTTGTTTTCTCTTCTGATCTTCTTGCATTGCCAGAAAGAAGAATGAAAAGGAAGATATATATATATATATATATATATATATATATATATATATATTATATATATATATAATATATATATTATATATATTTGTGTGTATTAGATAATCGATTATGCAATTACTCAGATTATCTTTCTTATAATCCAATGATGTATTATATATGTAAACAAGAATATAAAAACAATGTGACACTACCCATTAAATATTTATGAAACCTAATCAAAGTCTCACAACTATCTTTCATATACACAATATACTCATTAAGTATTAAGTCTCCCAATTGTCTTTCCATATACATTAAGTATTAACAAATTTTAACAATTGTTGATTTAAGTAAAAATGTTTGAATTTTAACTTCAATTCAAATTATATATATATTATATATATATATATAATATATATATATATATAAAAGAATTTTATTTAACTAGAAAATAAATGTAATTGAATTTTAGATAAGTGGAATAAAGTTTAAAAAAAATTAAGATGTAATGATTATATGTAATATATAGTTTTTTTGAAAAGTAAATCTACCATTTATTACTTAATATAATATATATATATATATATAATATATATATATATTATATATATATTAAAATATAAAATTATTATAATTAAACTCGTTGATTGTTTTCAATACTACATTTATTAAACTATAGTTTTCAAAACTCCATAGTGAGGGGATAAACAAATAAAATTTACATAAAATAAATATTTATATTAAAAAAATAATTAGATTCATCCTAATATTTTTAATAGCTTTGTTCATTTAAAAATATATTTTACGATTTTCCGTTCAAAATAGTTAATAAATTTCAACTTTTTTATGTTGTTTTAGAATTAGTAAAATTTGACATTATATAAAATTTTGTAACTCATAAAATTAACAAGAAATTAAAATTATGATAAAATCAACTCCAAAGGTTTTTCTCCCAAGGATAAACTCTACTCCAAAATTACTTTTGATTTGTTTTAAAAGTAATTTCTAATAGTTTGAATCAATTTAAGATATTTCTTGTACGGACAATTCATTCGAACGAGAATTACTTTGAATGAAAATTTACTTTAAAGATATCTTCTCACAGTTTTGAAACTCAACTAAAACACATTTTGCTCTTAACAAAAAAAAACAAAAAAAAAAAAAAAAATTTCGATAGCTTAAGAGAGTTGGTAAGCAGACTCCAAGAAAGTAAATGTGGTTACGTCATACTTGGTTGGAAGTCCAATTTCTATATAGTCTTTGGACAGAATTTTTGTTTCGACATAATAATAATAATAATAATAATAATAATAATAATAATAATAATAATAATATAATAATAATAATATAATAATAATAATATATAATATATAATATAATAATAATAATAATAATAATAAGAATAATAATAATATAATAATATATATAATAATAATAATAAAATAATAATAATACTAATCTATCATAATAATATAATAATAAATATATCATAATAATATCCTAATACATAATCCTCCTAATAATAATAATATACTATATCTAATACTATAATACTAATATCCTCCTCATCATCCTCCTCTCCTCTCCTCCATCCTCCTCCTCATCATACTCCTCCTCCTACTCCTCCTCCTCCTCCTCCTACTCCTCCTCCTCCTCCTCCTCTCCTCCTCCTCCTCCTCTCTCCTCACTCCTCCTCCTCTCCTCCTCCTCCTCTCATCCTCTCCTCCTCCTCCTCCTCCCTCCTCCTCCTCCTCCTCCTCCTCCTCCTCCTCTCCTCCTCCTCTCCTCTCTCCCTCCGCTCCCCTCCTCCTCCTCTCTCCTCCTCCTCCTCCTCCTACTCATCCTTATACCTCCCTCTCCTCCTACCTCCATCCCTCCCCTACCTCCTCATGCCCCGTTCGTCCTCCCCCCACTTGGTGCGCTAACCAGAGCTGCATAATTCCCTCCCCCCCCCGCTCTCTCTCTCTCTCTCTCTCTCGGTCGTTCCTCCTCTTCGTTCGCCTCCTGTCTTCTTTCCTGTACTCCTTCCCTTCCCCCTATTTTCTCTAACCTCACCAACAATATTTCGTATGCATATATATATATCTTATATATATATATATTATGTGTGTGTGTGTGTGGTTGTGTGTGTGTGTGGTGTGTGTGTTTGTGTGCTTAGTGCATGGCATGTGGAGCAACCTCATTGATCCTAATTGATTTCTTCCCTGAATGACAGTCAATATTGCTAAAGATTTCTGGGACGAATCATCAGCTAACACAGGTTCATCCTCTGATGGCCATCATAAGTATCATTGACAGGGTTGTCAGGAATCCCCCATGGAATCCATGGTGAAACGTGGGAACCGTAGTATTAGACTGATGTCCACGGTCACCTGATCGTCTTGACATTTTTTCTTTTTGAAAAGGGGAAACAAAAGGATACAGTGATTTACTTTCTTGATAACGGAACCAAACTGATTGATCAGAAATAAGTTTGACGCCACTTGTCACTAGAATGGCGTCATTTGGTGATATCTACTAAATGCAAATGTCAAAATGGACGTTGCGTCTCGTGTTGTAATGGAGGTCCCTCTTATAATACTTGCAAAATAGAAAAGTTCATAACAGAGGGTGAAGGGACTCTGATGAACCCTCTGATGATTAAGTCATTATTCTAATTTTGACTAGAGAGTATTTAATTTAACAGAGTTTTTTTTATGATAATCTGGTCTTACCCTTTACCTTTACGAGGGTGGTTTTTATAGATGTAAGTCACGCTGAGAAATAGGTAAGTTGAGTGGTGTGATATGGAGAATCTGGTAGTTACCCGTAGATAAATTCAAAATCCCTCCGATTTAGGGAGATTTTGACTGAGCCTTTTTAGGTTTGAGTGTTTGGTCAAACGAGATCTTTTGAGTAAATTTCTAGAAGTAGTTTGCCTAGCTGGCGGATCGACTTTGGGCGAAGTGGGTTGCCTGAGAGGTGTACCCGCGGACTTCGCCGCCTCGTGTGGTAGAGTTGTGGGCCCCGTCATGCTCGGTGGACGGACACATCAGATTGCCATGTCAGCTTTCATTCCACTTCAGTCTAGGGATCTTTTTATATCTCTCAAAAATATAATGTATTACGTAAATTATAACAAAAATATTATTTATAAATGATAATTATTTTATAATTAAATTTATAAGTAATGTTTTTATTAAAAAAATGAGGGTCTAATTTGGTAAAGTAGACCTAAATTTGTTTTTAAAAAAAGGGATTTTACTTAAAAAAAATAAAGTCTACTTTGACAAAGTGGACACTGAATCTTTTATTAAAAAATATAACGGTCTACTTTGCCAAAGTAAACCCATACTAGATTGGGGAATAGGGGAAAAAAAGTAGCATTAGTTTGGGAATGTTTTTAAAAATAACATTATTTTGGTAAATGACTCAATTTTTACTCTCATCTTTGTTGTCTCTCTTTTTTCTTCTGCGATTCTTCCTCTATCTCTTTTTTCTTCTTGTGTTCTTCTTCCCCTTTTCTTCCAATATCAAATGGTGCTACATGAACTTTTTAAATTTTTAAATTTTATTTCATAATTTTTTTAAAAAAAAAAATTCTGTTTCGACCACTATATCAATGTTCTTTTTTTTCATTCTTGAAGATTTTTTTTGTTTCAAAATTTTTCTTTTGTTCAATATTTTAAATACAAATTTTCAATCTCCACAAAATTGAATTCCAAAATTACCACCGTTCTACTAGGCTAATGAAATGGGGATGACCCTAATGAATTTTGGGATCTATTTTACTACGTTTATTTGGACTATCTAAGAACAAGAAAGAAGATTAAAAAAAGAATCAAGAATGATTGTGGAAATGGATTTTTTGGATTTTCTTTGTAGAAATGGGTTTTATGAATTTGATTGCAAAAATAAATGAGTTTTATAAATTTGATTGTAGAAATAAATGAGTTTTATGAATTTGATTGTAGAAAAAAATGGGTTTTATGAATTTGATTGCAGAAATAAATGGGTTTTATGAATTTGATTGCAGGTTTCTGAATTTGGTTGGGAGAGAAAGAAATAAAAAATTATTGATGAAAGAAGAAAGAGAGAAAAAAAAAGAAGAATGGGTGGAAGAAGAATAGAGAAGAAGAAGAGAGAGTAAAAAGAATGGTGAGAGAAGAAAAATAAAGAAAGAGAAAAAAGAGAGAGAAAAAGTTATAGGAAGAAATAGAGAGAATAGAGGAGGGAAAAGAAGATAAAGAAACAAAAATTAGGAAAAATTAATATTTTTTAATTAAAAATTACAAAATTATCGTTTATAAAAAATTAGGGTTTATTTTTTTTTTAATAATAAAAAAAATATCATAATTTAAAAAGAGTTGACTAATAGTCAAAATTTTTATTTAACGAACGAAAATGCATCTATTGGTACGTTTTAATTTAAGGTGATAAATTTAAATTTTGAATTCTAAAAAAATGGATAGTTTATTTACAATTAATATTTTTTAACATATTTTATTTATAAAAGAATTTGGACCTAAGCCAATTGCTTATGTCTGCTTAAATTCTACGCGGTTTTATATTTTCATTTAAATTTAAGATTTTTTTTTTTGAATTCATGACATTTTAAAGTCACAAATAATACTATTAGGAACTGAATTACATATTTTTTTTACATACTTTTCATATTCTTATTATGAATTTTTAATTTTTTTAAAAGAAATATATTTATAATAATATTTCCTTTTTTAAAAAAAATATTTTATCTTTTCACTTCATTTTTTTAAAATTGCACATTCATGTCTAATAATCTTTTTTAACTTTATTATGAATTTTTCAATTTTATATTTATATTTATTTTTATTATAATCTTTTTATTATTATATTATACCAAAATATATAAATGTATGAATTTTAAAGTTTATTTTCCTTACCAATTACGCCTTTTTCGAAAATATGAGAAACAATATTAATTTAAAATATATAATATTTCTCATAATTAATATCAATATTTTTTAATTATAACTTATGTTTTAATTTTTAAATAATAAAAAAATACTGATATTAGAATTTTTGAAATTAATCGATTATTTTACTATTTTTATAATTTTTAAAAATATATTTATATGTAAATACTTATTTATATTTATAACATTTTCTAAATCTTATATATTTAATCAAAAACTTTTATAATATTATTATTATTATTTAGATATTTAATATATATAGTTAATTTATTTTTCTACTTCAATTATAGTTATTTTCTTTTATATTTTTTAACTTTTTTATTAATTTATAATTAAATAATATATTTAATATAATATTTATATACGATTTTTTTTTTTAAAAAAAACATATACAATTTACACATCAAATATATACAATTAATACTTAATGTGTATATTGTGTATATGGAAAGAAGAAAGACATTTATGAGATTTTGATTGTATTTCATAAAACTATGACAGTGTCTTTATATTTCTATATACATATACAACATTGAATCATAAGAAAGATAATTTCCGCCATTATCTTTATTTTTATTCTTCTTCTTTCAAGAAGATTAGAAGACAAAATAAAATGAAATTTCTTTTTGTTTAACTTAAAAGAAAAACAATTAGTAGAAATAATCTGGAAGATCAACAACTGTTGCTCCAGTAGAAATAATTTATTTTAAATTTGTAATATGTATTTGAAGAAGTGTATCAAAACAAATAATATTATCATACCATTTAAATAACAATACTTAAAAAATATATATAATATAACATCTCTGTACACATACCTATTGTTTATGCATTTATTGAAAAACTAAAATTTTAAATTTTATTATTATTTTATATCTAATAAACTTGTATAAATAAAACCAATATGTAACTCTTTTTTAAATTACAATCATATTTATAAGAATTTTAAAATTACCATAAACTCTTCATAAAAAAAAAACTTCAAAAAAGTATTATATATTATATATATATATATATATATAATATACAAGTAGTTATATAGTTTTTATGGAAATTTATAAATTAATAACTAAACAAGAGATTAATTTAATTTTTTTTAAAAAAATTATATAATTTATAATTATTGAAAAGAAGACAAATTAGTAAATTTCATCCTTTAAATTATATAATTTTTTGTGATTTCATCCTTATTTAAAATTTTTATATTATTTCATGCCTTATTTTAATAATTTTAACAATTTCATCTTTTTTTATTAAATTGATGGACAACTAACACTCAAAATTATTTTTTAAAAAATCATATAAAAAATAAATAAACTAAAAGGGTAAAAATGGAAAGAAAAATCGACGAGACAGTGTGAGAGTATTATACATATGTGATTCTCATTAGCAATAGTACCTAGCCACGTAATTTCATTTCATTCAGTGAGTAGTAATTAATTATAGAGGACAAAGCTGTAAGGAATTTTTTTTTTAAAAACAATTTCTAATTAAAAAATTCATATTCATGTTTATGTGTGTATTTATTTAAAAATATGACTGAGTATATATATAATCATCATCGGATCGTACTCTCTCTAATTTTCGTGTCCGAGTTAGAAGATTCCAACCAAAGTATAGTGCTACAATATCTTTCTTTTATGGGCGGAGGAGAAAGATTGGGCTTGATATTTTTTTTTTCATTTTCACCCTTTAAATTTAAATATTTATTTATTTATTTATTTTAATGAATTTTGACTGTTAGTTGACCTTTAATTTAAAGATATAAGGATAAAATTTACCAAAAATTATTAAAATAAGGAATGAAATAATATAGAAATTTAAATAAGGATAAAATCACAAAAATAGTGTAATTTAAGAAATGAAAATTTTCAATTTACTTTCAAAAGAATAAGGGAAAAAAATATCCATTTTTTTAAAATTAATTATTTTCAAATTAATTGCACAAAGTCAAACCTGTTAATGTTTGCTTCTATCCTTTTTTTTCTTGAAAAATATTCTCTTTCTTAATTGGCATGCCTAGTAATTATTGCTTTTTTAACAGTTTTTTATTTTTTAAAATATAATTTATTATGTTCAAATTAGTAATTTGATTTATATATAATTTCATTTGATAGAAAAATAAAACACTTTTGACTTAAATCAACATGTGTTAAAATTTGTTAATGCTAACTGAGTATATGGAAAAATAATTGTGAGATTTTGATTGGGTTTCATAAATACATAATGAGTAGTGTCACAGTATTAATATTATTGTATACATATACAACACACCCTTGGATTATAAGAAAGACAATATGAACCGTTGAATAATTCATTATATATATATATATATATATATATATATATATATATATATATATCTTCTTCTTCTTTGCAACACAAGAAGATCAGAAGCGAAAAATAAATAAAATTTCCTTTTGTCTAATTTAAAAGAAAAATAAAATGGTGGAAATAATTAAGGAGGTTGAAGATCAACAACTACTGCTCCAGCAGAAAGGGAAGGAGGTGGTGACAACCGAAGAGCAGAAAAAACTACAACAGTTGCGAGTTCTCGTGGTCGATGACAACATTGTTTGTCTTGTTGTTCTGTCTTCTCAACTTAAGCAGTGTGGTTTTCAAGGTTAATGTTAATTAATTAATTAGATATTAATGGACTCCTTATATATATAATCCAGAAGTTGATCTATAAAAAAGTTAAAATTTCAGTCTTTTTTGCTCTTTTATGTGTATGTGTATGCTTTTGTTTGTATATGTATGTATATCTCTTTTGCTTTATGTTTCCCCCTTTTCCCTGAATTGTTTTGATGGTAAAAGGTTTAGGTGTATGAAAGAGTTGTTACTTGTAATTCTGTTGGTTTGAGACTGCAAAATCTTGTTTATTGGTCGATTTAATTAAGTTTGTGTTTCATTTTGCTTGATTTCTTGTGTGATTTTAAATTTGTGGACATCTATTAAATAAAATTTTAGAATTCTTATCTCCATACCTATTACTTGACGAAGATATATAATTTGGTGGCTGTCACGTAAGATTTAAGATAAAGTGAGACCTTCCCCCGAAAATCTAAAAAGTCCCCAAAAATTATACACTTATGATCAATTGGTTGATTTTTTTTTATCGTTTTTTCTTTTAATTTTTTATTTTTTTAGACTAATAAAGAAAATTTGTGGTGCAGTTACCTCTGTGGGAGAAGCTATAGAAGCTCTTGACCTACTAAGAAAGAACAAAAATTCAGTTGACATCATTTTGACTGATGTCTTTCGATCTGATCTAAATGGCTTTGAGCTTATGGACATTATATCCCGCCAATTCAAAATTCTAGTAATAAGTAAGGATATACACATATATTTATACCATCAAAACCATCTATAAATTCAGCGTAATAAATACGCAACTCTTATACATAATAATTATATATACACATTTTCAATGACAATATTAACAAGTGAAAAAAATTAGAAACGGAATCAGGAGTCTAAAAAAAATCTTCGAAGACTCCGTTTCAAATTTTTCCTTTTGTTAATACTATCACTAAAAGATATAAGTAGATATAAGTATGTAATTAATATTTTAGTTATATATATATATATGTGTGTGTGTGTTTAGTGATGTTTTGATAATTTAATTACATATTGGCCATAGTGATATCTACATTAGAGGATGAGAAAAATAAGAAAGAAGGAAGAAGGTGTGGTGCAAAAGACTTCTTGGTGAAACCAGTGAAATTGGAAGTTCTTCAATCAGTTTGCGAGCACGTAGCTAGAAAAACATTAACATTAATTGATGGGAATGAAAACCCTAATACCAAATCATCTCAAAACGATGATGAGGAGGAGAATAAGAAGAGGAAAGGACCTATTTCAACATTTATCGGTGTTCCAAAGAAACCTAGAGTTGTTTGGAATCCTAGGTTACAACAAAAGTTTCTTGAAGCTGTTCTATACCTCGATATAGAAAGTAAGTATTTACATATAGTGATATTGTGTTTCATTCAATATATAGAAATATTTAATTTATTATATTTCAGAAGCTGAACCTATGAAGATTCTTCAACATATGAATGAGCCAAATCTGACTCGTAATAACGTAGCCATTATTTGCATATGCATAGTTTGTTTATACATATATAATACTTACCTTTCATGTTGTTATTTCTATATTGGAATATATATTATGCTATTTTGAGTAACATATTTATGTAAGTTGATGGATGACAGAAGTTTAGGACTGCAGTAAGAAGAGAAAGGGAGAGGTTTTACAGAGACGTGGCTATGAATCCCATGACAGCAATGCAACAATTTCTCAATCCAACCACCCAACCAACAGGCCTTACCATTAACCTCCAAAACAACAACAACAATAGTACTGATAATTTCCCTCAACAAACATCTCTTCTCTCAGATGGAAATCATCAGGTGGTGGTTTCTTCTCAACCTGCAGCAATGCCTTATCAAGAAACTGCTTCTGCTTCTTCAGCTTCTTCTACAAATGGAACTACAGCCTTTTTCCCAATCTGCAAATGATTATTCCATTGAAGGAAACAATGATAATGGCTATCTGATGCTTCCATCCACTATTAACTCCAATATTGTTCCTTATCAAGCTAGCTCTATTGTTCCTTATCAAACACATTTCTTGAAGAATCCATTGACAATTTCATGGTTCCGTATCAACCTATGTCTTCCCAAACAACTGATTTCATTGAAAGATTCATTTT
Source organism: Asclepias syriaca (assembly GCA_027405835.1). Classification (NCBI taxonomy): domain Eukaryota; kingdom Viridiplantae; phylum Streptophyta; class Magnoliopsida; order Gentianales; family Apocynaceae; genus Asclepias; species Asclepias syriaca. The sequence goes on along the minus strand of CM049927.1, from coordinate 4,484,661 downwards.
CAATTCCATGGATTCATTTCAAACTGTGCCTTCCCAACCAACTGATTCCATTGGAGGATTCCTTGACAACTCCATAGTTACATCTCAAGCTTTAACTTCTCAACCAATTGGTTCCATTGGAGGGTTCATTGACAACTCCATAGTTCCATCTCAAGCTTTGTCTTCCCAACCAATTGATTCCATTGGAGGATTCCTTGACAACTCCATTGTTCCATCTCAAGCTTTATCTTCCCAACCAATTGATTCCATTGGAGGATTCCCTGACAACTCCATAGTTCCATCTCAAGCTTTGTCTTTCCAACCAATTGATTCCATTGGAGGATTCCTTGACAACTCCATTGTTCCATCTCAAGCTTTGTCTTCCCAACCAATTGATTCCATTGGAGGATTCATTGACAACTCCATTGCTCCTTATCAAGCTATTCCTACTTCCCAACCATGTGACTTCATTGAAGGATCCATGAACAACCCCATGGTTCCTTATCAAGCTTGGCATACACAAAATCCATCCATGAACTCCATGGTTCCTTCCCAAACTATGAATACTTTTGGAGGAAACAGTGGTCATGTTGAATACAACTATTTCAGTGAAGACTACTGCATGCAAGATGAATGAGGTTCGCTCACAATCCATACACACACACATATATATATATATACATACATACTATAGACATAATTTATAAAGAATTTAAATTTGTTACAGTAAAATATTAGATTAGTCTAACTAAGATTATTTTCTACTTCTATATACTATATACTATATATATATATCTCTCTGTGTATACAGGTCTAGGGTTTTAACAGAGCAGAGCAGGAAGAGGATGAGAAGAAGAAGGGAAGGAGAGGTCAGAGGAGCGCGGAGTGAGTTGACTCAGTTTTTAGGAACGGAAATGGAATGTACCTTGAAGGTGCAAAGAAATAGAGATAAGCCAAATTGATTTGCCGTTGCCCTTATAGATCCATTTCTGTACAACTAAAAATATATACATAACCAGAATAATATATCTATGAGTTTTCCTTTTCTTTTTTTTTTTATTCACAACCAGAATCATATTGTCTATTTCATATTTTTTTTAGAACAAATTATACAATAAAAATTTTAACTAAGTGATACTCAGAAAACTATAAACTACTAAAATATAAAACAAGAAGAAGACAAACCAATATTAATCAATAATAATAAAAAAAAACATGAACATAGGACATTTTTTTGGGAGATAATACTTTTTGGATTTGAAATTAGAGGTGAAGATAATTCTTCGACATTGAATAATCAAACTACTAGTGGAAGATTCCATTTTAGAAGAGTTTATTTACAATATTTTAAGCTAAAACACACACACACACTCTCTCTCTTTCTCTCTCTCTCTCTATATATATATATATGTAAAATATCTTTAAAGAAAAAAAAAATGTTAGGAAGCTAATGGTAAGTAGATGTTTTTATTTTTCTTTAAAATATAATTTTTTTAAATAGATTCTCTTTTTAATAAATATCATTGATAATCTTAAATATAATTAAGGATAAACTAAATGTATTATTAGAGTTCAAGATTCAAGTTTTTCCCTTCAATTTTATTTTTTTTATTTTTATAGTGCATTCTCACCTTTTAAAACGTCAGTTGCATTTTTATCAAATTTCGCCCTTAAATTAAAATTTTAATGGTTAGTCAACATTTTTTTAGGGTTTATGCAGTATTTTTGTTCATTACTTTTTAAAATAAATCTTAATTTTTATAAAGGGTAATTTTGTAATTTAATTAAAAATATTAATTTTTTTTTAATTTATTCACGACATTTACCAAAATAATGTTTTTTTAAAATCCCAAAATAATGCTAATTTTTTTATCTATTTTCCAATCTAGTGTGAGTGTACTTTGCCAAAATAGACTTTTATTTTTTTTAATAAAATATGCAGGGTCTACTTTAACAAAGTACACTCATTTAAAAAAAAATTATTTAATAATTTATAAATTGTTATAAAATAGCTATAACAATATGAAACAAGATTAAAGAAATATAAATCAAAATAGTGTAAACTTGTGTATATCTTTTCTTGTAACAAAACGTTCAAAACTACCATATATTTATAGGGATACATATGTGTAACCTACATACCCATATGCATACTAATATAAATGTATACATATGTTACAAATATAACTTCATGGAGGTTACATGAAGGTAGTGAAAGTTATATGGAGATAGTGGAAGTTATATGGAGGTGGTAGAAGTTATACGGAGGTAGTGGAACTAGTGGGAGTTAAAGACATCATAAAACTCCCCCTTTTGGATATCCATTGTACACGGAATATGCCTCATTAAAACCTTACTGGAGAAAAACTTAGTGAGATAAAAAATCCTAGTGAAGGAAAAAGAGAATATAGTTCCTTGTATACTCCCCCTGATTATTACATAATATATTTGTATCATCGCATTCCAATATTATGGACTAGTCTTTCAAATATTGAAGTTGGTAATGCTTTTGTGAACAAGTCTACCAAATTATCGTTTGAACGGATATGTTATACATCAATATCACCATTTTTCTGAAGATCACGTGTACAGAAATTTTTTGGTGAAATATGCTTTGTGCGATCTTGTTTGATATATCTTTCTTGTAATTGATCTATACATGCAGTGTTATCTTCATAAATTATTATTGGAAGTTCTTTGCCTGAAGATAAACCACATGCCTCTCGAATGTGTTGAGACATGGATCTTAATCAAACACATTCACGACTTGCTTCATGGATTGCTATAATTTCTGCATGATTCGAAGAAGTAGCAACTAACGTTTGCTTTGTAGAACGCCATGAAACAACAATTCCTCTACATGTAAAAACATAGCCTGTTTGAGATCTGGCTTTATATGAATTAGACAAATATCCAGCATCAGCATAACCAATAAATTGTGGTTTAGAACTATAAGGATATAACAATCCATATCAATGGTACCTCGAAGGTATCAAAAGACATGTTTAATTCCATAGCAATGTCTTCTAGTTGGACATGAACTAAACCTTGCTAACATATTAATAGCAAAAGCTACATCAGGTCTTGTATTATTATCAAGATACATTAGTGCACCTATTGCACTAAGATATGGTACTTCTGGACCAAGAACTTTTTCATTATCCTCACAAGGTTGAAAAATGTCATTTTTCACATCAAGTGATCGAACAACCATTGGGGTACTCAATGGATGTGCCTTGTCCATGGAAGTGAATGTAAGGACTTGTGCATAAGTTCCATGGTCGAAGAGCTGGGTTTCAAGAGGTAGTATTGATAGAATTTTTTAAGGACCTTTTCAGTATAATTTGATTGATAAACAAAAATTCTAATTTCATCTTTTAAATGCTCGATCTGCAGGCTGAGACAAAACTTTATTTTCCCGAGATCTTTCATCTCAAATTTTTTCTTCCAAGAATTTACTGCTTTTAAAATTTCTTCACGGGTTTCACTGATATTTAAATCATCAACATATACAACTATTATAGCAAACCTTGAATTTTCTTTCTTGATAAATACACATGGACAAATTTGGTTCTTTTGATAACCTTTTTTCAATAAATATTCACTAAAATGAATGTACCACATTTATCCAGATTGTTTTAAACCATACAAAGATCTTTTTAATTTTATTGAATATAATTGTCGAGAATCTAATTTGTATGCTTCAGGTATTTTAAATTCTTTAGAGATTTTCATATAGATATCACTACATCCATAAGACGGATATCAAGTTTCTCATTAGCTGCCAGACTAAAGACATAACGAAATGTAATTGCATCCATCACTGGAGAACAAGAGACGTCATAGTCAGTTCCGGTCTTTGAGAAAAATCTTATGCAACAAGACGTGCTTTATATCTCACAATTTTATTTTTCTCATTTCCTTTCCATACAAATACCCATTTATACCCTACAGATATGACATCTTCAGGTGTTTGGGCTATGGGTAAAAAAAACTTCACGTTTTGCAAGTGAGTTTAATTCTGCTTGAATTGCATCTTTTCATTTCAGCCAATCACTTCTATGTCGACATTCATCAATGGATGTAGGCTCATTATAATCATTTTCATAGCTGATGTTATATTATTTACAAAAACACTATCAATAGTTATTTCTTCTTGGTTCAATCATTTTCCAATTGAGACATAATTTATTGAGATCTCATCATTATCTATTTTTTCGATATTTTCAATATCTTTAGGTACCTGAACTTCTTCTAGAGTTATTTCATATATTATGTCTCTTGACTCTTATGGAGTATTAAGTTGAAATTCATTATTAACATTTGCTCCTTTTTTTTATTGAGATTTTTATTTTTTGAACTAATTGGTCTACCATGCTTCTGGCGTGCTATAAACTAATTTGCTATTTTATATATAGATTGTCCTTCTGAGACATCAATTTGTATATGAGCATTTTCAGCTGGTATATGTGACTTAGTCACTCTCTTTAGGTCGGTAATGCATCTGACAGTTGATTTGCTATACTTTGCAAATGTATTATTATCTTTTGAACTTAAAGTTCACACTGATTTGTACGAGTATCAAGATGTTGCAAAGTATTCCATGTAATATTTTTACCAAGCTGTTTTTCTTTTTCTCCCCCTAATCCTAGGAACATTGAGTCATCAAAATGATAATCGACAAATTGTGGAAGGAGAATCAAAACCAACATATATTCCCAATCTTCTTTTAGAGGACCCATTTTTGTGCGTTGAGGTGGAGCAATAGAAACATATACCGCACATTCAATAATCAGAAATATTTAGCTCCGACCATAAGCCAATTGCATTGGAAAATATTTATTATAACTTGTTGGTCTAACACATACAAATGCTGCTGAATGCAAAATTGCACGACCCCATGCCGAAATAGGTAATTTAGTTATCATAGGTATAGGTCTAGCTATCAATTGAAGTCTTTTAATAAAATATTCAACTAACTCATTATGTGTATGAACATGAGCTACAAGATGTTCAACATTTATATTAATAGACTAACAATAATCATTGAAAGCTTGAGATGAGAACTCACCAACATTTATGCAAACGTATTATTTTAATTATATAATACAGAAATTGTGCTTGTAATTTAATAATCTGAGCAAATAATCTCAGAAACGTCAAGTTGCGAGTTGATAGTAAGGTAACATAAGACCATCTATTAGAACCATAAAATATCGAAATAGTTCGCATGATGGGTGAATTGGTCCACATATCTCACTTTGAATTCTTTTTAAAAATATTGGATATTCAATTCCAAATTTAACTTGTGATGACTTAATAATCAATTTTCCTTGAGAACATGTAGCACAAGAAAATTCTTTTGATTGAGAAATCTTCAGGTTTTTCAATGACAATGATTGTCCATGCGAATTTTCAATAATATTTTGCATTATGTTTGAACCGGGATGTCCCAATCATTCATGCCAAATAGTGATTTTTTTTGAATCAATAAACTTTTGGTTTATTGAATGTATTTCAATTACATTTATTCTTGTGTAGTACAATCTCGAAGAAAACATATTCAATTTTGTTCCATCGGGTAACATTATAATGGCTCTTCCAGAGCCTTCAATTATTTTAGTATTGCCCAAAATTGTAGTACCATATGCATCATTTATCTTGATTGCAATGAAATATTTTTTATTTTTAAGAATAGTTTGAATAGTTGCACTATCGGCAAGACATATATCTTCATGCATATTGTTTTCAAGCAAATTAAAAATAATATAATTAAAGAAAATATATTAAGATATAAGTAACTGTCATGCCTCGAATCCAAGCCTAGTTCGTTAACTAAATTCTAAATTCGAGACATAACACGACTACATTCACTAGATTTCTCCAAGGAATGTCAAGCCACTTACTTTCAATTAACTAAAACAATTAAATAAACTATTAACTTCAAACAATCCATAAAATGTTATCCAGAATTTTAAACTTTATTTAATAACAAATCCCCACTCAATAAGTTCAAACTCCCAATACAATAAAAAGTTTATTCTAATAAGACAAACAAACAAAAAAAACTCTAAAACTCTTATTCAAAAGTCTTCCATCCAGTAATCATTATCCTCTAACTCAATATCATCACTGTTATCTGTAAGGCGGGAAACATAGGGAAACATAGGAAGTAAATACAAAAATACTCAGTAGGCAGAACAATTATTTTTAAAAAAACATATACAATTTACACATTAAATATATACAATTAATACTTAACGTGTATATTATGTGTATGGAAAGAAGAAAGACAGTTGTGAGATTTTGATTGTATTTTATAAAAGTATGACAATGTCTTTATATTTCTATATATATATATACAATATACTGTTGAATCATAAGAAACAATTTGAGTCGTTGAATAATCCATTGTCTTTATATATATATATAATAATATATATATATATATATATATATATATATCTTTATTTTCACTCTTCCTCTTTCAAAAACATTAGAAGGCAAAATAAAAATGAAATTTTCTTTTTTTTAACTTAATAGAAAAAAAATGGTAGAAATAATCTGGAAGATCAGTAACTGTTGCTCCAATAAAAATAATTTATTTTAAATTTGTAAGATGTATTTGAAGAAGTGTATCAAAACAAATAATATCATCATGTCATTTAAATAACAATACTTAAAAAAAATATATAATATAGCATCTCTGTACACATACCTATTGTTTATGATTTATTGAAAAACTAAAATTTTAAAATTTATTATTATTTTATATGTGATAAACTTATATAAATGAAACCAATATGTAACTCTTTTTTCAATTACAATCATAATTATATGAATTTTAAAATTACCATAAACTCTTGATAAATAAATTTTTTTTTAAAAAAGTATTATATATTATATAATATAATACCAAGTAGTTATATAGTTTTTATCAAAATTTATAAATTAATGACTAAACAAGAGATTAATTTATTTTTAAAAAAAATAAAAAATTTATATAATTTACAATTATTGAGAAACTAAACAAGATAATTATCCTATTGAAAAGAAGACAAATTAGTAAATTTCATCCTTTAAATTATATAATTTTTTGTGATTTCATCTTTATTTAAAATTTTTATATTATTTCATCCCTTATTATAATAATTTTAACAAATTTCATCTTTTTTTAATTAAATTGATGGTCAATTAACACTCAAAGTTATTTTTTAAAAAATTATATAAAAAATAAATAAACTAAAAGGGTAAAAATGGAAAGAAAATCGACGAGACAGTGTGAGAGTATTATACATGTGAGATTCTCATTAGCAATAATACCTAGCCGCGTAATTTCATTTTATTCAGTGAGTAGTAATTAATTATAGAGGACAAAGCTGTAAGGAATTTTTTTTTTTGAAAAAACAATTTCTAATTAAAAAATTCATTTTTATGTTTATGTGTGCATTTATATAAAAATATGACTGAGTATATATATAATCATCATCAGATTGTACTCTCTCTAATTTCCGTGTCCGAGTTAGAAGATTCCAACCAAAGTATAGTGTTGTAATATCTTTCTTTTATGGGCGGAGGAGAAAGATTGGGCTTGTTATTTTTCTTTTCATTTTTACCCTTTAAATTTAAATATGTTTTATATAAATTTTTTTAATGAATTTTGACTGTTAGTTGACCTTTAATTTAAAGATATAAGGTAAAATTTACCAAAAACTTAATTAAAATAAGAAATGAAATAATATAGAAATTTTAAATATGGATAAAATTGTTATGAATCCCGAAGATTCATTAAATTAGTGGATGTACATCGTATAATCGTTATTATCCTTTTATCCCGGGATAATTACGTACTTAATTAAAGGTGATAAGTATCACCTGATGTCTATCTCTAAGGTGACACATATCACCTAGTACTTATGACTTTGGTGACAAGTGTCACCTAGCAATTAATACCGGGTGATAAATGTCACCCTTTGTGCTTATCCATATCCCTTATTCACCCCTATAAATAGAGGGTCTTATACCCTTTTGTAGATACAACCAACAAACAACAAGAAATCACATAATAATATTCTCTCTATTTTTTACGTCTCTTGTTTACTTTTCATCTTGTTTTGTTATTTTTATATAATTTCGTAATACGTTATCAGCACGAGTCTCTACCACCAGGTAAAGTAATTTTTAAGTTTATTTGAAGATCAATTAGGTACGTTTTTTTACAGGTACGCTTTCTGTTATTATTATGTCAAATCTTATTAAACTCGAATTTGTGGCTCTTGATGTCACCAGAAATAATTATTTGTCATGGACACTAGATGCCGAAATACATCTTGCTAGAATGGGTCTGGCAGATACTATTATATAAAATAATGTGTCATCAACACTTGATCGTTCCAAAGCTATAATATTTCTCCGTCATCATCTTCATGAGGATTTGGAAAATGAATATTTTACTGTGAAGGATCCTCTTGTTTTGTGAGGAAATTTGAAAGAAAGATTCGACCACCAGAAGATGGTCGTTCTCCCAAAAGCACGGTATGACTGGTTGCACCTGAGGTTGCAAGATTTCAAATCCGTGAGTGAGTATAACTCCTCAATGTTTAAAATAGTTTCACAGCTGAAACTATGTGGAGTATGATATGCATAAATCATATCACATTTTTAGCATGTTTTTAGGCATAATTTAGGGTGAAATTGATAGGAAATCGGTCTTAATTGATTGTTATTAACTCAATTTCACATTTTTTGTGATTTTGGAAGTGTCAGGTGAAAAGTAGAAGAAAATGGCAAATTTTGGGGCAAAAACACAAATTTTCAGAAGTTCAGACGTCGGGGTGGGCGTCCCGAATCAGGATGGGCATCCTGACCTGGTCAACAGGCTAGGACGGGCGTCCCAATCCAGGACGGGCGTCCCGAGCTACAATTCAGAGTCCCACATCGAATTTTTGGGAGAAAATCACTCTAGAAAGCTGCTATAAATACCCCAGGCCTTCCTCAGTTGAAATCATTCCTCTCCACTCGATCTGAGTCTTTTAGTGACTTCAAGTGTACATTTTTCTCGAGTACATAAGTCACTTAGAGACTCGGGTTTAGTAGAAGTTTATTTTTCTTAGATAGTGTCTCGTTTTCTTTGTTTCTGAGAATTAGTCTCAGATCCAAGGATGCAATAGATAGGTTCGTTTCTGGTATTCATAGAATACCCGGGATTTCGTTAGGAGATCCTAAGAGGGGTCTAGGCGTTCGAAGAGTCAGTCCACAGGGCTGGGCTTAAGCTGGGTATTAAGGTAAAGTCTAGCTACTAGGCTGAGGAAGCGTCCTCCAAAGGTTCTGTCGAGCATAGTCGGGTCGAGCAGTACAACATATACAAGCAGTTGCTCCATCGGCGAGACTAAGTAAAGGGTGAATTCTTTATGGCATCAGTCCCCCTGTCCCTCTCTTTATATGTTGGTATTGTGATCGTCCAAAAATTAATTTTGTTTATTGGATTATGATTCTATGAGTATTTGTTATGCATATTGAAGTTCTTATGATTTTCCGGAAATGGCCACCTGCTTAATATTCATTATGTCTGCATGTCTAATGTAATTTCTTTTAAACTAAATTTAGGGTTATAAATAATTCCTAACCACGGTCTATTCATAACCTGTTTAGTTTAACAGGCATCAATTAGCATTGGTGTCTGCCATATTAGATAAAATAACCTACAGAACACCCTGTTTGTTAGAGTAGTCTAAGTAGGCTGAGTTGTGTTTTTATGCCGGTGTTAGGGCGAGCTGCATGATCCCCTAAGTGACATAGGGCGTTCATGGATGCCTTTAGCTCGAACCATGAGTAGGGCCGTCAATGGCGATGGGGCGGTTTATCAGTTGACTCAGATGTGGTACACCTTTAGACTCAGTACATAGTTGTAATCCAGGCTAAGACATGTCTAAAATACTCGAAGATAGGTCAATCAACATGTAGGAATAGTATAACATAGAATCAAGACATTATCTATAAAACACTTTTAGGCTCAAAAAGACTTAAACCTAGTGGAGAATGAATCACCCTCTCATCAAAGTTATTGATGACGATTGCATAACTGGATCATAAGATAAGAGTTAGGGTAAAAGGCTAGTTACTACTAAGCCGTTACCACTTCCCTGGGAGTACGATATTTAATTTAATAAAATCGTAGATACTTTCCAACAGACTAGTTACACGATAGGTACTCTGCCTTAGGTTCTGGCTGATTAAGTGACAGCAAAGAGACTAAAAGTGACAATTAGTCAATCTAAGTCCTTAATTACTCATAATCAACATAGGGTAAAACAACACCTATTTAGCATATCAATCGGGAAGCCATCAGATTTTTGGCACCGTTTCCGAGGAAATATCATAATGAATTTAGGATTCCTGATCAAAATTCTAGAGACTTATGATAGGTAACGGTAGTAACCTAGACCTTAGACCTAACACTTATTTTATGCTGGTTAGATAATCAATTTCCGAAATATAGGATTATCACAACTAATTGATTTTAGATATTATCTGAAATTAAGACATTTAGGATAATCAAATTTTAGAAAATCATTCTAAAACCATATTGAGCAAATTTAACTGCTTTCGAAAAAAAAAGGAAAAAAATGTTAAAAATTTAAAACCCGAAAAAATGTATTTTTCTTGCTCAATTGTAAGTTGTTCTTTTTCCTATCTCTTGTATTATTTGATCTTGAACATTTGTTTTCCTTCAATTTTTTCTTTTCTTTTCTTTTCTTTATAAAATTTTTTGAAAAATATTATTTTCCATAAGATGAAAGAAATAAATTTTTCGTGTTTATAGTTTTCCTGTCTGTTTGTTGTTTTTTTCGAAAAACAAAAGTTTGGAAGTGAGAAAAAATATATTTTCTTCTGAGTTGTAAAATTTTGGCTTAGATTTTTATAGGAAAGAAATTCCATTTTAGAATTTTCTTAGAGTCATGCCGGCTTTATTAGGACGAGTTATGAAATGATTTTTCCTTAATAGCCAGACCTTTGAATGTTCTATTAAAAAAGGATGTTCCTTTTGTTTTGCTGATAATTGCATGAGATCTTTTAAACCAAAAGGAATTACTGCACCCATTATGGCATCACCTGGTTGGAATCTGCTTTTGAATTAATATGTGATGTAATGATGTAGTAAGAATTGTTTTAGGACAGAAACATGATAAGAAAGTTCATGTATGATAAATTCTGATCTTATCTAGTCTTGTCTAAAAACAATAGTTTACATTGATCAGTCTGAGATATCTGTGTTCAATAAAACTAATTCTGAACCATAATTGATTAAGTTAAGTTTTATTGTTACTTGAATTTGATATAGAATGAAGGGATAAGAAAAAGGGTTGAAAATCTAGAAAGCAAACCATTTGTCTAGATTAGAAAACCCCGAGTTAGAGGCTATTGTAATACTGATAAATTTTTGGATGAAAACTTATTTGCATTGTTTGCTATGTATAATAATTCTCATCTGTGGTTTATTGTTGTTGCAAATTATCTAGTCACTGAATGGGTTCCAAGTAATATGACTTATCAGCAAAAGAAGAAATTCTTTGCTGATTTGAAATATTACTACTGGGCAGATTTCTCTTCTATTTCAAATTTTTGCAGATCAGTTGATCAGAAGATGTGTCTCGAAAGACAAAGGCCACAAAATTTTGGAGCATTGATGCGGTTTCCGACCGACATGCTAAATAGGTGTTATTTTACCCTATGTTGATTATAAATAATTAAGGACTGTGATTGACTAATTGTCACATTTAGTCTCTATGGTGTCACTTAATCAGCCAGAACCTAAGGCAGAGTACCTATCGTGTAGCTAGTCTATTGGAAAGTATCTACGATTTTATTAATTTAATTATCGTACTCCCAGGGAAGTGGCAACGGCTTAGTAGTAACTAGCCTTTTATCCTAACTCCTATCTTATAATCCAGTTATGCAATCTTCATCAAATACTTTGATGAGAGGGTGATCCATTCTCCACTAGGTTTAAGTCTAATTAATCCTGAAAGTGTTTTAAAGATGAGTTCTGATTCTATGTTATACTGTTCATATATGTTGATTGACCTATATTCGAGTGTTTTAGATATATCTTAGCCTGGAATGCAACTATGTTCTGTGTCTAAAGGTGTACCACATCTGAGGTCTCTACGCTACCGCCCCATCGTTAAGGTAAACGGCCCTACTCACGGCCCGGACTAAAGTCAGCAATGAACGGTACCCTATGTCACTTTGGGGTCATGCTGCTCGTCGCAAAACCGCCGGCATAACTCTCTACTCAGCCTACCTAGACTACTCTAACAAACAAGGTGTTCCGTTGGTTATTTTATCTAGTATGGCAGACACCAATACTAATTGATGCCTGTTAAACTAAACAGGTTATGAATAGACCGTGGTTAGGAATTGTCTATAACCCTAGTTTTAGTTTAAAAGAGACTTACATTAGACATGCAGACATAATGAATATTTAGCAGGTGGCTATTTCCGGAAAAACATAAAAACTTCAACATATAACACAACTATTCATAAAATCGTAATCTGATATTCATAATTCATATTTAGAACAAAGCAATAACACATATAAGAGAGGGACATGGGGACCGATGCCATAAAGAAATCACCCTTTACGAAGTCTCGCCTACGGAGCGTACTGCTGTATATGTCGTATTGCTCGCCCTGACTCTGCTCACCAGAACCTTCGGAGGACGCTTCCTCAGCCTAGTAGCTAGACTTTACCTTACGTCCTGGGCTTAAGCCTAGCCCTGTGGACTGACTCTTCGAACGCCTAGAGCTCTCTTAGGCTCTCCTAACGAAATCCCGGGTATTCTATGAATACCATAAACGAACCTATCTATAGAAACCTAAGATCTGAGACTATTTCTCAGAAACTAAAACAAACACTAATAAGAAAGAAAACTGAGATCCGAGTCTCTGAGTGAGTTGTGTACTGGAAAATTGTACACTGGAAACCACTTAATGACTCAGATCGAGTGGAGAGGGATGAATTCAACTGCTGGAGGCCTGGGGTATTTATAGCAGCTTCCCGGAGTGAAAATCTCTGAAAAATTCGATGTGGGACAGCTTCTGGCGGCTCGGGACGCCCGTCCTGGTCTGTTGACCAGGTCGGGACGCCCGTCCCTGGTGCTAGACGCCCGTCCTTCTGGCTTGGCTTGGTCGGGACGCCCGTCCCGGACCTTTGACCGAGTCAACATTTCCAAAAATTGCGTTTTTGCCCCAAAATTTGCTGTTTTCGTCTACTTTGCACCTGACACTTCCAAAATCATAAAAACCGTGAAATCAAGTAAATAATAAACAATTAATGTCACTTTACTCTCGATTTCACATTAAAACATACATAAAAACATGCTAAAAATGTGATACGATTTTCGCGTATCAGATAACCCCACACTTAGCTTTTTGCTTGTCCTCAAGCAAAGTCTACATGGAGTTAGTGATTCTAAACCGTAGTGCAGTCACTTAAATTCCTAGTCATGTTTTTATTCCAAAAATTCTTCAGACAATTCTTAACACAGGTCTGATTGGTTAGGTTGCTACAACAAGGTCTCAAATGTCTCTAGTAGCTTGTTATGATCAGGCAGAAAACAAATCAACAACTAGGTTGGACTTTTTTCTTAGTCACAGGGTCTTCCTGATGTGTAGTGTGTGTACTAGTCTAGACCAGATAGTCAACACAATGAACTCTTATCTTAACTGCTACCAGATAACACTTCGACCTATCGCTAGACATATTAACAACAGACAACTTTTTGAGTTCTGAGCTTTAGTGATCAGATTCTTAATGTTTCAGCATTTAGTTATATTTTTTTTAGATTCAGGGTATTTTGAGTCTGCTTAGAACACGTCAACTTCAACTACCCATGTAGCGAGTCCCACTCCGATGACTCCCAGATCTACACGACCTTAGGGCATCAGGCTTTAAATTCCCCGAAGGAGTGGTGCTCGAGTAGCGAAGGTCGCTGGCAAACTACCCTATTTTAATTAACTTCCTTATGTTTCTTTTCACTTTTAGCTCAGAGTCTCATCTAGTCACTCTAACTGCCAATATATCCACAATTGGTCTAATTTTATCTAGTTAAGTCTCGAATAGGCAATTGGCTGAGGTCTCTAATCCAGACAAAGTTGTGCTAAGTTATCAGGAATTCCCTATTCCTAATCAATTAGTTCAGCAGTAGTCATCAATTATCTCCTACTAACCACAACATACTACCCACATATCATAGACATAAGCAATTGTTTAACCAAGCATACTGCATTTAGAAGTTTGAAAGATGGAAAAATTTTGAAATTTTTTTGGAAGGGTGTGAAAATACGGTGAAAACAAGCAAAATCATGCAAAAATTTTGCCAACTGCTACAGTGCACCGTGCACTGCTACCCCACACTTAAGTCTGACACTGTCCTCAGTGTTCATGCATAGCTAAACTACCCCACACTTATTTGCAAACAAGAAGAAATGAAAATAAAATAGAAAACTCTTACCCCACACTTATTTGACTAACTAAGGGTAAGAGAGAAAATAAAACAAGAAGGATAAACAAAACAGAACACAAAACAAAGAAAACAAAAGAAAAGGATCATGAGGATTAGAAAAACTCCCTTCATGTCGCGAGCAGAAGGGTCTTCTTTGATCTGTCAATTGGCTTTTTACCTTAGCCATGTGCTATTGCTGAGGTGTTCTTGACTCTGCAAGCTCTTTATATTGGAACGGATGACGCCATCTCCGATCCTTCATTGTCGAGCTCTAGGTAGTGTCATATCCATTTGAGGAATAGCTCAATCCCCAAGGATCATCTACAAAGTTTCTCGTAATCGTAGCAACGTGTCCAGAAGGAACGTGTCTAGGAATGAGACTTCTTTGAATTGGTGTGCCTACCTGCCAATGTTAGTAAAGGTATTGCATGCAAGTCTCGAATGGAAGAAAAGATACCTGAAGTTTTGGCGAAGCTGTGGTGGTAGGGGGCTCCAGTTGTGTAGATCTAGGCCCAAGTATTTGAGACTTCCTCGGGGAAGTTTCTCACAGCTGATTGGTATGCAGGGGATGCAAGCTCCTCCATTGCTATGCTCCTGATACAACGCCAAATTCCTCTATATCCTTCGACCCTTCGTTACCTCTTGGTAGAGCACTTGCTTGCACCGGTCTGGCTTTTATTGTTGTCAGTATCTCATCTGTTGATTTTGCGAGTGTGGGTTTCGCTGTGGTGGTGTCTTTTGAAAGTTTCCAGCTTCCGAATTACTCCTCAGCTAAATCCCGTATGATTCCTCTAGCGGGGATTGTATGCGTCTCCCATTGGAGCAGCATTCTGCAGTAATCTACTCCTACCTCTTTTGGAATGGTCAGTCATTCCCATAGCAATCCCTGCTAAAGTATGGTACTTAGCAGACTTCACAGATTTGATACACAGGCTGAACATTTCTTCCTAAAACATTGGCACTCTGAATCTGGAAAACAACTAGAATCTGCACATGACTTTAACATCATTAGTAGGTAATGCCTGTGGTTCAGGCCATTTTGAAAAAGTGTTCCACGACTACTATGATGTAATTATTTTCAAAGGAAAGAAAAAGAAAGGATTTAATGAATACCCCCAGATATCAAAAAGATTGTAAAACTTTGTGTACCTTGTTGGGGTAGATGATCTCTGAAGGATGTGTTACCTGTTATTTGGCAAGCATCGCAAGACTGTATCAGAGATACAAAATCCTTGAATATAGTGGGTCAACAAGATCCTGCTTTCAACACTTTCCGGACAGTGTTGATAGCCATCAATTGGTTTCCCGTAGATGCTTTAGGGCAATGCTCCAAAATCTTGTGTCTTCATCTTCTGAGACACATCTTCTGATCAACTGATCTGCAAAAATTTGAAATAGAAGAGAAACTGCCCAGTAGTAATATTTCAAATCAGCAAAGAATTTCTTCTTTTGCTGATAAGTCATATCACTTGGAACTTATTCAGTGACTAGATAATTTGAAATAAACCACAGATGAGAATTATTATACATAGCAAACAATGCAAATAGGTTTTCATCCAAAAATTTATCAGTATTACACTAGCCTCTAACTCGGGGTTTTCTAATCTAGACCAATGGTTTGCTTTCTAGATTTTCAACCCTTTTTCTTACCCCTTCTTTCTATATCAAACTCAGGTAACAATAAAACCTAACTTAATCAATTATGGTTCAATATCAGTTTTATTGAACACAGACATCTCAGAGTGATCAGTGTAACCTACTGTTTTTAGACAAGACTAGATAAGATTAGGATTTATCATGCATGAACTTTCTTATCATGTTTTTGTCCTAAAACAATTCGTACTACATCATTACATCACATATTCATTCAAAAAGCAGATTTTAATCAGGTGATGTCATAATGGGTGCAGGAATTCCTTTTGGTTTAAAAGATCTCATGCAATTATCAGCAAAATAAAAGGAACATCCTTTTTTCAATAGAACATTCAAAGGTCTGGCTACTAAGGAAAAATTATTTCATAACTCGTCCTAATAAAGCCGGTATGACTCTAAGAAAATTCTAAAATGGAATTTCTTTCCAGATTAAAACCTGAGCCAAAAATTGACAACTCAGAAAAATATTCTATCCTCATTTCCATTTTTATTTTTTTTCGAAATTAAGTAATAGGGGAAAAAAACGGAAAAGAGAAACAAAAGAAAAAAAAACAACTAAGAAAGAATAAGAGATAGGGAAGAAGAACAACTTACCGTTGAGCAAGAAAAATACATTCTTTTTGGATTTTAAATTTTTAACATTTTTTTTTCTTTTTATGTTTAATTTCGAAAGCCATTAAATTCCCTCAATATGGTTTTAGAATAATTTTCTAAAATTGGGATCCTAAGTGTCTTAATTCCAGATAATATCTAAAATCAATTAGTTATGATAACCCTATATTTCGGAAATTGATTGTCTAACTAGTATAAGATAAGTGTAGGTCTAAGGTCTAGGTTACTACCGTTACCTATCATAAGTCTCTAGAATTGTGGCCTTTAATCCTAAATTCATTATGATATTTCCCCGGCAACGGCGCCAAAAATCTGATGCGGTTTCCGACCGACATGCTAAATAGGTGTTATTTTACCCTATGTTGATTATAAATAATTAAGGACTGTGATTGACTAATTGTCACATTTAGTCTCTATGGTGTCACTTAATCAGCCAGAACCTAAGGCAGAGTACCTATCGTGTAGCTAGTCTATTGGAAAGTATCAACGATTTTATTAATTTAATTATCGTACTCCCAGGGAAGTGGCAACGGCTTAGTAGTAACTAGCCTTTTATCCTAACTCCTATCTTATAATCCAGTTATGCAATCTTCATCAAATACTTTGATGAGAGGGTGATCCATTCTCCACTAGGTTTAAGTCTAATTAATCCTGAAAGTGTTTTAAAGATGAGTTCTGATTCTATGTTATACTGTTCATATATGTTGATTGACCTATATTCGAGTGTTTTAGATATATCTTAGCCTGGAATGCAACTATGTTCTGTGTCTAAAGGTGTACCACATCTGAGGTCTCTACGCTACCGCCCCATCGTTAAGGTAAACGGCCCTACTCACGGCCCGGACTAAAGTCAGCAATGAACGGTACCCTATGTCACTTTGGGGTCATGCTGCTCGTCGCAAAACCGCCGGCATAACTCTCTACTCAGCCTACCTAGACTACTCTAACAAACAAGGTGTTCCGTTGGTTATTTTATCTAGTATGACAGACACCAATACTAATTGATGCCTGTTAAACTAAACAGGTTATGAATAGACCGTGGTTAGGAATTGTCTATAACCCTAGTTTTAGTTTAAAAGAGACTTACATTAGACATGCAGACATAATGAATATTTAGCAGGTGGCTATTTCCAGAAAAACATAAAAACTTCAACATATAACACAACTATTCATAAAATCGTAATCTGATATTCATAATTCATATTTAGAACAAAGCAATAACACATATAAGAGAGGGACATGGGGACCGATGCCATAAAGAAATCACCCTTTACGAAGTCTCGCCTACGGAGCGTACTGCTGTATATGTCGTATTGCTCGCCCTGACTCTGCTCACCAGAACCTTCGGAGCACGCTTCCTCAGCCTAGTAGCTAGACTTTACCTTACGTCCTGGGCTTAAGCCTAGCCCTGTGGACTGACTCTTCGAACGCCTAGAGCTCTCTTAGGATCTCCTAACGAAATCCCGGGTATTCTATGAATACCAGAAACGAACCTATCTATAGAAACCTAAGATCTGAGACTATTTCTCAGAAACTAAAACAAACACTAATAAGAAAGAAAACTGAGATCCGAGTCTCTGAGTGAGTTGTGTACTGGAAAATTGTACACTGGAAACCACTTAATGACTCAGATCGAGTGGAGAGGGATGAATTCAACTGCTGGAGGCCTGGGGTATTTATAGCAGCTTCCCGGAGTGAAAATCTCTGAAAAATTCGATGTGGGACAGCTTCTGGCGGCTCGGGACGCCCGTCCCGGACCTTTGACCGAGTCAACATTTCCAAAAATTGCGTTTTTGCCCCAAAATTTGCTGTTTTCATCTACTTTGCACCTGACACTTCCAAAATCATAAAAACCGTGAAATCAAGTAAATAATAAACAATTAATGTCACTTTACTCTCGATTTCACATTAAAACATACATAAAAACATGCTAAAAATGTGATACGATTTTCGCGTATCAAGCATTGTCGTCGACGATCTACGAGAGGCTATTTGACTGCTAGCAACACTGTCCGGAAAGTGTTGGACGCATGATATTACTGGCCCACTATTCAAAGATTTTGTATCCTTGATACAATCCGATGATTCTTGAAAAATAATAGGTAACACGTCTTCCCAAGATCATCTACCCCAGCAAGGTACACAGAATACTAAAATCTCTTATATCTGGGATACTAATTAAATCCTTTTCTCTTTCTTCTTGTGAAAATAATTACATCATAGTAGTCGTGGAACACTTTTCGAAATGGCCTGAACCACAGGCATTACCTACTAATGATGTTAAAGTCATGTGCAGATTCTATGAGAAGTTGTTTTCCAGATTCAGAATGCCAATGTCTTAGGAAGAAACGTTCAGTCTGTGTATTAAATCTGTGAAGTCTGCCAAGTACTTCACTTTAGCGGGAATTACTATGTGAATGAAATACGAATCATTCCAAAAAGAGGTAGGAGTAGGTTACTGCAGAATGCTACTCCAATGGGAAATGCATACAATCCCAACTAAAGGAATCATACGGGATTTAGCTGAGGAATAATTCGGAAGCTGGAAACTTTTAGAAGATACCACCACAGCAAAACCCCTACCCGCAGAATCAACAGATGAGATACTGGCAACAATTAAAGCCAGACCAGTGCAAGCAAGTGATCTACCAAGTGATATCGAACGGTCGAGGGATATAGAGGAATTTGGCGTTGTATCAGGAGCATAGCAATGGAGGAGCTTGCATCCCCTGCATACCAATCAGCTGTGAGAAACTTCCCCGAGGAAGTCTCGAATACTTGGGCCCAGATCTACACCACTGGAGCCTCCTACCACCACGGCTTCGCCAAAGCTTTAGGTATCTTTTCTGCCATTCGAAACTTGCATGCAATACCTTCACTGACATTGGTAGGTAGGCACACCAATCCAAAGAAGTCTCATTCCTAGACACGTTCCTCCTGGACACGTTGCTATGATTGCAAGAAACTTCACAAATGATTCGAGAAAACAATCCTTGGGGCTCGAGTCATTCATCAAATGGATAGGCCACTACCAGGAGCTCGACAATGAAGGATCGGAGCTGACGCCATCCGTTCTAGTATCTAGAGCTTACAGAGTCAAGAGCACCTCAGCAATAGCACATGGCTAAGGTGAAGAGCCAATTGACAGCTCAGAGAAAACCGTTCTGCTCGAGACAAGAAGGGAGTTTTTCTAACCCTCATCTTCCTTTACTTTTATTTTGTTTTCTTTTAATCTCATTTTGTGTTCTATTTTGTTATTTCTATTACCCTTCCTGTTTTGTTATTTTCTTTCTCTTCCCCTTAGTTAGTCAAATAAGTGTGGGGTAAGAGTTTTATATTTTGTCTCTTCTTATTTTCAAATAAGTGTGGGGTAATTTAGATATGCATGAACACTGAGGACAGTGTCAGACTAAAGTGTGGGGTAGCAGTGCACGGTGCACTATAGTAGTTTGAGAAAATTTTTTCATGATTTTGCTTGTTTTCCCCGTATTTTCACACCCTTCCAAAATTTTTCAAAATTTTTCATTCTTTCAGACTTCAAAATGCGGTATGATTGGTAAAACATTGCTAATGTCTATGATATGTGTGTAGAATGTTATGATTAGTAGGAGACAATGTGATGACTATTTTGAACTTATTGATTAGGAATTGGGAATTCCTAATAATTGAGCACAATTTAGTCTGGATTAGAGACCTCGGCCAATTACCTTTTCAAAACTTAACTAGATAAGATTAGACCAGTTAAGGATGTATTGGCAATTAAAATGACTAGACGAGACTCTGAGCTAAAAGTGAAAAGAAAAAAAAGAGAGAGAGTTAATTAAATAGGGTAGTTTGCTAGCGGCCTTTGCTACTCGAGCACCACTCCTTAGGGGAACTTAAAGTCTGATGCCCTAAGGTTGTGTAGGTCTGGGAGTCATCGGAGTGGGACTCGTTACATGGGTAGTTAAAGTTTGTTAAAGCAGACTCAAAATACCCTGAATCTATAAAAGAAAAAAAATCAATAAATGTTAAATAATTAAAATCTGATCACCAAGGCTCAGAACTCAGAAAGTTGTCTGTTGTTAGTATGTCTAGCGACGGGTCGAAGTGTTATCTGGTAGTAGTTAAGATGAGAGTATATTGTGTTGACTATCTGGTCTAGACTAGTACACACACTACACATCAGGAAGACCTTGTGACTGAGAGAAGAGTTCAATCTAGTTGTTAAGTTGTTTTCCTGCTTGATTATAACAATCTACTAGAGACATTTGAGACCTTGTCATAGCAGCCTAACCAGTCAGACTTGTGTTGTGAGTTGTCTGAGTAATTTTTGGAATAAAAACATGACTAGGAAATTTAAGTGACTGCACATATGATTTAAAATCACTAACTTCAGGTAGACTTTGCTTGAGGACAAGCAAAAAGCTAAGTGTGGGGTTATCTGATATGCATAAATCATATCACATTTTTAGCATGTTTTTAGGCATAATTTAGGGTGAAATTGATAGGAAATCGGTCTTAATTGATTGTTATTAACTCAATTTCATAGTTTTTGTGGTTTTGGAAGTGTCAGGTGAAAAGTAGAAGAAAATGGCAAATTTCGGGGCAAAAATGCAATTTTTCAGAAGTTCAGACGTCGGGCTGGGCGTCTCGAATCAGGATGGGCGTCCCGACCTGTTTAACAGGCCAGGACGGGCGTCCAGGACTCGGGACGGCCGTCCTAACCTGGTCAATAGGCCAGGACGGGCGTCCCGAGCTGCAGTTCAGAGTCCCACATCGAATTTTTGGAGAAAATCTCTCCAGAAAGCTGCAATAAATACCCCAGGCCTTCCTCAGTTGAAATCATTCCTCTCCACTTGATCTGAGTCATTTAGTGACTTCAAGTGTACATTTTTCTCGAGTACATAAATCACTTAGAGACTCGGGTTGAGTAGAAGTTTATTTTTCTTAGATAGTGTCTCGTTTTCTTTGTTTCTGAGAATTAGTCTCAGATCCTAGGATACGATAGATAGGTTCATTTCTGGTATTCATAGAATATCCGGGATTTCGTTAGAAGATCCTAAGAGGGCTCTAGGCGTTCGAAGAGTCAGTCCACAGGGCTGGGCTTAAGCTGGGTATTAAGGTAAAGTCCAGCTACTAGGCTGAGGAAGCGTCCTCCGAAGGTTCTGTCGAGCAGAGTCGGGTCGAGCAGTACAACATATACAAGCAGTTGCTCCATCGGCGAGACTAAGTAAAGGGTGAATTCTTTATGGCATCAGTCCCCCTGTCCCTCTCTTTTTATGTTGGTATTATGATGTCCAAAAATTAATTATGTTTATTGGATTATGATTCTATGAGTATTTGTTATGCATATTGAAGTTCTTATGATTTTCCGGAAATGGCCACCTGCTTAATATTCATTATGTGTGCATGTCTAATGTAGTTTCTTTTAAACTAAATTTAGGGTTATAGATAATTCCTAACCACGGTCTATTCATAACCTGTTTAGTTTAACAGGCATCAATTAGCATTGGTGTCTGCCATATTAGATAAAATAACCTACAGAACACCCTGTTTGTTAGAGTAGTCTAAGTAGGCTGAGTTGTGTTTTTATGTCGGCATTAGGGCGAGCGGCATGATCCCCTAAGTGACATAGGGCTTTCATGGATGCCTTTAGCTCGAACCGTGAGTAGGGCCGTCAATGGCAATGGGGCGGTTTATCAGTTGACTCAGATGTGGTACACCTTTAGACTCAGTACATAGTTGTAATCTAGGCCAAGACATGTCTAAAATACTCGAAGATAGGTCAATCAACATGTAGGAATAGTATAACATAGAATCAGGACATTATCTATAAAACACTTTTAGGCTTAAAAAGACTTAACCTAGTGGAGAATGAATCACCCTCTCATCAAAGTTATTGATGACGATTGCATAACTGGATCATAAGATAAGAGTTAGGGTAAAAGGCTAGTTACTACTAAGCCGTTACCACTTCCCTGGGAGTACGATATTTAATTTAATAAAATTGTAGATACTTTCCAACAGACTAGCTACACGATAGGTACTCTGCCTTAGGTTCTGGCTGATTAAGTGACATCATAGAGACTAAAAGACACAATTAGTCAATCTAAGTCCTTAATTACTCATAATCACAATAGGGTAAAACAACACCTATTTAGCATATTAGTCGGGAAGCCATCAGATTAGATATAACGGATGATGATATGTTGGAGAAAACATACTCTACTTTTGATACCACGAATATTGTCATGCAACAACAATATCGTGAGAAAGGTTTTAAGAAAATACTCTGAATTGATTTCTTGTCTTCTTGATGCGGAACAGAATAATGAACTACTGATGAAAAATCACGATTCTCGACCTACTGGCTCTACTCCATTCCCTGAAGTGAATGTTGTTAGAAATCATGATCCCAGAACAGATCGTGGTCGTGGTCGTTACCGTGGTCATGGTCGAAAATATGATTTTAGACGTCGTGATAAATTTGGCCCTTATAATCGTAATAATAATTTAGGTGCCAAAAATGTTTATGACCACCTGACGTGGACAAAACATAATGAGAAAGGAAATATTGTTCCAAAAAAAATTATGAAGACAAATGTTATCGTTGTGGCATGAAAGGTCACCGGTCTCGTGCCTGTAGCACGACAAAACATCTTGTTGACTTATATCAAGCATCATTTGAAAAGAAAGGCAAAGATGCTAAGATAAATTTTACTTATCAAAATTTGTCTCATTAAAGAAATGATGACGATCTTGAAAATGTTGATGTTGATGTGGCTCACTTGGATGTTACTAATCTTTTCGAACACTTAGAAGGAACAATTGAACACTTGATTGGAAATGAAATTGTCCAAAATAATTAGAATATTAATATTATGTATTATATGTTTATATTACTTTTTGTTGTGATATAATATGTTTAATTTTTATTTTTGTAAATATTTTGTTAACAAAACAGATGACTGTTGTTCAATTTTCTGGTATGAATAACGATATCGAAAGTGTCTGTCTTATTGATAGTGGAACTACGCACACCATACTGAAATATGAGAAAATGTTTTCTCATTTGAATGTGGGAGAAACAAGTGTTACCACAATAAATGGTAGTACAAAACTTATTGAAGGCACCAGAAGAGCTAATATAATATTACCGGGAGGAACTATGATTGCTATTGATAAAGCATTATATTCCTCAAATCCTCAAAGAAATTTATTAAGTTTTAAAGATATCCGACGTAATGGATATCATGTTGAGACTATGGAGGATAATGGTCATGAATATTTGGGTATCACAAAAGTGACCTCCGGTAATAAGTTTTTGTTGGAAAAACTAACATCTCTATCCTCTGGCCTATATTATGCGAAAATAAATGCTATTGAGGCGCATCATTTAGTAAACCATAAGTTTACTAATCCCGTTACTTTTAAAGTTTTGCATGACCGTTTGGGTCATCCGGGATCAATTATGATGCCAAAAATTATCAAGACAATGCACGGTCATCCTTTGAAAAATCGAAGGATTTTGACTTCTGATAAACTTTCATGTGCTGCATGTTCCAAAGGGAAATTGATTATAAGACCATCACCATTGAAAGTAGGAGCTGAAAGTCCTACATTTCTAAAACGGATTCATGGAGATATATGTGGACCGATTAGTCCACCATGTGGGGAATTTTGATATTTCATGGTCTTGACTGATACATCGACCCGATGGTCGCATGTTTGTTTACTATCAACTCGCAACCTGGCGTTTGTGAGATTACTTGCCCAAATAATTTGCTTAAGAGCGCAGTTTCCTGATTATCCTATTAAGCAAATCCATCTAGACAATGCTGGTGAATTTTCTTCGCATGCATTTGATTCTTATTGCATGTCGATTGGAATAATTGTTGAACATCCTGTAGCTCATGTTTACACACAAAATGGTCTAGCTGAATCATTTATTAAAAGGCTGCAATTAATTGCTAGACCATTATTGATGAAAACAAATCTCCCTACAGCAGCTTGGGAACATGCAATTTTGCATGCTGCAACACTTGTGCGTTTAAGGCCATCGAGTTACCATAAATTTTCTTCCTTACAGTTGGCTTTTGGTTCAGAGCCAAATATTTCTTATTTGAGAATTTTTGGGTGTGCTGTATATGTTCCAATTGAACCACCCCAACGGACAAAAATGAGTTCGCAAAGAAGATTGGGGATATATTTTAGGTATGACTCTCCGTCCATTATAAGGTATCTTGAACCTTTGACAGGGGATGTGTTTACAGCAAATTTGCTGATTGCCATTTTGATGAAAATTTGTTTCCCAAATTAGGGAAGAGAATAAATGGCATAAGATTGAACTTGCGTGGAAAACATCTTTGAATCATTTAGATCCACACACAAATATGAGTGAACTTGAAGTTCAAAAGATTATACATTTGCAACAAATTGTAAATCAACTGCCAGATTCTTTTGCTGACTCCAGCAGAGTCACTAAATTGCATATTCCAGCTATAGATACTCCTATACGGATAGAAGTTCCTGAAGGATAGAAAGTTAATCCTGTAGCTATTGAATCAAAAACACGCCAGAAGCGTGGCCGACCCCTTGGTTCCAAAAATAAAAAATGCTCGAAAGAAAAGAGAATTAAATGATCCATAAGAACATATTGATGAAACAGAAAAAGAAAACCAAGGGATAACTGATGAAAGGATTCCAACTACAAATGATGAAGAGAATTATGAAATCTCTATTAATTATACCAGTTCGAATCAAAGTTGGGATAAAAGAAATGTTGTTATTGATAATGCTTTTGCATACAACGTAGCCCTTGATATTTTCAAGGATAATGAGGATTTAGATCCTTCATCAGTTGAAGAATGTCGGCATAGAATTGATTGGCCTCAAAGGAAAGATGCGATTCAATCGGAGTTAAATTCACTTGCAAAGCGAGAAGTTTTTGGATCCGTAGTCCAAAAGATAAAGGATGTAAAACCGGTTGGCTATAAATGGGAGTTTGTGCGAAAACGAAATGAGAATAATGAAGTCGTAAGATATAAAGCACGACTCGTCGCACAAGGCTTTTCGCAAAAGCCAGGAATTGATTATGATCAAACTTATTCACCCGTTATTGATGCTATTACACTCTAATATCTTATAAGTTTGGCAGTTCATGAAAATGTGGACATGTGTCGAATGGATGTTGTTACAACTTATCTTTATGAAAGTCTTGAAAATGAGATTTATATAAAAATCCCTGAAGGATTCAAATAACCAAATGCTTCTAAAGGCCCTCGTGAAAATATTCTATAAAATTACAGGCTTAAACAGTCTGGACGCATGTGGTACAATCGCCTTAGTGAATTCTTATTGAATTCAAGATATAAGAATGACCAAATATGTCCATGTGTTTTTATTAAGAAAATAGATTTTGGTTTTGTGATTATTGCTATATATGTTGACGATATCAATCTCATTGGAACTCCAGAAGAGCTTCGAGAAGCTATAG
Organism: Asclepias syriaca; assembly: GCA_027405835.1. Classification (NCBI taxonomy): domain Eukaryota; kingdom Viridiplantae; phylum Streptophyta; class Magnoliopsida; order Gentianales; family Apocynaceae; genus Asclepias; species Asclepias syriaca. The sequence goes on along the minus strand of CM049927.1, from coordinate 4,458,432 downwards.
ATTGTTTGAAATGAGAATTTGAAGTTAAAGATTTAGGAAAAACCAAGTTTTGTCTTGGGCTTCAAATTGAACATATGAAAGATGGAATTTTTGTTCATCAGTCAACATATACAGCTAAAGTGTTGAAAAGATTTTTCATGGATAAAGCATATCCATTGAGTATTCCAATGGTCGTGAGGTCACTAGATATAAATAAAGATATATTTAGACCTCGAGAAAATGATAGAGAACTACTTGGTCCTGAAGTACCATATTTGAGTGACATTAGTGCACTGATGTATCTTGCAAATAATACTCGACCTGATATAACATTTGCTATAAATCTATTAGCAAGATTTAGTTCTTCGCCAACACGACGACATTGGAATGGTGTTAAACACGTCCTTAGATACCTCCAAGAGAAAATTGACCTCAGATTATTTTATTCACATGTAAATGACCCAAAACTGATTGGGTATGGAGATGCGGGTTATCTTTCTGATCCGCATAAGGCACGTTCTCAAAATGACTATTTTTTTACATATGGTAATACTGCTATATCATGGCGCTCCACGAAGCAAACAATAGAAGCAACTTCTTCTAGTCATGCCGAGATAATAGCCATTCATGAAGCAAGTCGAGAATGTGTATGGTTAAGGTCAATAATACATTATATTAGAGAGAGTTGTGGTTTATCCTCCGAAAGAGAGATTCCAACTCCTCTATATGAAGATAATGCAGCTTGTATGGCTCAATTAAAAGGAGGGTATATCAAAGGAGATAGGACGAAACACATTTCACCTAAATTCTTCTTTACTCATGAACTTCAAAAGAATGGTGAAATTGATGTGCTCCAAATTCGATCATGTGATAATCTTGCAGATATATTCACTAAACCTCTTCTGACTGCAACTTTTGATAAACTGAGATATAAAATTGGTTTGCATCGGTTTAAAGATTTCGAGAGATCATCTCATCAGGGGGAGAAATCTACACATAAAGAATAGTGTACTCTTTTTCCTTCACTAGAGTTTTTTTCCCATTGGGTTTTTATCTAGTAAGGTTTTAACGAGGCATATTCTTTATGTAATGGACATCCAAGGGAGAGTGTTATGAATTCCGAAGATTCATTAAATTAGTAGATGTCCATCGTATAATCGTTATTATCCTTTTATCCCAGAATAATTACGTACTTAATTAAAGGTGATAAGTATCACCTGATGTCTATCTCTAAGGTGACACATATCACCTAGTACTTATGACTTTGGTGACAAGTGTCACCTAGCAATTAATACCGGGTGACAAGTGTCACCCTTTGTGCTTATCTTTATCCCCTATTCACCCCTATAAATAGAGGGTCTTATACCCTTTTGTAGATACAACCAATAAACAACAAGAAATTACATAATAATATTCTCTCTATTTTCTATGTCTCTCGTTGACTTTTCTTCTTGTTTTATTATTTTTATATAATTTCGTAATAAAAATCACAAAAATAGTGTAATTTAAGAAATAGAAATTTTCAATTTACCTTCAAAAGAATAAGGGAAAAAATCTGTTTTTCTTAAATTAATTATTTTCAAATTAATTGCACAAAGTCAAACCTCTTAATGTTTGTTTCTATCCTTTTGTTTCTTGAAAAATATTCTCTTTCTTAATTGGCATGCCTAGTAATTATTACTTTTTTCACCTTTTTTTTAAATTTTTTTAAAATATAATTTATTATGTTTAAATTAGTAATTTTATTTATATATAATATTAATTGATAGAAAAATAAAACACTTTTGACTTAAATCAACAAGTGTTAATATTTGTTAATGCTCATTGTGTATATGGAAAGATAATTGTGAGATTTTGATTGAGTTTCATAAATACATAATGAGTAGTGTCACAGTGTTAATATTCTTGTATACATATACAACACACCGTTGTATTAGAAGAAAGACAATCTGAGTCATTGAATAATTCATCATCTATATATATATATAGATATACATATCTTCCTTTTCATTCTTCTTCTTTGCAACACAAGAAGACCAGAAGAGAAAAATAAATAAAATTTCCTTTTGTCTAACTTAAAAGAAAAAGAAAATGGTGGAAATAATTCACACCCGTTTTTGGACTTTGGGAATTTTCCCATTAGGTCGATTCCCCACATGTCGAAATGCCATGCAACTAAGACTGGAGTTTGTTCAACGGAGGATAACCTTGGGATGTGATTGAACTTTTGGCAGACTTCACAGTTTTTGACATACTCCTCCACATCGCGTTAGAGCGTAAGCTAGTAATACCCCTGGTTGATCACATTATCTGATAGAGATCTTGATTCAAGGTGTCCGCCACAAACTCCCTCGTGCATTTCCTCTACTATAAGCTTAGTGAGGTCGGGAGGCACGCAGTGGAGGTGTAGTTTGGTGAAGGATCGCTGATAAAGAATGTTGCTGAGCATCAAGTATCGGGCTACCCGCTTCCTTATTTATCTTGCTCTTGCTTTGTTCTCGGGGAGTGTGTCTCGGGTGAGGTAATCCTTGATTTCATCTACCCGCATAGGCTCGCTCATTTCCTCCTATTGGAGTGGTAGTATGCCAACCGCATTAGGTCTGAGCTCTATGTCAATGGCGAGGTCGTTAGGAGTTTCCTTCGAGACTATCTTTGCCAGTCTATCTGCATCCACGTTTTCATTCCAGTCTATTTTCTCCAAGGTGAAGCGACAGAGTTGGGCGAGCAGGTGTCTGACTTTCTCGACGTAATCTTTCAGATTGTCTGAATGTACAATGTATTCATTGTTCACCTAGCTGATGATTACTTGTGAGTCGCTATAGACCTTTAGGGTGTGGACGCCGGCAGATAGGGCCCCACCCATGCTAATTATGAGAGTTTCGTACTCAGCTTGATTATTTGATAAGGGGTAGTCTAGCTTCACGCAGCAAGCACCTTTGTAGCGGTCGGAGGGTGAGCTAATGACAATGCCTACTCCTACTCCATTTGAGTTAACTGCCCGGTCTACTTTCATCGTCCATGTTTCCTCGTTGAGCAGAGTGGGATCCACCTCGACAAGGGTCGTGGCGCTGGAAAAGGACATTTCTGCTAGGAAGTCGGATAATGCTTGTGCCTAGATAGCCGTCCTTGGGGCGAACCTGAGGTCCAATCCGAAGAGCTCTATAGACCACCTCAACATTCTCCCTGATTGGTCTAACTTGTGGAAAATCAATTTCAGCGGGTAGTTGGTGTAGATGATTGGTCCAACATTCTCCCTGATTGGTCTAATTAATACCGGGTGACAAGTGTCACCCTTTGTGCTTATCCTTATCCCCTATTCACCCCTATAAATAGAGGGTCTTATACCCTTTTGTAGATACAACCAACAAACAGCAAGAAATCACATAATAATATTCTCTCTATTTTCTACGTCTCTCCGTTTACTTTTCATCTTGTTTTATTATTTTTATATAATTTCGTAATAAAAATCACAAAAATAGTGTAATTTAAGAAATAGAAATTTCCAATTTACCTTCAAAAGAATAAGGGAAAAAAAATCAAATTTTCTTAAATTAATTATTTTCAAATTAATTGCATAAAGTTAAACATTAATTATTTTCAAATTAATTGCATAAAGTCAAACCTCTTAATGTTTGTTTCTATCCCTTTTTTTTCTTGAAAAATATTCTCTTTCTTAATTGGCATGCCTAGTAATTATTACTTTTTTCACCTTTTTTTTAATTTTTTTAAAATATAATTTATTATGTTTAAATTAGTAATTTTATTTATATATAATTTTAATTGATAGAAAAATAAAACACTTTTGACTTAAATCAACAAGTGTTAATATTTGTTAATGCTCATTGTGTATATGGAAAGATAATTGTGAGATTTTGATTGAGTTTCATAAATACATAATGAGTAGTGTCACAGTGTTAATATTCTTGTATACATATACAACACACCGTTGTATTAGAAGAAAGACAATCTGAGTCATTGAATAATTCATCATCTATATATATATAGTTATACATATCTTCCTTTTCATTCTTCTTCTTTGCAACACAAGAAGATTAGAAGAGAAAAATAAATAAAATTTCCTTTTGTCTAACTTAAAAGAAAAAGAAAATGGTGGAAATAATTCAGGAGGTTGAAGATCAACAACTGCTGCTCCAGCAGAAAGGGAAGGAGGTGGTGACAACGAAAGAGGAGAAAAAATAGCAGAAAGGGAAGGAGGTGGTGACAACCGAAGAGGAGAAAATACCACAGCAGTTACGAGTTCTCGTGGTCGATGACAACATTGTTTGTCTTGCTATTCTGTCTTCTCAACTTAAGCAGTGTGGTTTTCAAGGTTAGTTTTAATTAATTAATTAGAAATTAATGGACTCTTTATATACATAATCCAGAAGTTGATCTATAAAAAAGTTAAAATTTCAGTCTTTTTTTGCTCTTTTATGTGTATGTGTATGCTTTTGTTTGTATATGTATGTATATCTCTTTTGCTTTATGTTTCCTCCTTTTCCCAGATATTTTTTGATGGTAAATGGTTTAGGTGTATAAAAGAGTTGTTACTTGTAATTATGTTGGTTTGAGACTGCAAAATCTTGTTATTGGTCGATTTAATTAAGTTTTTGTTTCATTTTGCTTGATTTCTTGTGTGATTTTAAATTTGTGGACAACTAGTAAATAAAATTTTATAATTCTTATCTCCATAACTATTACTTGAAGAAGATATATAGTTTGGTGGCTGTCACTTAAGATTTATGGTAAAGTGAGACCTTTTCTTAAGAATCTAAAAAATCCCCAAATTTTATGTGTTAAATTATTTATAAATATTATATGAGATATCTATATTCCAGTCTTAAAATTTCTTCTTAACAAAATCAAATTTCATGAAAATAGCACATTGATACGCGAAAATCGTATCACCTTTTTAGCATGTTTTTATGTATGAATTTGGGTGAAATCGAGGGTAATTTGATCTTAATTGTTCATTATTTACTTAATTTCACAGTTTTTCTGATTTTGGAAGTGTCAGGTGAAAAGTAGACGAAAACAGCAAATTTTGGGGCAAAAATGCAATTTTTGGAAATGTTGACTCGGTCAAAGGTTCAAGACGGGTCCAGTGTACAATTCTCCAGCAGTGTACAATTCTCCAGCAGTTGAATTCATTCCTCTCCACTCGATCTGAGTCATTTAGTGGTGTCCAGTGTACAATTCTCTAGTACACAACTCACTCAGAGACTCGGATCTCAGTTTTCTTTCTTATTAGTGTTTTGTTTTAGTTTCTGAGAAATAGTCTCAGATCTTAGGTTTCTATAGATAGGTTCGTTTCTGGTATTCATAGAATACCCGGGATTTCGTTAGGAGATCCTAAGAGGGCTCTAGGCGTTTGAAGAGTCAGTCCACAGGGCTGGGCTCAAGCTGGGTATTAAGGTAAAGCCCAGTTACTAAGCTGAGGAAGCGTCCTCCGAAGGTTCTGGTGAGCAGAGTCAGGGCAAGCAATACGACATATACAGCAATACGCTTCGTCGGTGAGACTACGTAAAGGGTGATTTCTTTATGGCATCAGTCCCCATGTCCCTCTCTTATATGTTGTTATTGTTTTTGTTCTAAATACATATTATGAATACGAGATTACGATGTTTATGAATAGTTGTTTTATATGTTGACGTTATTATGTTTTTCCGGAAATAGCCACCTGCTAAATATTCACTATGTCTGCATGTTTAGTGTGCTCTTTTAAACTAAAGTTAGGGTTATAGACAATTCCTAACCACGGTCTAATCATAACCTGTTTAGTTTAACAGGCATCAATTAGTATTGGTGTCTGCCATGCTAGATAAAATAACATGTTGAACACCCTGCCTGTTAAAGTAGTCTAGGTAGGGGCCGAGCTGAGTCCGATTATGCCGGCGGCTAGGGCAAGCGGTATGATCCCCGAAGTGACATAGGGCTTTCATGGATGCCTTCTTCCTGAACCGTGAGTAGGGCCGTCATTAAGGTAGGGCGGTTTATTAGAGACCTCGGATGTGGTACGCCTTTAGACACAGAACATAGTTGCAATCCAGGCTAAGATATATCTAAAATACTCGAATATAGGTCAAACAGCATATAGGAACGGTATAACATAGAATCAAGACTCATCTATAAAACACTTCTAGGATTAATTAGACTGAAACCTAGTGGAGAATGAATCACCCTCTCATCAAAGTATTTGATGAAGATTGCATAACTGGATTATAAGATAGGAGTTAGGATAAAAGGCTAGTTACTACTAAGCCGTTGCCACTTCCCTAGGAGTACGATATTTAACTTAATAAAATCGTAGATACTTTCCAACATACTAGCTACACGATAGGTACTCTGCCTTAGGTTCTGGCTGATTAAGTGACACCATAGAGACTAAATGTGACAATTAGTCAATCACAGTCCTTAATTATTCATAATCAACATAGGGTAAAATAACACCTATTTAGCACATCGGTCGGAAACCCATCACACATCATCGTATAGATCGAATCTAAAATAATTGCAAAGCCATAAAAAATCAAAATTTATTTATTATGAGGTAAAGGGGGGTGTTTGGTTGTTTTTCTTTTCTTTTTTGAAATGGGATGTTCCCAAAAATTATACACTTATGATCAATTGGTAAATTTTTTTTATAGTTTTTTTCTTTTAATTTTTAAATTTTTTTAGACTAATAAAGAAAATTTGTGGTGCAGTTACCTCGGTGGGAGAAGCAATAGAAGCTCTTCACCTACTAAGAAAGAACAAAAAGTCAGTTGACATCATTTTGACCGATGTCTTTCGATCTGATCTAAATGGCTTTCAGCTTATGGACATTATATCCCGCCAATTCAAAATTCCAGTAATCAGTAAGGATATACGCATATATTTACACCATCAAAACCATCTATAAATACAGCGTAATAAATACGCAACTCTTATACATAATAATTATATATATACCTTTTTAATGATAATATTAACAAGTGAAAAAAATTTGAAACGAAATCAGGAGTCTAAAAAAATTATTGGAAGACTCCGTTTCAAATTTTTTCTTTTGTTAATACTATCAGTAAATGATATAAGTATGTAATTAATATTTTAGTTATATATATATATATGTGTGTGTGTGTGCGCGTGCGCGTGTGTGTGTGTGTGTGTGTTTGGAGATGTTTTGATAATTTAATTACATATTGGCCACAGTGATATCTGCATTAGATGATGAGAAAACTAAGAAAGAAGAAAGAAGGTGTGGTGCAAAAGACTTCTTGGTGAAACCACTGAAATTGGAAGTTTTTCAATCAGTTTGCGAGCAGGTAGCTAGAAAAATTCCAGATAATCCTCCAAAAACATTAACATTAATTGATGGGAATGAAAACCCTAATACCAAATCATCTCAAAACGATGATGAGGAGGAGAATAAGAAGAGGAAAGGACCTACTTCAACATTTACCAGTGTTCCAAAGAAACCTAGAGTTGTTTGGAATCCTAGGTTAGAACAAAAGTTTCTTGAAGCTGTTCTATACCTCAATATAGAAAGTAAGTATTTACATATAGTGATATTGTGTTTCATTCAATATATAGAAATATTTAATTTATTATATTACAGAAGCTGTACCTATGAAGATTCTTCAACATATGAATGAGCCAAATCTGACTCGTAATAACGTAGCCAGCCACCTTCAGGTAAAACTTTTTTTTTTCTCATTCAAAAATTAATTCCACTTTATTACCATTATTTGCATATGCATAGTTTGTTTATACATATATATAATACTTACCTTTCATGTTGTTAGTTCTATATTATAGAATATATATTATGCTATTTTGAGTAACAGATTTATGTAAGTTGATGGATTACAGAAGTTTAGGACTGCAGTAAGAAGAGAAAGGGAGAGGTTTTACCTAGAAATGGCTATGAATCCCATGACAGCAATGCAACAATTTCACAATCCAACCACCCAACCAACAGGCCTTACCATTAACCTCCAAAACAACAACAACAATAGTACTGATAATTTCCCTCAACAAACATCTCTTCTCTCAGATGGAAATCATCAGGTGGTGGTTTCTTCTCAACCTGCAGCAATGCCTTATCAAGAAACTGCTTCTGCTTCTTCAGCTTCTTCTACAAATGTACAACCTTTCCAAGCTGCTATTGGTGGTGCAGGCAGTAATTCAGATAGGGTAAACGAGGTTCATCTTTCATCTTCCATTAATGGTTATTTTGGTGATCAAGCTGGGACTACTATGGAACTACAGCCTTTTTCCCAATCTGCAAATGATTATTCCATTGAAGGAAACAATGATAATGGCTATCTGATGCTTCCATCCACTATTAACTCCAATATTATTCCTCAACCAAACACTTTTCTTGAAGAATCCACTGACAATTTCATTGCTCCATATCAACCTATGTCTTCCCAACCAACTGATTCCATTGGAGGAATCATTGACAACTCTTTTGCTCCATGTCAAGCTAAGCCTTCCCAAACAACTGATTTCATTGAAAGATTCATTTTCAACTCCATGGATTCATATCAAACTGTGCCTTCCCAACCAACTTATTCCATTAGAGGATTCCTTGACAACTCCATAGTTACATCTTAAGCTTTAACTTCTCAACCAATTGGTTCCATTGGAGGGTTCATTGACAACTCCATTGCTCCTTATCAAGCTATTCCTACTTCCCATCCATGAACTCCATGGTTCCTTCCCAAGCTATGAATACTTTTGGAGGAAACAGTGGTCATGTTGAATACAACTATTTCAGTGAAGACTACTGCATGCAAGATGAATGAGGTTTGCTCACAATCCATACACACACACACATATATATATATACATACATACTATAGGCATAATTTATAAAGAATTTAAATTTGTTACAGTAAAATATTAGATTAGTCTAACTAAGATTATTTTCTACTTCTATATACTATATACTATATATATATATATATATATGTGTGTGTGTGTGTGTATACAGGTCTAGGGTTTTAACAGAGCAGAGCAGGAAGAGGATGAGAAGAAGAAGGGAAGGAGAGGTCAGAGGAGGGCCGAGTGAGTTGACTCAGTTTTTAGGAACGGAAATAGAATGTACCTTGAAGGTGCAAAGAAATAGAGATAAGCCAAATTGATTTGCCGTTGCCCTTATAGATCCATTTCTGTCCTTATGAATTATTTACCTCCAACTCTTTTTAAAGTACAACTAAAAATATATACATAACCAGAATAATATATCTATGAGTTTTCCTTTTCTTTTTTTTTTATTCACAACCAGAATCATATTGTCTTTTCATATTTTTTTTAAAACAAATTAGACAATAAAAATTTTAACTAAGTGATACTCAGAAAACTATAAAGTACTAAAATATAAAACAAGAAGAAGACAAACCAATATTAATCAATAATAATAAAAAAAAACATGAACATAGGACATTTTTTTGGGAGATAATACTTTTTGAATTTGAAATTAGAGGTGAAGATAATTCTTCGACATTGAATAATCAAACTACTAGTGGAAGATTCCATTTTAGAAGAGTTACAATATTTTAAGCTAAAACACACACACACACACACACTCTCTCTCTCTCTCTCTATCTATATATATATATATATATATATATATATATATATATGTAAAATATCTTTAAAGAAAAAAAAAATGTTAGGAAGCTAATGGTAAGTAGATGTTTTTATTTTTCTTTAAAATATAATTTTTTTAAAAAAGATTATGTTTTTAATAAATATCAATGATAATCTTAAATATAATTAAGGATAAACTAAATGTATTATTAGAGTTCAAGATTCAAGTTTTTCCCTTCAATTTTATCTTTTTTATTTTTATAATGTATTCTCAAGTTTTAAAACGTCAGATGCATTTTTATCAAATTTCGCCCTTAAGTTCAAATTTTAATTGTTAGTCAACATTTTTTTAGGGTTTATGCAGTATTTTTGTTCATTACTTTTTAATATAAATCTTAATTTTTATAAAGGGTAATTTTGTAATTTAATTAAAAAATATTAATTTTCTTTAATTTATTTGGGTTATTTACCAAAATAATATTTTTTTTAAAAAAATCCCAAAATAATGCTAATTTTTTTACATATTTTCCAATCTAGCGGGGTGTACTTTGACAAAATAGACTTTTATTTTTTTTAAATAAAATATGCAGGGTCTACTTTAACAAAGTAGACTCTCATTTTAAAAAAAATTATTTAATAATTTATAAATTGTTATAAAATAGCTATAACAATATGAAACAAGATTAAAGAAATATAAATCAAAATAGTGTAAACTTGTGTATATCTTTTCTTGTAACAAAACATACAAAACTACCATATATTTATAGGGATACATATGTGTAACCTACATACCCATATGCATACTAATATAAATGTATACATATGTTACAAATATAACTTCATGGAGGTTACATGAAGGTAGTGAAAGTTATATGGAGATAGTGGAAGTTATATGGAGGTGGTAGAAGTTATACGGAGGTAGTGGAACTAGTGGGAGTTAAAGACATCATAAAATCCCCCTTTTGGATATCCATTGTACAAGGAATATGCCTCATTAAAACCTTACTAGAGAAAAACTTAGTGAGATAAAAAATCCTAGTGAAGGAAAAAGAGAACATAGTTCCTTGTACACTCCCCCTGATTATTACATAATATATTTGTATCATCGCATTCCAATATTATGGAGTAGTCTTTCAAATATTGAAGTTGGTAATGGTTTTGTGAACAAGTCTGCCAAATTATCGCTTGAACGGATATGTTATACATCAATATCACCATTTTTCTGAAGATCACGTGTATAGAAATTTTTTGGTGAAATATGCTTTGTGCGATCTTGTTTGATATATCTTTCTTGTAATTGATCTATACATGCAGTGTTATCTTCATAAATTATTATTGGAAGTTCTTTGCCTGAAGATAAACCACATGCCTCTCGAATGTGTTGAGACATGGATCTTAATCAAACACATTCACGACTTGCTTCATGGATTGCTATAATTTCTGCATGATTCGAAGAAGTAGCAACTAACGTTTGCTTTGTAGAACGCCATGAAACAACAGTTCCTCTACATGTAAAAACATAGCCTGTTTGAGATCTGACTTTATATGAATTAGACAAATAACCAGCATCAGCATAACCAATAAATTGTGGTTTAGAACTATAAGGATATAACAATCCATATCAATTGTACCTCGAAGGTATCAAAAGACATGTTTAATTCCATTGCAATGTCTTCTAGTTGGACATGAACTAAACCTTGCTAACAGATTAATAGCAAAAGCTATATCATGTCTTGTATTATTATCAAGATACATTAGTGCACCTATTGCACTAAGATATGGTACTTCGAAAAATGTCATTTTTCACATCAAGTGATCGAACAACCATTGGGGTACTCAATGGATGTGCCTTGTCCATGTAGAATATTTTAAGGACATTTTCGGTATAATTTGATTAATAAACAAAAATTCTAATTTCATCTTTTAAATACTCGATCTGCAGGCCGAGACAAAACTTTGTTTTCCCGAGATCTTTCATCTCAAATTCTTTCTTCAAAGAATTTACTGCTTTTAAAATTTCTTCAGGGGTTTCACTGATATTTAAATCATCAACATTTACAACTATTATAGCAAACCTTGAATTTTCTTTCTTGATCAAATACACATGGACAAATTTGGTTATTTTGATAACCTTTTTTCAATAAATATTCACTAAAATGAGTGTACCACATTTGTCCAGATTGTTTTAAACCATACAAAGATCTTTGTAATTTTATTGAATATAATTGTCGAGAATCTAATTTGTATGCTTCAAGTATTTTAAATTCTTTATAGATTTTCATATAGATATCACTACATCCATAAGACGGATATCAAGTTTCTCATTAGGTGCCAGACTAAAGACATAACGAAATGTAATTGCATCCACCATTGGAGAACAAGAGACGTCATAGTCAGTTCCGGTCTTTGAGAAAAATCGTATGCAACAAGACGTGCTTTATATCTCACAATTTTATTTTTCTCATTTCCTTTCCATACAAATACCCATTTATACCCTACAGAAATGACATCTTCAGGTGTTTGGGCTATGGGTCAAAAAAACTTCACGTTTTGCAAGTGAGTTTAATTCTGCTTGAATTGCATCTTTTCATTTCAACCAATCACTTCTATGTCAACATTCATCAATGGATGTAGGCTCATTATAATCATTTTCATAGCTGATGTTATATTATTTACAAAAACACTATCAATAGTTATTTCTTCTCGGTTCAACCATTTTCCAGTTGAGACATAGTTTATTGAGATCTCATCATTATCTATTTTTTCGATATTTTCAATATATTTAGGTACCTGAACTTCTTGTAGAGTTATTTCATATATTATGTCTCTTGACTCTTATGGAGTATTAAGCTGAAATTCATTATTAACATTTGCTCCTTTTTTTTATTGAGATTTTTATTTTTTGAACAAATTGGTCTACCATACTTCTGGCGTGCTATAAACTAATTTGCTATTTTATTTATAGATTGTCCTTCTGAGACATCAATTTGATATTTTATTTATAGATTGTCCTTCTGAGACATCAATCTGTATATGAGCATTTTCGGGTAGTATATGCGACTTAGTCACTCTCTTTAGGTCGGTAATGCATCTGACAGTTGATTTGCTATACTTCGCAAATGTATTATCTTTTGAACTTAAAGTTCACACTAATTTATACGAGTATCAAGATGTTGCATAGTATTCCATGTAATATTTTTACCAAGCTGTTTTTCTTTTTCTCCCCCTAATCCTAGGAACATTGAGTCATCAAAATGATAATCGACAAATTGTGGAAGGAGAATCAAAACCAACATATATTCCCAATCTTCTGTTAGAGGACCCATTTTTGTGCATTGAGGTGGAGCAATAGAAACATATACCGCACATTCAATAATCAGAAATATTTGGCTCCGACCATAAGCCAATTGCATTGGAAAATATTTATTATAACTTGTTGGTCTAACACATACAAATGCTGCTGCATGCAAAATTGCACGACCCCATGCCGAAATAGGTAATTTAGTTATCATAAGTATAGGTCTAGCTATCAATTGAAGTCTTTTAATAAAATATTCAACTAACTCATTATGTGTATGAACATAAGCTACAAGATGTTAAACACTTATAGTAATAGACTTACAATAATCATTGAAAGCTTGAGATAAGAACTCACCAACATTTATCCAAACGTATTATTTTAATTATATAATATGGAAATTGTGCTTGTACTTTAATAATCTGAGCAAATAATCTCACAAACGTCAAGTTGCGAGTTGATAGTAAGGTAACATAAGACCATCTATTAGAACCATAAAATATCGAAATAGTTCGCATGATGGGTGAATTGGTCCACATATCTCACTTTGAATTCTTTTTAAAAATATTGGATATTCAATTCCAAATTTAGCTGGTGATGACTTAATAATCAATTTTCCTTGAGAACATGTAGCACAAGAAAATTCTTTTGATTGAAAAATCTTCAGGTTTTTCAAAGACAATGATTGTCCATGCGAATTTTCAATAATATTTTGCATTATGTTTGAACCGGGATGTCCCAATCATTCATGCCAAATAGTGAATTTTTTTGAATCAATAAACTTTTGGTTTATTGAATGTATTTCAATTACATTTATTCTTGTGTAGTACAATCTCGAAGAAAATATATTCAATTTTGTTCTATCGGGTAACATTATAATGGCTCTTCCAGAGCCTTCAATTATTTTTGTATTACCCAAAATTGTAGTACCATATGCATCATTCATCTTGATTGCAATGAAATATTTTTTATTTTTAAGAATAGTTTGAATAGTTGCACTATCGGCAAGACATATATCTTCATGTATATTTTTTTCAAGCAAATAAAAAATAATATAATTAAAGAAAATATAATAAGATATAAGTAACTGTCACGCCTAGAATCCAAGCCTAGTTCGTGAACTAAATTCTAAATTCGAGACATAACACGGCTACATTCCCTAGATTTCTCCAAAGAATGTCAAGTCACTTACTTTCAATTAACTAAAACAATTAAATAAACTATTAACTTCAAGCAATCCATAAAATGTTATCCAAAATTTTAAACTTTATTTAATAACAAATCCCCACTCAATAAGTTCAAACTCCCAATACAATAAAAAGTTTATTCTAACAAGACAAACAAACAAAAAAACTCTAAAACTCTTATTCAAAAGTCTTCCATCCAGTAATTATTATGCTCTAACTCAATATCATCACTGTTATCTGTAAGGCGAGAAATATAGGGAAACATAGGAGGTAAACATAAAAATACTCAGTAGGCAGAACAATTATTTTGAAAAAATGATATGCATAAATCATATCACATTTTTAGCATGTTTTTAGGCATAATTTAGAGTGAAATTGATGGTAAATCGCTCTTAATTGATTGTTATTAACTCAATTTCATAGTTTTTGTGATTTTGGAAATGTTAGGTGAAAAGTAGAAGAAAATGGCAAATTTCGGGGCAAAAACGTGATTTTCAGACGTTCGGAAGTCGGGGTGGGCGTCCCGAAGTCAGGATGGGCGTCCTGACCTTGTCAACAGGCCAGGACGGGCGTCCAGGACTCGGGACGGCCGTCCTGACCTGGTTAACAGGCCGAGATGAGCGTCCCAGATCCAGGACGTCCGTCCCGAGCCGTAGTTCAGAATCCCACATCAAAATTCTGAGAGAAATTCACTCCAGAAAGCAGCTATAAATACCCCAGGCCTTCCTCAGTTGAAATCATTCCTCTCCACTAGATCTGAGTCATTTAGTGACTTCAAGTATACAGTTTTCCATAGTATACAAGTCACTTAGCGACTCAGGTTTCAGTATAAGTTTCTCTATATTCTTAGATAGTGTCTCGTGTTCTTTGTTTCTGAGAGTTAGTCTCAGATCCTAGGATACGACTAGATAGGTTCGTTTCTGGTATTCATAGAATACCCGGGTTTTTATTAGGAGATCCTAAGAGGGCTCTAGGCGTTCGAAGAGTCAGTCAATAGGGTTGGACTTAAGCTGGGTATTAAGGTAAAGTCCAGCTACTAGGCTGAGGAAGCGTCCTCCGAAGGTTCTGTCGAGCAAAGTCGGGTCGAGCAGTCCAACATATACAAGCAGTTGCTCCATCGGCGAGACTAAGTAAAGGGTGAATTCTTTATGGCATCAGTCCCCCTGTCCCTCTCTTTATATATATGTACTGTGTTCGTCCAAACATTTGTTATGATTATTGGATTATGATTTTATGAATATTTGTTATGCATGTTGAAGTACTTTATGATTTTTCGAAAATGGCCACCAGCTTAACTTTCATTATGTCTGCATGTCTAATGTAGTTTCTTTTAAACTAGATGTAGGGTTATAGACAATTCCTAACCATGGTCTAATCATAACCTGTTTAGTTTAACAGGCATTAATTTAGGACTTCCCCGTCGGGATGCATTAATGTCTGCCATATTAGATGAAATAACCTATAGATCACCATGTTTGTTAGAGTAGTCTAAGTAGACTGAGTTTGTGTGTTTATGCCGGCGTTAGGGCGAGCGACATGATCCCCGAAGTGACATAGGGCTTTAATGGATGCCTTTAGCTCGAACCTTGAGTAGGGCCGTCATTAAGGTAGGGCGGTATATCAGGTAACTCAGATGTGGTACACCTTGAAACTCAGTACATAATTGCAATCTAGGCCAAGACATGTCTAAAATACTCGAAGATAGATCAATCAACATGTAGGAACAGTATAACATAGAATCAGAACATTATCTGTAAAACACTTTTAGGCTTAAATAGACTTAAACCTAGTGGAGAATGAATCACCCTCTAATCAAAGATATTGATGAACGATTGCATAACTGGATCATAAGATAAGAGTTAGGGTAAGAGGATAGTTACTACTAAGCCGTTACCACTTCCCTGGGAGTACGATATTTGATTTAATTAAAATCGTAGATACTTTCCAACAGACTAGCTACACGATATGTACTCTGCCTTAGGTTCTGATTGATTAAGTGACAGAATAGAGACTAAATGTGACAATTAGTCAGGCTAAGTCCTTAATTACTCATAATCAACATAGGGTAAAACAACACCTATTTTAGTATATCGGTCGGAACAGCATAAAAAACATATACAATTTACACATGAAATATATACAATTAATACTTAACGTGTATATTATGTGTATGGAAAGAAGAAAGACAGTTGTGAGATTTTGATTGTATTTTATAAAAGTATGACAGTGTCTTTATATTTCTATATACATATACAACATACTGTTGAATCATAAGAAAGACAATTTGAGCCGTTGAATAATCCATTGTCTTTATATATATATATATATATATATATATATATATATATATATATATATATCTTTATTTTCACTCTTCTTCTGTCAAAAACATTAGAAGACAAAATAAAAATGAAATTTCATTTTGTTTAACTTAATAGAAAAAAAATGGTAGAAATAATCTGGAAGATCAGCAACGGTTGCTCCAATAAAAATAATTTATTTTAAATTTGTAAGATGTATTTGAAGAAGTGTATCAAACCAAATAATATCATACCTGTACACATCTTAAAAACTAAATAACAATACTTAAAAATATATATATAATATAGCATCTTTGTACACATACCTATTGTTTATAATTTATTGAAAAACTAAAATTTTAAAATTTATTATTATTTTATATGTGATAAACTTATATAAATGAAACCAATATGTAACTCTTTTTTTAAATTACAATCATAATTATAAGAAATTTAAAATTACCATAAACTCTTGATAAATAATTTTTTTTTGAAAAAAGTATTATATATTATATATATAATACCAAGTAGTTATATAGTTTTTATCAAAATTTATAAATTAATGACTAAACAAGAGATTAATTTATTTTTTTAAAAAAATAAAAAATTTATATAATTTACAATTATTGAGAAACTAAACAAGATAATTATCCTATTGAAAAGAAGACAAATTAGTAAATTTCATCCTTTAAATTATATAATTTTTTGTGATTTCATCCTTATTTAAAATTTTATATTATTTCATCCCTTACTTTAATAATTTTAACAAATTTTATCTTTTTTTTATTAAATTGATGGTCAACTAACACTCAAAGTTAATTTTTAAAAAGTTATATAAAAATTAAATAAACTAAAAGGGTAAAAATGGAAAGAAAAATCGACGAGACAGTGTGAGAGTATTATACATGTGTGATTCTCATTAGCAATAGTACCTAGCCGCGTAATTTCATTTTATTCAGTGAGTAGTAATTAATTATAGAGGACAAAGCTGTAAGGAATTTTTTTTTTTAAAAAACAATTTCTAATTAAAAAATTCATTTTCATGTTTATGTGTGCATTTATTTTAAAATATGACTGAGTATATATATAATCATCATCAGATCGTACTCTCTCTAATTTCCGTGTCCGAGTTAGAAGATTCCAACCAAAGTATAGTGTTGTAATATCTTTCTTTTATGGGCGGAGGAGAAAGATTGGGCTTGTTATTTTTCTTTTCATTTTTACCCTTTAAATTTAAATATTTTTTATATAATTTTTTTTAATGAATTTTGATTGTTAGTTGACCTTTAATTTAAAGATATAAGGATAAAATTTACCAAAAATTATTAAAATAAGAAATGAAATAATATATAAATTTTTAAATATGGATAAAATTGATATGAATTCCGAAGATTCATTAAATTAGTGGATGTCCATCTTATAATCGTTATTATCCTTTTATCCCGGGATAATTACGTACTTAATTAAAGGTGATAAGTATCACCTGATGTTTATCTCTAAGGTGACACATATCACCTAGTACTTATGACTTTGGTGACAAGTGTCACCTAGCAATTAATACCGGGTGACAAATGTCACCCTTTGTGCTTATCCTTATCCCCTATTCACCCCAATAAATAGATGGTCTTATACCCTTTTGTAGATACGACCAACAAACAATAAGAAATCACATAATAATATTCTCTCTATTTTCTACGTCTCTTGTTTACTTTTCATCTTGTTTTATTATTTTTATATAATTTTGTAATACGTTATCAGCACGAGTCTCTACCATCAGGTAAAGTATTTTTGAAGTTTATTTGAAGATCAATCAGGTACATTTTTCAAATCTTATTATTATGTCAAATCTTATTAAACTCAAATTTGTGGCTCTTGATGTCACCAGAAAGAATTATTTGTCCTGGACACTAGATGCCGAAATACATCTTGATAGAATGGGTTTGGCAGACACCGTTATATAAAATAATGTGTCATCAACACTTGATCGTGACAAAGCTATAATATTTCTCAGTCATCATCTTCACGAGGATTTAAAAAATGAATATTTTACCGTGAAAGATCCTCTTGTTTTGTGAGGAAATTTGAAAGAAAGATTCGACCACCAGAAGATGGCCGTTCTCCCAAAAGCACGGTATGACTGGTTGGTTGCACCTGAGGTTGCAAGATTTCAAATCCGTGAGTGAGTATAACTCCTCAATGTTTAAAATAGTTTCACAGCTGAAACTATGTGGAGTTGATATAACGGATGATGATATGTTGGAGAAAACATACTCCACTTTTGATACCAAGAATATTGTCTTGCAGCAACAATATCGTGAGAAAGGTTTTAAGAAATACTCTGAATTGATTTCTTGTCTTCTTGTTGCGGAACAGAATAATGAACTACTGATGAAAATTCACGAGACTCGACCTACTGACTCTACTCCATTCCCTGAAGTGAATGCTGTTAGAAATCATGATCCCAGAAGAGATCGTGGTCGTGGTCGTTACCGTGGTCATGGTCGAAAATATGATGATGGACGTCGTGATAAATTTGGCCCTTATAATCGTAATAATAATTGAAGTGCCAAAATATTTATGACCACCTGAAGTGGACAAAACATAATGAGAAAGGAAATATTGTCCCAAAAACAATTATGAAGACAAATGTTATCGTTGTGGCATGAAAGGTCACTGGTCTCGTGCCTGTACAACGACAAAACATCTTGTTGACTTATATCAAGCATCTATTGAAAAGAAAGTTAAAGATGCTAAGATAAATTTTACTTCTCAAAATTTGTCTCGTGAAAGAAATGATGACGATCTTGAAAATGTTGATGTTGATGTGGCTCACCTGGATGTTACTAATCTTTTCGAACATCTAGAAGGAACAATTGAACACTTGATTGGAAATGAAAGTGTCCAAAATAATTATAATATTAATATTATGTGTTATATGTTTATATTACTTTTTGTTGTCATATAATATGTTTAATTTTTATTTCTGTAAATATTTTGTTAACAAAATAGATGACTGTTGTTCAATTTTCTGGTATGAATAACGATATCGAAAGTGTCTGTCTTATTGACAGTGGAACTACGCACACCATACTGAAATATGAGAAATTTGTTTCTCATTTGAATGTGGGAGAAACAAGTGTTACCACAATAAATAGTAGTGCAAAACTTATTGAAGGCTCGGAAAAGCTAATATAATATTACTGGGAGGAATTATGATTGCTATTGATAAAGCATTATATTCCTCAAAGCCTCAAAGAAATTTATTAAGTTTTAAAGATATCCGACGTAATGGATATCATGTTGAGACTATGGAGGATAATGGTCATGAATATTTGGGTATCACAAAAGTGACCTCCGGTAATAAGTTTTTGTTGGAAAAACTAACATCTCTATCCTCTGGCCTATATTATGCGAAAATAAATGCTATTGAGGCACATCATTTAGTAAACCAAAAGTTTACTAATCCCGTTACTTTTAAAGTTTGGCATGACCGTTTGGGTCATCTGGGATCAATTATGATGCCAAAAATTATCAAGACAATGCACGGTCATCCTTTGAAAAATCGAAGGATTTTGACTTCTGATAAACTTTCATGTGCTGCATGTTCCAAAGGGAAATTGATTATAAGACCATCACCATTGAAAGTAGGAGCTGAAAGTCCTACATTTCTAGAACGGATTCATGGAGATATATGTGGACCGATTAGTCCACCATGTGGGCAATTTTGATATTTCATGGTCTTGACTGATGCATCGAGCCGATGGTCACATGTTTGTTTATTATCAACTCGCAACCTGGCGTTTGCGAGATTACTTGCCCAAATAATTTGCTTAAGAGCGCAGTTTCTTGATTATCATATTAAGCGAATCCGTCTAGACAATGTTGGTGAATTTTCTTCGCATGCATTTGATTCTTATTGCCTGTCGATTGGAATAATTGTTGAACATCCTGTAGCTCATGTTTACACACAAAATGGTCTAGCTGAATCATTTATTAAAATGCTGCAATTAATTGCTAGACCATTATTGATGAAAACAAATCTCCCTACAGCAGATTGGGAACATGCAATTTTGCATGCTGCAGGACTTGTGCGTTTAAGGCCATCGAGTTACCATAAATTTTCTCCCTTACAGTTGGCTTTTGGTTCAGAGCCAAATATTTCTTATTTGAGAATTTTTGGGTGTGCTGTATATTTTCCAATTAAACCACCCCAACAGACAAAAATGAGTCCGTAAAGAATATTGGGGATATATTTTGGGTATGACTCCCCGTCCATTATAAGGTATCTTGAACCTTTGACAGGGGATGTGTTTACAGCAAATTTGCTGATTGCCATTTTGATGAAAATTTGTTTCCCAAATTAGGGGGGAGAATAAATGGCATAAGATTGAACTTGCGTGGAAAACATCTTTGAATCATTTAGATCCACGCACAAATATGAGTGAACTTGAAGTTCAAAAGATTATACATTTGCAACAAATTGCAAATCAACTGCCAATTTTTTTGTTGACTCCAGCATAGTCACTAAATTGCATATTCCAACTATAGATGCTCCTATACGGATAGAAGTTCCTGAAGGATAGAAAGTTAATCCTATAGCTATTGAATCAAAAACACGCCATAAGCGTGGGCGGCCCCTTGGTTCCAAAAATAAAAATCCTTGAAAGAAAAGAGAATTAAATGATCCATAAGATCATATTGATTAAATAGAAAAAGAAAACCAAGGGAAAACTGATGAAAAGATTCCAACTACAAATGATGAAGAGAATTATGAAATCTCTATTAATTATACCAGTTCGAATCAAAGTTGGGATAGAAGAAACTTTGTTATTGATAATGTTTTTGCATACAACGTAGCCCTTGATATTTTCAAGGATAATAAGGATTTAGATCCTTCATCAGTTGAAGAATGTCGGCATAGAATTGATTGGCCTCAATGGATAGATGCGATTCAATCGGAGTTAAATTCACTTGCAAAGCGAGAAGTTTTTGGACCCGTAGTCTAAACGTCAAAGGATGTAAAACCGGTTTGCTATAAATGGGTGTTTGTACAAAAACGAAATGAGAATAATGAAGTCGTAAGATATAAAGCACGACTCGTCGCACAAGGCTTTTCGCAAAAGCCAGGAATTGATTATGATCAAACTTATTCACCTGTTATTGATGCTATTACACTTTGATATCTTATAAGTTCGGCAGTTCATGAAAAGGTAGACATGTATCTAAAGGATGTTGTTACAACTTATCTTTATGGAAGTCTTGAAAATGATATTTATATGAAAATCCCTGAAGGATTCAAATTACCGAAGGCTTCTAAAGGCCCTCCTGAAAATTATTCTATAAAATTACAGAAGTCATTATATGGGCTTAAACCGTCTGGACGCATGTGGTAAAATCATCTTAGTGAATTCTTATTGAATTCAGGATATAAGAATGACCAAATCTGTCCATGTGTTTTAATTAAGAAAACATATTTTGGTTTTGTGATTCTTGCTATATATGTTGACTATATCAATCTCATTGGAACTCCAGAAGAGCTTCGAGAAGCTATAGATTGTTTGAAATGAGAATTTGAAATTAAAGATTTTGGAAAAGCCAAGTTTTGTCTTGGGCTTCAAATTGAACATATGAAAGATGGAATTTTTTCTCATCAATCAACATATACAGCTAAAGTGTTGAAAAGATTTTTCATGGATAAAGCATATCCATTGAGTATTCCAATGGTCGTGAGGTCACTAGATATAAATAAAGATATATTTAGACCTCGAGAAAATAATGGAGAACTACTTGGTCCTGAAGTACCATATTTGTGTGCTATTGGTGCACTGATGTATCTTGCAAATAATACTCGACTTCATATAGCATTTGCTATAAATCTATTAGCAAGATTTAGTTCTTCGCCAACACGACGGCATTTGAATGGTGTTAAACACGTCCTTAGATACCTCCAAGGGATAATTGACCTCATATTATTTTATTCAAATGTAAATGACCCAAAACTGATTGGGTATGCAGATGCGGGTTATCTTTCTGATCCGCATAAGGCACGTTCTCAAAATGAATATTTATTTACATATGGTAATACTGCTATATCATGGAGCTCCACGAAGCAAACAATAGCAGCAACTTCTTCTAATCATGCTGAGATAATAGCCATTCATGAAGCAAGTCGAGAATGTGTATGGTTGAGGTCAATAATACATTATATTAGAGAGAGTTGTGGTTTATCCTCCGAAAGAGAGATTCCAACTCCTCTATATGAAGATAATGCAACTTGTATGGCTCAATTAAAAGGAGGGTATATCAAAGGAGATAGGACGAAACACATTTCACCTAAATTCTTCTTTACTCATGAACTTCAAAAGAATAGTGAAATTGATGTGCTCCAAATTCGATCATGTGATAATCTTGTAGATATATTCACTAAAGCTCTTCTGACTGCAACTTTTGAGAAATTGAGATATAAAATTAGTTTGCAACGGTTTAAAGATTTCGAGAGATCATCTCATCAGGGGGAGAAATCTACACATAAAGAATAGTGTACTCTTTTTCCTTCACTAGAGTTTTTTTTTCCACTGGGTTTTTATCTAGTAAGGTTTTAACAAGGCATATTCTTTATGTAATGGACATCCAAGGGGGAGTGTTATGAATTCTGAAGATTCATTAAATTAGTGAATGTCCATCGTATAATCGTTATTATCCTTTTATCCCGGTATAATTACATACTTAATTAAAGGTGATAAGTATCACCTAATGTCTATCTCTAAGGTGACACATATCACCTAGTACTTATAACTTTGGTAACAAGTGTCACCTAGCAATTAATACCGGGTGACAAGTGTCACCCTTTGTGCTTATCCTTATCCCCTATTCACCCTAATAAATAGAGGGTCTTATACCCTTTTGTAGATACAACCAATAAACAACAAGAAATCATATAATAATATTCTCTCTATTTTCAACGTCTCTCGTTTACTTTCCATCTTGTTTTATTATTTTTATATAATTTCGTAATAAAAATCACAAAAATAGTGTAATTTAAGAAATAGAAATTTTCAGTTTACCTTCAAAAGATAAGGGAAAAATCCATTTTTCTTAAATTAATTATTTTCAAATTAATTGCATAAAGTCAAACCTCTTAATGTTTGTTTCTATCCTTTTTTTTCTTGAGAAATATTCTCTTTCTTAATTGGCATGCCTAGTAATTATTGCTTTTTTCACCTTTTTTTTAAAAATATAATTTATTATGTTTAAATTAGTAATTTTATTTATATATAATTTTAATTGATAGAAAAATAAAACACTTTTGACTTAAATCAACAAGTGTTAAAATTTGTTAATGCTGATTGTGTATATGGAAAGATAATTGTGAGATTTTGATTGAGTTTCATAAATACATAATGAGTAGTGTCACAGTGTTAATATTCTTGTATACATATACAACACACCGTTGGATTAGACGTAAGACAATCTGAGCTATTGAATAATTTATCATATATATATATATATATATACATATCTTCCTTTTCATTCTTCTTCTTTGCAACACAAGAAGATCAGAAGAGAAAAATAAATAAAATTTCCTTTTGTCTAACTTAAAAGAAAAAGAAAATGGTGGAAATAATTCACACCTGTTTCTGGACTTTGGGAATTTTCCCATTAGGTTGATTCCCCACATGTCGAAAGGCAATGCAACTAAGACCGGAGTTTGTTCAACGGAGGGTAACCTTGGGATGTTATTGAACTTTTGGTAGACTTCACGGTTTTTGACAAACTCCTCCGCATCGCGTTAGAGCGTAGGCTAGTAATACCCCTAACTGATCACATTATCTGATAGAGATCTTGATTCAAGGTGTCCGCCACAAACTCCCTCGTGCATTTCCTCTAATATAGGCTTAGTGAGGCCGGAAGGCACGCAGGGGAGGAGTAGTTTGGTGAAGGATCACTGATAAAGAATGTTGCTGAGCACCAAGTATCGGGCTACCCGCTTCCTTATTTGTCTTGCACTTGCTTTGTTCTCGGGGAGTGTGTCTCGGGTGAGGTAATCCTTGATTTTATCTACCCGCATAGGCTCGCTGATTTCCTCCTGTTGGAGTGGTAGTATGCTAGCCGCATTAGGTCTGAGCTCTATGTCGATGGCGAGGTCGTTAGGAGTTTCCTCCGAGACGATCTTCGCCAGTTTATTTGCATCCACGTTTTCATTCCGGTCTATTTTCTCCAAGGTGAAGCGACAGAGTTGGGCGAGCAGGTGTCTTACTTTCTTGACGTAATCTTTCAGATTGTCTGAGTGTACGATGTATTCATTGTTCACCTGGCTGACGATTACTTGTGAGTCGCTATAGACCTTTAGGGTGTGGACGCTGGCAGATAGGGCCCAAGCCATGCCAATTATGAGAGTTTCGTACTCAGCTTGATTTGTTGATAAGGGGTAGTCTAGCTTCACGTAGCGAGCACCTTTGTAGCGGTCGGAGGGCAAGCTCATGACAATGCCTACTCCTACTCCATTTGAGTTAACTGCCCGTCTACTTTCATCGTCCATGTTTCCTTGTCGAGCAGAGTGGGATCCACCTCGACAAGGCTCGTAGCGCTGGAAAAGGACAATTATGCTAGGAAGTCGGATAATGCTTGTGCCTTGATAGCCGTCCTTGGGGCGAACGTGAGGTCCAATCCGCAGAGCTCAATAGACCACCTCAACATTCTCCCTGATTGGTCCAACTTGTCGAAAATCTGTTTCAGCGGGTAGTTGGTGTAGATGATTGGTCCAACATTCTCCCTGATTAGTCCAATTAATACCGGGTGACAAGTGTCACCCTTTGTGCTTATCCTTATCCCCTATTCACCCCTATAAATAGAGGGTCTTATACCCTTTTGTAGATACAACCAACAAACAACAAGAAATCACATAATAATATTCTCTCTATTTTCTACGTCTCTTGTTTACTTTTCATCTTGTTTTATTATTTTTATATAATTTCATAATAAAAATCACAAAAATAGTGTAATTTAAGAAATAGAAATTTTCAATTTACCTTCAAAAGAATAAGGGGAAAAAATCGGTTTTTCTTAAATTAATTATTTTCAAATTAATTGCATAAATTTAAACATTAATTATTTTCAAATTAATTGCATAAAGTCAAACCTCTTAATGTTTGTTTCTATCCTTTTTTTTCTTGAAACAATTCTCTTTCTTAATTGGCATGCCTAGTAATTATTACTTTTTTCACCTTTTTTTATTTTTTAAAAATATAATTTATTATGTTTAAATTAGTAATTTTATTTATATATAATTTTAATTGATAGAAAAATAAAACACTTTTGACTTAAATCAACAAGTGTTAAAATTTGTTAATGCTGATTGTGTATATGGAAAGATAATTGTGAGATTTTGATTGAGTTTCATAAATACATAATGAGTAGTGTCACAGTGTTAATATTCTTGTATACATATACAACACACCGTTGGATTAGAAGAAAGACAATCTGAGCCATTGAATAATTCATCATCTATATATATATATATATATATATATATATATATCTTCCTTTTCATTCTTCTTCTTTGCAACACAAGAAGATCAGAAGAGAAAAATAAATAAAATTTCCTTTTGTCAAACTTAAAAGAAAAAGAAAATGGTGGAAATAATTCAGGAGGTTGAAGATCAACAATTGCTGCTTGAGCAGAAAGGGAAGGAGGTGGCGACAACGGAAGAGGAGAAAATACCACAGCAGTTGCGAGTTCTCGTGGTCGATGACAACATTGTTTGTCTTGCTATTCTGTCTTCTCAACTTAAGGAGTGTGGTTTTCAAGGTTAGTTTTAATTAATTAATTAGAAATTAATGGACTCCTTTTATATTTATATATATATATATATATATAATTCAGAAGTTGATCTATAAAAAAGTTAAAGCTTCAGTCTTTTTTCACTCTTTTATGTGTATGTGTATGCTTTTGTTTGTATATGTATATCTCTTTTGCTTTATGTTTCCTCCTTTTCCCAGAAATTGTTTGATGGTAAATGGTTTAGGTGTATGAAAGAGTTGTTACTTGTAATTCTGTTGGTTTGAGACTGCAAAATCTTGTTTATTAGTCGATTTAATTAAGTTTTTGTTTCATTTTGCTTGATTTCTTGTGTGATTTTAAATTTGTGGACATCTAGTAAATAAAATTTTATAATTCTTATCTCCGTAACTATTACTTGAAGAAGATATATAATTTGGTGGCTGTCACTTAAGATTTATGGTAAAGTGAGACATTCTCCTGAGAATCTAAAAAATCCCCAAATTTTATGTGTTA
Organism: Asclepias syriaca; assembly: GCA_027405835.1. NCBI lineage: Eukaryota > Viridiplantae > Streptophyta > Magnoliopsida > Gentianales > Apocynaceae > Asclepias > Asclepias syriaca. Next base: position 4,431,798 of record CM049927.1, on the reverse strand, counting down.
AATTATTTATAAATATTATATGAGATATCTATATTCCAGTCTTAAAATTTCTGCTTAACAAAATCAAATTTCATGAAAATGGCACATCATCGTATAGATCGAATCTAAATTAATTGTAAATCCATAAAAAATCAAAATTTATTTATTACGAGGTAAAGGGGAGTGTTTGGTTGTTTTTCTTTTCTTTTTTGAAATGGGATGTTCACAAAAATTATACACTTATGATCAATTGGTTGATTTTTTTATTCGTTTTTTTCTTTTAATTATTAAATTTTTTTAGACTAATAAAGAAAATTTGTGGTGCAGTTACCTCTGTGGGAGAAGCAATAGAAGCTCTTGACCTACTAAGAAAGAACAAAAATTCAGTTGACATCATTTTGACTGATGTCTTTCGATCTGATCTAAATGGCTTTGAGCTTATGGACATTATATCCCGCCAATTCAAAATTCCAGTAATCAGTAAGGATATACACATATATTTACACCATCAAAACCATCTATAAATACAGTGTATTAAATACGCAACTCTTATACATAATAATTATATATACACATTTTCAATGATAATATTAACAAGTGAAAAAAAATTAGAAACGGAATCAGGAGTCTAAAACAAATCTTCGAAGACTCCGTTTCAAATTTTTTCTTTTGTTAATACTATCACTAAATGATATAAGTATGTAATTAATATTTTAGTTATATATATATATATATATATGTGTGTGTGTGTGTGCGTGTGTGTGTTTGGAGATGTTTTGATAATTTAATTACATTTTGGCCACAGTGATATCTGCATTAGAGGATGAGAAAACTAAGAAAGAAGGAAGAAGGTGTGGTGCAAAAGACTTCTTGATGAAACCAGTGAAATTGGAAGTTCTTCAATCAGTTTGCGAGCAGGTAGCTAGAAACATTCTAGATAATCCTCCAAAAACATTAACATTAATTGATGGGAATGAAAACCTTAATACCAAATCATCTCAAAACGATGATGGGGAGGAGAATAAGAAGAGGAAAGGACCTATTTCAACATTTATGGGTGTTCCAAAGAAACCTAGAGTTGTTTGGAATCCTAGGTTACATCAAAAGTTTCTTGAAACTATTCTATACCTCGATATAGAAAGTAAGTATTTACATATAGTGATATTGTGTTTCATTTAATATATAAAAATATTTAATTTATTATATTTCAGAAGCTGAACCTATGAAGATTCTTCAACATATGAATCAGCCAAATCTGACTCGTAATAACGTAGCCAGCCACCTTCAGGTAAAACTTTTTTTTTTCTCATTCAAAAATTAATTCCACTTTATTACCATTATTTGCATATGCATAGTTTGTTTATACATATATAATACTTACCTTTCATGTTGTTATTTCTATATTGGAATATATATTATGCTATTTTGAGTAACATAGTTATGTAAGTTGATGGATGACAGAAGTTTAGGACTGCAGTAAGAAGAAAAAGGGAGAGGTTTTACAAAGACATGGCTATGAATCCCATGACAGCAATGCAACAATTTCTCAATCCAACCACCCAACCAACAGGCCTTACCATTAACCTCCAAAACAACAACAACAATAGTACTGATAATTTCCCTCAACAAACATCTCTTCTCTCAGATGGAAATCATCAGGTGGTGGTTTCTTCTCAACCTGCAGCAATGCCTTATCAAGAAACTGCTTCTGCTTCTTCAGCTTCTTCTACAAATGTACAACCTTTCCAAGCTGCTATTGGTGGTGCAGGCAGTAATTCAGATAGGGTAAACGAGGTTCATCTTTCATCTTCCATTAATGGTTATTTTGGTGATCAAGCTGGGACTACTATGGAACTACAGCCTTTTTCCCAATCTGCAAATGATTATTCCATTGAAGGAAACAATGATAATGGCTATCTGATGCTTCCATCCACTATTAACTCCAATATTATTCCTCAACCAAACACTTTTCTTGAAGAATCCACTGACAATTTCATTGCTCCATATCAACCTATGTCTTCCCAACCAACTGATTCCATTGGAGGAATCATTGACAACTTTGTTGCTCCATATCAAGCTTTGTCTTCCCAAACAACTGATTTCATTGATGATTTGATTTTCAACTCCATGGATCCATATCAAACTGTGCCTTTCCAACCAACTGATTCCATTGGAGGATTCCTTGACAACCCTGTCAATGATACTTATGATGGCCATCAGAGGATGAACCCTTTGGTAGCTGATGATTCTGTCCCAGAAATCTTTAGCAATATTGATGATCATTCAGATGAAGAAATCAATTTTATGATCAATGAGGTTTGCTCACATTCCATGCACTTACTAGCACACAAACACACACACACACACACAGATATATATATATATATATATATATATGCATACGAAATATTTGTTTGTGAGGTAGATGAAATAGGGTTGAATTTGAATTAGTTACAGTAAAATATTACATTAGCCTAACTAAGATTATTTACTACCTATATATATATATATGTGTGTGTGTATTTAATTATGCATCTCTTTTATCTCACCAAGTTTTTTGTATTACTAACTTTTGCAGCTGTTGAATTATAGTGCTTCACCTTCGATTCACTGATAACAAACATTCCGACATGCAAGGAAGGAAAGAGGGGAATTAAGGGAGTTTCAAGTTGTCATCCTCATTATTATTATTATTATTATTATTCTGTCGAAACAAAAATTCTGTCCAAAGACTCTATATAGAAATTGGACTTCCAACCAAGTATGTCGTAACCACATTTACTTTCTTGGAGTCTGATTACCAACTCTCTCAAGCTATCAAATTTTTTTTTTTTTTTATTTTTTTGCTAAGAGCAAAATGTGTTTTAGTTGAGTTTCAAAACTGTGAGAATATATCTTTAAAGTAAATTTTCATTCAAAATAATTCTCTTTCGAATGAATTGTCCTTACGAGAAATATCTTAAATTGATTCAAACTATTAGAAATTACTTTTAAAACAAATCAAAAGTAATTTTGGAGTAGAGTTTATCCTTGGTAGAAAAACCTTTGGAGTTGATTTTATCATCATTTTAATTTCTTGTTAATTTTATGAGTTACAAAATTTTATATAATGTCAAATTTTACTAATTCTAAAACAACAAAAAATTTATTAACTATTTTGAACCGAAAATCGTAAAATATATTTTTAAATGAACAAAGCTATTAAAAATATTAGGATGAATCTAATCATTTTTTTTAATATAAATATTTATTCTATGTAAATTTTATTTGTTTATCCCCTCACTATGGAGGTTTTGAAATCTATAGTTTAATAAATGTAGTATTGAAAACAATCAACGAGTTTAATTGTAATAATTTTATATTTTAATATATATATATATTAAGTAATAAATGGTAGATTTACTTTTCAAAAAAACTATATATTACATTTAATCATTACATATTAATTTTTTTTTAAACTTTATTCCACTTATCTAAAATTCAATTACATTTTATTTGCTTTGTATTTTCCCCTTTTCACTAAAACATTTTGATGGTAAAGGGTTTAGGGGTATCAAAGTAAATACAATAATTGTTACTTGTAATCCTGTTGGTTTTAGATTGTAAAATCTTGTTTATTAGTCGGTTTAATTAAGTTTTCCTTTCATTTTATTTGATTTCTTGATTTCTTGTATGATTTTGAATTTGTGGACATCTAGTAAATAATATTCACATAAACAACACGAATTAAAATAATATCTTTCTAATAAAAATACAAATTTATCATTATAAAAATAATTTTAAATCAATTTCAATATATATATATATAATTTGTTCTTCCTTTATTTTGAAACATATTACGTTGTTATAATTCTAATATTATTACAAAACAAATATAATTACAGATTGTGGAAGCCACGTTAAATTTTAGCTGGTAGACCATTGACATGGTCCAATTGTATTTTTTTAACTTCCATTGTTATTTGTCCGTCAAATTTTCAGGAAAATTAACATGTAACTTAAATTATTTTTATTTTATTCCATAACAAATTTAGAGAAATTTTATGTTTAATTTGTTTTTTAACCTTTTTTAAAGTTAATATAAAACTCTCTTTTTAAAAAAAATTAAAATCAAACACTTTGACTTAAATCAACAAGGGTGAAAATTTGTATATATGAAAAGACAATTGGAAGACTTTGATTGGGTTTCATAAACATTTAATGAGTAATATCACAGTGTATTCATATTCCTGTATACATATACAACACACCATTGGATCATAAGAAAAATCTAAGTCGTTGCATAATCCATTATATATATATATATATAGACACATATATCTTCCTTTTCATTTCTCTTTTTGGCAAACAAGAAGATCAGAAGAGAAAAAAATGAAACTTCCTTTTGTCTAACTTAAAACAAAAAGGAAATGGTGAAAATAATCGAGCATGTTGGAGATCAGCAACTACTGCTCCAGCAGAAAGGGAAGGAGATGGTGACGGTGGAAGAAGACAAAAGAACACAACAGTTGCGGGTTCTCATGGTTGATGACAACATTGTTTGTCTTGTTATTATGTCTTTTCACCTTTAAGCATTGTGATTTTCAAGATTAATTTTAAGTAATTACTTAGAAATTAATGGATTTCTATTTATATATGATCGATAAGTTCACCTGGAGAAAGTTAAAACTTGAGTCTTTTTTACTCGTGTGTGTACATGCTTTAGTTTGTATTCATATATGTATATGTATGTATATCTCTTTCGCTTTGTGCTTTTGTTTGTATTCATATATGTATATGTTTGTTCGTATGTACATTATTTTTATAATAAAAATATAAATTTATCATTATAAAAGTAATTTTAAATCAATTTCAACATATATATATATATATATATATATATATATATATATAGATGTATATATATATACTAACAAAAGAAATTTACAAACAATCAAATGAGATAGAGATCAATGAAAATAAGAAGAGAGAGTTGTTTTTTATATCTTTCTCATATGATTTATCTATATCCAAATATGCATATGTAAGCCCCTATTTATTGGAATGAAGTAAGAGACATATATACATACAACATATATATACAAACATGTAACTCCTAAACAATAACATGAATAGGAGGTTATTGGTGTTATTAGGTATTATTAAAAAGGAGGATATGGGAGTTGAAAGAAGTTCAATGGACAGACAAACAAATCTATAAAAATATATATAATTTGTTCTTGCTTTATTTTTAAACATATTACGTTGTTGTAATTCTAATATTATTGCAAAAAAAAAAAAAAAAAATTCACTTACAAGTTATGGGACTCATGGTAAATTTTATTTGGTACACCATTGACTTCATCCTGTTGTACATTTTTTCCTTCCATCGTTATTTGTCCATCAAATCTTCAGGAAAATTTATACGTAATTGAAATTTTTTTTATTTTTTTTTTCCATTCCAGATTTAAAGAAAGTTTATATTTTAATTCATTTTTTTAATTTCTTTTTTTAAGTTAATATAAAATTCTTCTCTTTTTACCAAAATAAAAAATGTTAAAATCGAACACTTTTAATTGAAATCAATAAGTATTCAGACAATCTGAACCATTGCATAATCCATCATCTATATACATATATATATATATATATATATATATATTCCTTTTCATAATTTTTTTTTTTTGCAAGAAAGAAGATCATATGAGAAAAAAAATGAAATTTCCTTTTGTATGACTTAAAATAAAAAGGAATTGGTGGAAATAATCGAAGACGTTGGAGATCAGCAACTCCTACTCCAACAGAAAGGGAAGGAGGTGGTGACGGCGGAAGAGGAGAAAAGAACATAATAATTGTTGGTTCTCATGGTTGATGACAACATTGATTATCTTGTTGTTCTATCTTCTCAGCTTAAGCATTGTGATATTCAAGGATAATTTTAATTAATTAATTAGAAATTAAAAGATTCCTATATAAAAAAAAATATATATATTTGTGTGTGTGTGATTGATAAGTACAAGTGGAGAAAGTTAAAGCTTCAGTCTTTTTCACTTGTGTGTTTATGTGCATGCTTTTGTTTGTATATGTATATGTAGATGTATCTATATCTCTTTTGCTTTGTGCATCCTCTTTTTCCTTGAAAATGTTTTATCATAAAGGGTTTAGGAGTATCAAAGTTTATACAAGAGTTGTTACTTGTAATCCTGATGGTTTGAGACTGCAAGACCTGGTTCATTGTTAGTTTAATTAAGTTTTGTTTTCATTTTGTTTGATATCTGTTGTGATTTTGAATTTGTGGAGATCTAGAAATAAATTTTTATAATTCTTATCTCCATAACAAAAGTATGTAATTTGACTTGTATGATTTAAGATAAAGTGAGATTTTCTCTTGAGAATCTAAACAAAAATCTAAATTTTATATGTTAATTATTTATAAATATTATATGAAATCTCGGTAGTCTAGTCTTAAAGTTTCTATCTAACAAAATCAAACTCTATAAAAAAAATAGTACATCATCATAGATTGAATCTAAATTTATTGTAAAGTCATAAAAAAAGGTCAAATTTTATTTACACGGGTACAGGGGGTTTTTGGTTTTTTTTTAATGGAATGTTCTAAAAAATTATACACTTCTAATCATTTCTCTTTTTTATCGTTTTTTATTTTAATTTTTAATTATTTTTTTGAAACTAAAAAAAATTGTAGTGCAATTACTCCCATGAGAGAAGCAGTGAAAGCTCTTGACCTATTAAGAAGGAATAGAAATTTCCCAATCTAATTCGATTCGATCTAAATGGCTTTTGACTTCTAAAAATTATATCCGGCCAATTCAAAATTTCAGTAATTAGTAACGATATATATATATATATATATATATATATATATATTATATATATATTTATACACTTCGATAAATACTGCATAAAAAATATGCAATTCTAAGTATAATAATTACATATCTCTATACATTTTCAATTATAATATTAATAATTAGAAAAAAATTAAAATGGAATCAGTGTAGGATTTTAACGATGTAGAATATGAATTTGATAGACAAATATCGAAAAACAATAATAATAAAGGAACTCACGATTTACCCAGGTTCACCCCAATTAGGGCTATGTCCTGAAAACTGAACTCTCAATTATTATTTCTTGGTTCACATTTACTTGTTACAATGATATCTCTATATATAGGCGTCTAAACCCTAATTACATATGACTGGGCCTATCTACACATTACTGGGTCTATCTTCATATCACTAAGTCTAAACCCTACATATCACTGGGCCTAAGCCCGAGGGGGGGCGGGGGCTCCGCCCCCGCAGTGTCCTCGAGATATTTACCAAACTCCAACAATCTCCCACTTGGTGAATATATCGAGCAAATGAGAGCCTTCCAGTCATCATTTGTCGTCAACCCAATTGCTGCAGAACACCATCCAAACTTTGTACTTGGGACAGCCTTAGTAAGAAAGTCTGCACTCTTCTTCATCGTGTCAACCTTTTTAAGCTGAATCAGTTTCTTTTCCACCTTCTCTGGAATGAAGTGATACTGAATGTCAATATGCTTTGTTCTTGAGTGAAATGCCGGATTCTTAGCTAAATGAATAGCTCCTTGATTATCGCATCTCACCTCCATGTCTCCTAGCTCAAAACCAAGTTCCATACACAAACGACGTAACCATATAGCTTCTTTTCCAGCATGAGTAAGAGCCATATATTCAGCTTCTGTTGAGGAGAGAGCTACCACGCTTTGTCTCTTACTCATCCAACTCACTGCACCTCCAAATAGTGTGAAAACATATCCGCTAGTAGATCGCCTACGAACTGTATCTGCACCCCAATCAGCATCTACATGGCCGATGATATCGAGAACTTTTCCAACTTCTGCTCCTTCAAAACAGAAGGACAGTTTTGAAGTTCCACGAAAATACCTGAAAACTCTCTTGATCGCAGTCCAATGCTCTTTACCTGGATTGGACATATATCTACTCAGGACTCCCACTGCATGAGCTATATCTGGACGTGTACATATCATAGCATACATCAAACTACCAACTGCACTAGCGTATGGTACTCGAGCCATCACTTCAGCTTCCTCATCAGTCTTTGGACACTGTTCCACAAACAATTTGGTCCCTGTAGACATAGGGGTACCAACAGGTTGGCAGTCTGCCATACCAAATTTCTTCAAAATCTCGTTGATATACTTCTCCTGACCTAACCACAGTTTCTGTTTCTCACGATCCCTCTTAATTTGCATGCCCAAAATAAAATTTGCAGGCCCCAAGTCTTTCATATCAAACTTCTTGGCCAACTGACCCTTCACCCATTTTACCATCTTCATGCTATTTCCAATTAGTAGCATATCATCCACATAGAGAGTAAGAATCACAAATTCATCACCTGTTCTCTTCACGTAGACACAATGATCAGAATTTAAACGGGCAAAATTAAGTTGAAGCATGTGCGTATCAAACTTTTGATACCACATCCTCGGAGACTGCTTTAGACCATATAAAGACTTCTTTAACCTGCACACGAGATTCTCCTTCCCTTTTGTTTCAAATCCTTCTGGTTGCCTCATGTAAATCTCCTCCTCCAAATCACCATGGAGGAATGCTGTTTTTACATCCATCTGTTCCACTTCAAGATCATAAGCTGCTATGGACAGGACAAACCGTATAGAGGTCACTTTTGCCACTGGTGAGAAGATCTCATCATAGTCTACTCCCTCGATCTGAGAATACCCCTTTGCAACCAATCTCGCCTTGTATTTCCACGGTTCCATCTGGTTTCAATTTTCGCTTGAATACCCATTTACATCCAATTGCCTTTCTATCCTTAGGCAATTTGCACAAGTTCCATGTCTCATTTTTATCAAGCGACTGTATCTCATCTATCATTGCGAGCTCCCACTGATTTGCATCAACTTGATCTCGCATCTTTTACAAAGTAGGGTCTTCACCTGTACTCAAAGCACTGAACCCGTAGCGTAGAGGCGCCCGTCTGTTCCTTGTTGATCTCCTAAGAACCGGTGTATTACCTGTATCAGGAGCTTCATCAACTTCATCAACCAAGCTGACTTGATCAGAATCAAAGTCAGAATCAGAATCAGAATGATTCTCAACTGATGTGCTTTGTGTCACCACTTCCTCAGCTTCATCTTTCATGTCTTCTTCAAGCACTACTACTTTGTTTTGCTCATCCCGCTTCTGTGTACCAGCCTGAGACTGAGTTTCACGAAAGATAACATCCCTGCTGTAGACTATAGATCTTGTTTCAGGATTCCACAATTTATAGCCTTTGACCCCTTCCTTGTATCCAATAAATATGTTCTTCTCGGACTTGTTGTCAAGTTTCCCCCTCTTCTCCTTAGGTACATGAGTATTGCATCACACCCGAACACGCGAAGGTATGACAGGTTTGGCTTCTTCCCAAACACTACCTCGTATGGTGTTCGATCCTTCACTGATGTGGTTGGTGACCTGTTCTTCAGGTGACAAGCTGTGGCAACTGCTTCTGCCCAAAATTCAGGTTCTAACCCTGCCCAACTCAGCATACACCTCGCCTTTTCCATGAGTGTCCGGTTTAGTCTTTCAGCCACTCCATTCTTGAGGCGTATAAGGGGTCGTCTTTTGCCTTGCTATACCATTCTTCACACAGAACTGCTCGAACTCGTTTGAGCAGAATTCACCTCCGTTATCTGTGCGAACTCCTTTGATTTTCCTGCCCAATTGATTTTCAATCAAAGCCTTAAACTCTTGAAATTTTTCAAACACCTCAGATTTACTTTTAAGAAAATAAATCCAACTGTATCGTGAGAGTCATCTATGAAAGATACATAATACCTGGATCCTCCTATGGATGGTGTAGGAGTAGGTCCAAAAACATCACTGTGGATTAGTCCCAGAAGCTCTGACGTTCTTGCATCATTCTGTGGAAAACTAACTCGATTATGTTTTCCATAAATGCAGTGTTCGCAAAACCCGAAACTCATAGAGCACTCTGGTACTCCCTCCACCATTTGGCTCGAAAACAAGGTAGATAAACCCTTTTCTCCAATGTGCCCCATCCTCTAATGCCACAACAGAGAAGTATCATGCTCATCTTCCTTCGCCTCTTTGGATACGAAACTGCCACTGAGAGTAATTGTTTCCGCAAGCAATTTATATAACGTCCCATAACGGACTCCTCGTGCAATTACAATGGAACCTCGAGTCATCTTGCACGAATCCTTATTGCAACTGAAGTTAACTCCTGAGTCGGCCATCGTGCCAACTGATAACAGATTTTTACTCATAGAAGGTATGTGAATCACATTCGGAAGAGTTTTTATTGTACCATCTTCCATCCTCAGCTTCACACGACCACGCCCAATAACCTGAACTGCAGTATCATCTCCTAGCATGACGTCTCCACCATCATACTGCTCATATTCACAAAACCAGTGTCTATGAGGTTTCATGTGGAATGAAGCACCGGTGTCAACGTACCAGATGTATTTGTCTGACTGTGCCATACACGCAGTGGCCACATACATATCTCCTGTCGTCTCGACTTCCTTTCCAGAGGATGAATTTTCTTCCCTTTTATGAACCTCCTTGTTTTTACAGTCACGTTTCATATGGCCCCACTCTTCACACTTCCAACATTTTACCTTCCGTTCTCTACTCTTCGATCGCCCACGAGATTTAGATCCGGACCCTTTCCAATTTTGAGATTTCTCTGTAGGTCTACCCCTAACTGCAAGAGCCTCTTTACTGGAATTCCCTGATCCCCTTCTTCGTGTCTCCTCTGATAATAAGGCCGCACACACAGTTTCATACGAGAGTTCTTGGTTCCCACCACCAATAACCACAATGAGATTATCCCATGAATCCTGCAATGAACAAAGCAATGTTATTGCCTTATCGTCATCTTCAAACTTAACGCCAATAGATATAAGTTGACCGATCAATGTGTTAAATTCATACAAATGTGCGGTTAACGAATCACCCTCACGCATCTTAAGATTATACAACTTTTTTCTTAAGAATAATTTATTGACGAGTGACTTACTTTGATATAGCGACTCCAATTTCCGCCATAAAGCCCTGGCTGTTGGTTCGCTCATCACGTTCGTCAGAATGTTGTCTGCGAGACAAAGCCGGATCAAGCCCTTTGCTTTCCGATCGATTCGATCCCAGTCTTCAACCCTCTTTTCGGACGCCAAACCTATTTCGTTAGCAACAGGCCTTTCCGATTCGATTGCTGGCCATAGATCTCGATCACAAAGAAGATCCTCCATCTTCATCTTCCACAGATCGAACTGCTTTCCATCGAATTTATCTATCTCAATTCGCGACCCTCCTGACCTCTCTGATAAAACCCTAACTCTGATACCACTTGTAGGATTTTAACGATGCAGAATATGAATTTGATAGACAAATATCGAAAAACAATAATAATAAAGGAACTCACGATTTACCCAGGTTCACCCCAATTAGGGCTACGTCCTGAAAACTGAACTCTCAATTATTATTTCTTGGTTCACATTTACTTGTTACAATGATATCTCTATATATAGGCGTCTAAACCCTAATTACATATGACTGGGCCTATCTATATATAGCTCCGCCCCCGCAGTGTCCTCGAGATATTTACCAAACTCCAACAATCAGGACCCTAAAAATACCTCAAAGACTTTGTTTCAAATTTGTTCTTTTGTTAATACTATCTCTAAATAATATCCCCTTAGTAAAGACCCAAGGCTCAAGATATAACTATAAAAAACCCCCGGAGATGAAACATAAGGGGTAAGCAAAAAATACAATTTGCAAGAGAAGAAAGAAGAGAAGAACAGAGAATCCCTAGAGTTAGGCTACATCATATTGGCGCCCATCGTGCTTTTTCATAAGATTACATCTATGAAAAGAACATGTCAACCCAAAGCCATGACTCTGAAAATTCTGGTATCCCTCTAGAAGCTCTCGCAACGTCGTTAGGCATTCCTCTTCTCGTCCCTGCCATCAAGAACCAACCCTTATTAACTGCTTCCGCACTTGCCAACGCGAATCAGCCCCAACGGACATCATCAACACATTCATCGCATCAACAACCAACAACGGTAGCAGCTCCATCTGGATCTCACCATCGCAACAAAAAAAAACCCAACCTTCGTCAACACTCCACTTTGCTCAGCCACGATCACCCAAATGTTAACGTCCATTATGATGATATTATGCAGAATGTATGAAACATCTCATTTTTCCAGACCCAGAATTAGTCGAAGATGCCACATCTCATTTTTCCGAAGCCATTGGATCTTCAGCTTATGTTCCAGCACCACCCAAAGGACATCCTAAGCCCCTACCGGCACGACAGTCCAAACTTCTGGCCCCCATACCATTTTTCAACAATCGACAACAAGAGCACAACCCTACACTTTCCGTTCCGGCCGTACCTATACAACCGGCTCAAATTCTGCAAAATGATCCAAACCCCATCGCGCCAGTCGCTCCACCAGCACAAATCTCGATTTCGCATCAGGTTCCTGGTCACCCAGCTTTCCCACTGCCATATATATAATTTGAATTTAAGAGAAAAATCAAACACTTTTGAATTAATATGTATATGGAAAGACAGTTATGAGATTTAATAGTTAATGTGTATATGGAAAAATAATTGTGAGACTTTGATTGGATTTCATAAATATTTAATGAGTAGTGTCAAGTGTGTTCATATTCATGTATACATATACAACACATTGTTGGATCATAAGAAAGACAATTTGAATCGTTGCATAATTTATCGTCCATATATATATATATATATATATATATATATATATACATATTATCCTTTTTATTCTTGTTCTTTGCAAAACAAGAAAATCAGAAGAGAGAACAAAAGTAAAATTTCTTTTGTCTAACTTAAAAGAAAAAGAAATGAAGAAAATAAACGAGTACGTGGGAGATTAGTTGCTACCCCAACAAAAAGGGAAGGGGGTGGCGACGATGTATGAAGAGAAAAGAATACAACATTTGCAAGTTCTTGTGGTTGATGACAATATTATTTGTCTCACTATTTTATCTGCTCAGCTTAAGCATTGTGGTTTTCAAGATTAATTTTAATTAATTAATTAGAAATTAATGAATCTCATATATATAATTAAGAAGTTCACCGATAGAAAGTTAAAGCTTCATTCTCTTTTACTCTTTTATGTGTATGTCTAGATGATTTTGTTTGTATATAAAATTTCCTTTTGTCTAACTTACAAGAAAAAAGAAATGGTGAAAATAATGGAAGATGTTGGACTCCTACACAACAGTCGTGGGTTATTGTGGTTGATGACAATATTGTTTGTCTTGGTGTTCTATCTTTTGAGGTTAAAGTATTGTGGTTTTCAAGATTAATTTTAATTAATTAATTAGAAATTAATGAATTCCTATATATATATATATGTGATTGATAAGTTCACCTGGAGAAAGTTAAAGCTTCAGTCTTTTTCACTCGTGTGTCTATGTGCATGCTTTCATTTGTATATGTATGTATATCTCTTTTGCTTTGTATTTACCCCTTTTTCCTTCAAATGTTTCATGGTAAAGTGGTTAACGGTATCAAAATTGATACAAGAGTTGTTGCTTTTAATTCTACTGGTTTGAGACTCCAAGATTTTGTTCATTGGTCGATTTAATTAAGTTTTTCTTTCATTTTGCTTTATCTCTTGTATGATTTTAAATTTGTGGACATCTAGAAAATGAATTTTTATAATTCTTATCTCCATACCCAAGATATCTAATTTGACTTATAAAATTTAATGTAAAGTGAGACTTTCTCTTGAGAATCTAAAAAAAATTCAAAATTTTATGTGGTAAATTATTTTTAAATATTATATGATATATCTGTATTCTAGTCTTAAAATTTCTGCGTAATAAAATCAAATTATGTGAAAAATCATCATCGATTGAATCTAAATTAATTGTAAAAAAAATTAAATTTTTTTCTTTTAATTTTAAATTATTGTTTTAAACTGAAACAAAATTTGTCTTACCCGATTAGTGAAGCAGTAGAAGCTGTTGACCTATTAAAAACAGAACACAAATTTCAGGGATATCGCACTGACCGATGTCATCCGATTTGATCTAAATGGTTTTCAACTTCTGGAAATGTCAATTCAAAACTCTAGTAATCAGTAAGGATATACACATACATTTACACCATGAAAACATTACATAAATACTGCATAATAAATACACAACTCCTACACATAATAATTACATATCTCTATATCTTTCAATGATAGTATTAAAGAGTAAAAAAAATTGAAATGGAATCGGGACTCTAAAAAATACATTAAAGATTCCATTTCAATTTTTTTCTTTTGTTAATATTATCACTAAATGATATAAGTATGTAATTAATATTATACTAATTGTTTTACTAATGATTGATACCATATATCCTATTTTATTAAAAAACAATTATATATTCATCTTTGGACAATCTTTATTTAGAAAATTAGTAAATTCAATCTCTATGTTTATCTTTGATATAATGTTTATTTATTATTATTATTATTATTATTATTATTATTTTAGAGGGTACCAGGTGTAAATATTGAAAGTTTAAAAAAAAAATTTTTTTCCTTTCATTATTCAAGATTATAGAGGAAAAGCTTTCTCATAATATTGGAGTAGGAAGTTGTGATATAAAATAATTTATAATAAATGAAAATATTTCCGATTCTATAATCTTATTTTTTTGAGACGTTTAAAGTCATATGTAAAGTTACTAAGATGTAACTTTTAGACTATAACTTTAAAATTATTGTTGTTATTGTTTTTAAAGCAAAATACACAAGAGTTGTCATTTAAAAAAACAATATCAAAAAAATTACTAATAAATCAAATTTATATTTTTAAAAAGTTATTTTTAAAAAATTTACTGTTGTAATTTAGTTTTTTTTTTCAACCAATTATAATTTAGAAATTAGATTTAAAAAAAATACTGCATATTCATATTCTTTTTTAAAATTACCTTATTTAAAATAAAAATTTCCAGTAAACTCACATACTTTTCATATCCATCTATAAATTTTATAATAATATTCTTATAAATAACGACCTAAAATAATATCTTTTTAATAAAAGTATAAATTTATGATTATGAAAGCAATTGTCAAATCAATTTTTTTAAAAACTTTTATATATATAATGTTGTCCTTACTTTATTTTGAAATTGTAAATCATTGTAAAACAAATTGAATTACAGTTTGTAGGACTCATGATAAAATTTTGGATTGTGGATTATAAACTTCGTCCAAATATATTTTTTTGGTCCATCAAACCTTCAAAAACAATTAACACGTAACTGAAATTATTAAATTTTTTTCGTACCAAATTTAAAGAAAGTTTATATTTAATTTATTTTAAAAATTCTTCTTTTTTTTGAAGTTAATATAAAACACACTCTTTTTACTATAAAAAAGAAATTATTAAAATTAAATACTTTTGCCTTAAATATAAAAGTGTTAAAATTTGTGTGCATGGAAAG
The DNA here is from genome assembly GCA_027405835.1 of Asclepias syriaca. Taxonomy (NCBI): domain Eukaryota; kingdom Viridiplantae; phylum Streptophyta; class Magnoliopsida; order Gentianales; family Apocynaceae; genus Asclepias; species Asclepias syriaca. The sequence goes on along the minus strand of CM049927.1, from coordinate 4,416,301 downwards.
ACAGTTATGAGATTGTATTCATATTCCTCTATACGTATACAATACACCATTGAATTATAAAAAGGACAATCTGAGCCGTTGTATAATCCATCTTCTATATATATATATATCTCTTATTTTTCATTCTTCTTCTTTGTAAAGCAAGAAAGTCATAAGAGAAAACAAAAAAAAAATTTCTTTTTGTCTAACTTAAAAGAAAAAGAAAATGGTATAAATAATCGAGCACATGCAAGATCAACATCTACTACTCCAACAAAAATCTCTTATTTATAAGATTAATGTGGTTATTAAATAATTTATTTTAAATTTGTAAGATATACTTGATGAAGTGTGTCAAAGCACATAATATCATTGCCCGATTTATAGCAATCTCATATATTTTTATAACAATCATTGTAAAATCTATTATAAATTAAATATATATAACTATAAGAACCTTAACATTAATTTCTTTTAATTTTATATGTTAGTTGTTAATTTCATATAAATACTTATTTGTTTCTTTCCTAACTATGGGGTTTTGAAAACTATAATTTAATAAATGTGTACTTAAGACAACCAATAAATTTAATTATAAAAATTCTATGTTGTAATATATATATATATATATTCTAGTAATAAATAATAGATTTACCTTTCCAAACAACTACATATTACATTTAATCATTATATATAATTATTTTTATTCCAAATTCGATTAGGTTTTATTTTTTCTTTAAATAAAATTATTTATCACACACACACACACACACACACACACACACACACACACATATATATATATATATATAATTTGAATAGACAAGAAAAATCAAACACTTCCAACTTAAATCAACCAGAGTTAAAATTTGTTAATACTTAATGTGTATATGGAAAGACAGTTCTAAGACTTTGATTGAATTTTATAAATATTTAATGAATAGTGTCACAATGTGTTCATATTCTTGTAAAATATATACGAAAGATAATCTGAACCGTTGCATAATCCATCTTCAATATATATATATATATATATATATATATATATATATATATGATTTAGAATATATACTACTTGCAAGATGCTTATATTATAAATTTTTTATTTTTGGTAATTTATAGTATTTTTATTTTTTAATTGATAAAAATATATTTTTCATTACCATATTTAAAACACTTCTTACAGTAATAGAACTTAACTATAGCCCAGTTGAAAATGTCATTTTTCAGATGATCCATTGTTAATCTCTATTTTAATTGATTCTTACACACACTTAATGAGAGAAATATAATTTTGTATTAAAAAAAAAGATAAAAGATATATTTATACATATTATATATATATATATATATATATATATATATATAAGGAGTAAGAAGTGTTGAGTATGGTGTAAAAAAAAAGGAGAATTGTGAGAAAAGCTTGAACTTCAATTGATGGTTTTCTCTAACATCATCTGCTATCTTGAGATATTTGTTCACTAACTATCCATTGAAATTCTCATTTCTTCTTTATTGTAAACGATTTTGAATATTTCTTAAGTAGGTGAGGGAGATAAGGTTTAGTATAATCAAGAATTGATTATATATATATATATATATATATATATATACACACACGGAAAAATGAAAGAGCAAAGAATAGACCTTAGTTGTTTGTAACCTCCATATTAAAAGCAAGAAGAGAAATTGAAATAACTAGAACTGGATGATATAACAATTAATTTATATATTTTTTTTATAACAATTTTAATATATATTAAAAAAAACTAAAGTATTTTCCAATTGAATTAAAAAGTCTGTTTACAATCTTTATTTTAAAAAAAACCAAAATTCAATTAAAAAGAATATCATTAGAAAACTAATAAAACTACTTAAATGTCATTAAAAACTATATCTTATACATATCTGTATTTATATGTATATAACTGCTTTTATATATGTTTTGTTACTTTTTTTTGTTTAATTAGAAATTATAATTATAATTTCTGGACGATTATAAATATAATTTCTTTAAATAATATTAAAATAAAATTATAAATAAAAAAATATTACACTTGAATAAGTATTATTTTGACCGTTACAAAGAAATTTGAATTGAATTGATAGTGTATTATATAGCATAACAAATTTTAGTACAATACGAACAAATTATTTTAAAATTAATTTTTAAGAATTAATATAAAGTAAATGATTTTGACAAATTGTTTTAGTAATAATTAATACCATATATTCCTTTTTTTTAAATAAAAAATCATATATTCATTTTGGACCATCTCTATGTGGAAAATTAGTGAATTCAATCTCTATGTTGTTATAAAAATATTACTAACAAAAGCAAATTACTAAGAAATATAATATAGAGATCAAATGAAAGAAGACATTCTTTCTCTTCTTGTATATCTTTTTATATCTTTTCAAAACATACAAACTATCACATATTTATAGCGATAAATATGTGTAACTTATATACACATATACATACAAATATAAATGTATACATATGTTACAAACTTAATTCTATGGAGATTATATGAAGATAGTGGAAGTTATATGGAGGTAGTGGAAGTTATATGGAGGAAGCAGAAGTAGTGGGAGGTTACAAAATTATGGACATACAAAATAATAATATGATTTATAAAACTCCCCTTTTGGATGTCCATTATATAAGGAATATACTTCATTAAAACCTTACTAGAGAAAAACTCAGTGGGAAAAAATTTAGTAAAGGAAAAAGAGTACATTGTTCGTTGTACACTCCCCTTGATCATTACATAATATCTTTGTACCGACAAATTCTTATATTATGGACTAGTCTTTCAAATGTTGAAGTTGGTAATGCTTTTGCGATCAAGTCTACCAAATTATCACTTGAATGGATCTGTTGTACATCAATATCACAGTATTTCTGAAGATCATGTGTAAAGGAAAATTTTGGTAAAATATGTTTTGTGTGATCTTGTTTGATATATTTTTCCTGTAATTGAGCTATACATGTTGTGTTATCCTCATAAATTTTGTTGGAATTTCTTTGCTTGAAGATAAACCATATGTCTCTCGGATGTGTTGAGACATGGATCTTAACAAAACACATTCACAACTTGCTTCATGGATTGTTATAATTTCTGCATGATTTAAAGAAGTAGCAACTAATGTTTTCTTTGTAGAACACCATGAAACAGTAGTTCCTCCACATGTAAAAATATAGTCTGTTTGAGATCTGGCTTTATGTGGATAAGACAAGTAACCAGCATCAGCATAACCAACAAGTTGTGGTTTAGAACTATGAGGATATAACAATCTCATATCAATTGTGACTCAAAGGTATCAGAAGACATATTTAATTCCATTCCAACGTCTTCTAGTTGAACATGAACTAAACCTTGCTAACAAATTAACAACAAAAGTTATATCATGTCTTGTATTATTAGTGCACCTATTGCACAAAGACACGGTACTTCAGGACCAATAACGTTTTCATTATCCTTACGAGGTTGAAAAATGTCCATTTTCACATCAAGTGATTGAACAACCATTGGGGTACTCAATGGATGCGCCTTGTCCATGTAGAATTTTTTAAGGACCTTTTCAGCATAATTTGACTATGAACAAAAATTCCAATTTTATCTTTTAAATGCTCGATCTACAGGCCGAGACAAAACTTTATTTTTCTGAGATATTTCACCTCAAATTCTTTCTTAAAAAAATTTACTACTTTTAAAATTTCTTCAGGGGTTCCAATAACATTTAAATCATCAACATATACAACTATTATAGCAAACACTAAATTTTCTTTCTTGATAAATACAAATGGACAAATTTGGTTATTTTAATAACCAATGGACAAATTTGGTTATTTTAATAACCTTCTTTCAATAAATATTCACTAAGACGATTGTACCACATTCGTCCAGACTATTTTAAACCATACAAAGATCTTTGTAATTTATTGAATATAATTCTAGAGAATATGATTTATATACTTCAGGCATTTTAAATCCTTCATGGATTTTCATATAGATATCACTATCAAGTGAGCCATATAAATAGGATGTAACTACATCCATAAGATGCATATCAAGTTTCTCATTAGCTGTCAGACTAAGGAGATAACAAAAAGTAATTGCATCCACCATAGGAGAATAAGTGACCTCATAGTCAATTCCCGGTCTTTGAGGAAAACCTTGTGCAACAAAACATGCTTTATATCTCACAATTTTATTTTTCTCATTTGTTTTTCGTAAAAATACCCATTTGTACCCTACATCTATGACATCTTTAGGTGTCCGGGCTATGAGTCCAAAAATATCATGTTTTGCAAATGAGTTTAATTCTGCTTGAATTGCATATTTCTATTTCAGCCAATCACTTCTACATCGACATTCATCAACGGATGTAGGCTCATTATAATTATTTTCATTTATAATAGTTGGTGCTATATTATATACAAAAATACTATCGATAGTTATTTCTTCTTGGTTCAATCGTTTCCCCGTTAAAACATAATTTATTGAGATCTCATCATTATATTTTTTTCGATATTTTCAATATCTTTAGGTACCTGAACTTCTTCTGGAGTTATTTTATTTATTATGTCTCTTGACTCTTCTAGAGTATTAAACCCAGGTTCATTATTAACATTTGCTCCCTTCTTTTACGGAGATTTTTATCTTTTGAACCAATTGGTCTACCACTCTTTTGGCGTGCTATAGACGGATTTTCTATTTCATTTATAGACTGTCCTTCTGGGACATCAATCCGCATAGGAGTATCTTCAGTTGGTATATGTGACTTAGTCACTCTTTAGGTCGGTAAATGCATCTGGTAGTTGATTTGTTATACTTTGCAAATGTATTATCTTTTCAACTTCAAGTTCACACTTATTTGTACAAGTATCAAGATGTTGCAAAGTATTTCATGAAATATTTTTACCAAGCTGTTTTTCTTTTTTTCTCCCCCTAATCCCGGGAACATTGAGTAATCAAAATGACAATTTACAAATTGTGGAAGGAGAATTAAAACCAACATATATTCTCAATCTTCTTTTATGACCCATTTTTGTGCGTTGTGGTGGAGTAATAGAAACATATACCGCACATCCAAAAATTTTAAAATGGGAAATATTTGGCTCCAACCATAAGCCAATTGCAATGAGAAATATTTATAATAACTTGTTGGTCTAACACATACAAGTACTGTTGCATGCAAAATTGCATGACCCCACGCCGAAATGGGTAATTTAGTTCTCATAAGTATAGGTCTAGCTATCAATTGAAGTCTTTTAATAAAAGATTTAGTTAATCCATTTTGTGTATGAACATGAGCAACAGGATGTTCAACACTTATACCAATAGACTTACAATAATCATTGAAAGCTTGAGATGAAATTCACCAGCATTATACAGACGTATTGATTTAATTGTATAATTTGGAAATTATGCTCGTAATCTAATAATCTGAGTAATCAATCTCGCAAACGCCAGGTTGCGAGTTGATAGTAAGCTAACATGAGACCATCTGCTCGATGTGTCTATTAGAACCATAAAATATCGAAATGGTCCACATGAATGGTGAATTGGTCCACATATGTCACTCTGAATTCTTTCTAAAAATATTGGAGATTCAATTCCAACTTTTGCTGGTGATGGCTTAATAATCAATTTTCCTTGAGAACAAGTAGCACAAGAAAATTCTTTTAATTGAAAAAACTTCAGGTTTTTCAATGATTGTCCATGCAAATTTTCAATAATATTTCGCATCATGCATGAACCGGGATGTCCCAATCAGTCATGCCAAATAGTGATTTTTTTTAATCAATAAACTTCTGGTTTATTGAATGTTATTTCAATTTCATTTATTCTTGTGTAGTACAATCCCAAAGAAAACATATTCAATTTTCTTCCATTAGGTAACATTATAATGGCTCTTCCGGAGCCTTCAATTATTTTTGTACTACCCGAAATTGTAGTAACATATGCATCATTCATCTTTATTGCAATGAAATATTTTTTACTTTTAAAAGTAGTGTGAGTAAATAACTTGTAGTAAATAACTACCCGAAATTATAGTAATATATGCATTATGGCAATACATATATTTTCATCCATATTCTTCAAGCAAATAAAAAAATTATTATAATCAAATAAAATAATAAGATATAAATAACTTAAGAAATAATAATAATGATTGCAACAAACTTTCAATTAAATAGCATTTATCTAACATTTTGGAATCCTTACAAACTTTTAGCTCATAAGTTCAAAACCCTCATATTAATTAAAATTTATATTTATTATGTAAAATAATTATATATAAACAAATGTATATAATACATTCTTATGTATACTATATATATATAGCAGAAAACAATGACTAATATATTCATGTATGTAATATTTATGTATACAGAGAATATATATATATAATAAACAATCTAATATATATAACATATATATTTATGCATGCAATATATATTATATATATATATATATATATATATATATATATATTGGAATGAAATTAGTAGTGTAGCCGTATGTAATCAAAAAGTATATAAAAAACATACAAGTATAATATATTTAGAAACAAATTAAACATGGCAATTGTCACGAAGTGCCTCTTCCTGGGATGGATCAGTTCACGGCACTCAACCCGACTTGCACGGGCAGCATGCGCAAGCACAAGTACACGCAGCACTTGTCACGGGCTCCGATTCAAAACGTGCTCGCGCGGTGCCTCTTGCCAGAGGCCACACTTTGACCGCCGAACAATGTACTGGTTTCGCCCTGCCTTGGACTCTTCAGGAGATCGGCTCCAGACCCCGACCAGTTTTGGGTAGTGTTGGGCCTACACCATAACCTTTCTGGAGCCTTTCTTGTACATTCAAATACACCCACCAGCAATTGTCCTTCTATAAACACCAGTATCACGCAGTGTGTTACAAACTCTCCCCCACCTAATTCCGTGTACGCCCTCGTACATATCCACTCGCCCGACGTGCCCGACTCTTGCAGCCCCGCACCGCTCGGATGTGCCTCTTGCACTTGGTGCCCCCTTGCACCACTTACACGCTTGAATGGTTTCTTCATGGGTGTCATTGAGGGGATTCCCAAGACCGTCCAACAGTGCCCGCCCCTTGCCAAACTCATCACTGTGATGTGGGTGCACTCCAACACCACCTCCTGTTGTTTGAGTGTAGGACGATACGACGCAACGTGCTGGTCGACTCTGATACCAAATTGTCACGAAGTGCCTCTTCCTGGGATGGATCAGTTCACGGCACTCAACCCGACTTGCACAGGCAACATGCGCAAGCACAAGTACACATAGCACTTGTCACGGGCTCCGATTCACAACATGCCCACGTGGCGCCTCTTGCCAGAGGCCACACTTTGACCGCCGAATAATGTACTGGTTTCGCCCTGCCTTGGTCTCTTCAGGGGATCGGCTCCAGACCCCGACCAATTTTGGGTAGTGTTGGGCCTACACCATAACCTTTCTGGAGCCTTTCTTGTACATTCAAATACACCCACCAGCAATTGTCCTTCTTTAAACACCACTATCACGCAAGGTGTTACAGCAATCCAGTATACAAGTATATATATATATATATATATATATATATATCTAAAAATATATACGGTAAACTATTTTAGTTGCACTTGTTGAATCCAACTTTTGCACCTCAAAATTTTTTTGCACTTATAGTGCCATTGAGGTTTCAAAACATCCCACTACATGTACTTCTGTTCTTCAATTTTGCCGTTAGTCAACCGTTTTTCACTGTTTGGCACCCTTTCAGTTAAGGGCATTTTTGTCCAACCTACTCAAAATAAAATGTAATTTTTTTTTCATTTTCCATAATTTTTTTCTCTTTCTTCCTTCTTTCTCTCTCCTTCTTCTTCCTCTTTTCTTTCTCATTTCAATTGACTTCATACTTCTATTTATGAACTCAGATTATTAAATTTAATTTCAATTACTTTTAATTTCCAGTAGTTACTGTCATTTCGTTTCTTTTCTTTATCAAATGGAAACCTTTGATTTCATTTTTTTTAACCCTCAAGAGTGAACCCGAGAGCACATCAGCACCTGTGAAGCAAAATGCTTCAATTTTTTACAACAATTTTAATTTCATCCAATTTAGTTTCCATTGAAGTAGTTTCAATGCCACCATTTCACCATGATCCTTCTAATCCTCCACTGCCGTCGTCGCCTCGTCGTCTGCCTACCACTGCCTGCCGTCACTTCGTCGTCTGCCTACAATTGTCGTGGCCTCGTCATCTGCATACATTTGTCATCGCCTCATCATCTGCTCACTGCCACCGTCACATTGCCATTTGCCTACCATTGTCATCGCCTCATCATCCGCCTGCCGCCACCATCATCGCATCGTCATCTGCCCGTCACTGTCATCTGAATATTATCAACCATCAACCTCATCGTCTTCGATGAAGGAGAGAGAAAAGAGGAAGAAAAGGGAGAGAGAAAGAAGGAAGAGAGAGAAAAGAGGAAGAAATAAAGAGAGAAAAAATTTTAATTACCGGAGAGAGAGAAAAGAGGAGGAAGAAGCAGAGAGAGAAAGAAGGAAGAGTAAGAAAGAAGGAAGATGGTATATGTACCATACCCCCATACAAAAATTATATCTCCACAACACAAAATATCCCAAAAATTCCATCATTAAACTAACCGAAAAATCTAAAATATCTAAGAACGGCCCATAACACAAAAAACCCACACATATCTAAAATATCTAAGAACGGCCCATAACACAAAAGGCCCACATACTGTAGATAAATACCTCCCTAAGAAGGAAGAAAAGGCATCTAACACAATCAATAACACACGCACGCAAGAAAAGCACAAGGAGAGAACGCCGAGAGAGAGAAATCGCCAAGAACAAAGAAGATTAAATAAAACCCTAAAAAGAAAAGAAGGATCCCCAGGAAAGAAGAGGAAGAACGGAAAAGGGAATTAGAATAATTAGGATCAGGCTACATCATATTGGCGCCAACCGTGCTTTTTCGTACGATTGGATCGACGAAAAAGACCATGACAACCCACGGCCATGATCCTAAAAACCCTAATACACCTCCAGAAGTTCCCACCACATCCCTGGGCATCCCTGTTCCTGTTCCCGCCAGTACCCATCAACCCTTGGCAACCACTTCTTCCTCGCCAACTCCAACTCACCCGTCCTGAGCCTCTCCCGCATGAGCTCTTGCCGAACCCCCTCCACTTCCTCCCCCTGCTCCCGAACCCTCCCTTTCCACACCTCCACCTCACGTTCGGCAGCCTCCTTCGCCACTGTAGCATCGTCCCTGGTCTTCCAAGCCAAGTCCTTCTCCGCCTCCAAACTCTCGTAATTGTGGTAAGTCAAGCGGAGGCGATGAAGGAGTTCAACTTCCGAAAGTAAGGCCTATCAAAACAAAATATAAACAAATAAAACACAAGTTAATACCACATATAATCCTCAACCATATTAAACAATTTCTAACCCCCCTCCCTTACGTCAAATTTTCGTTGATATATCTGGCCAATCAGGACATCCGTTGGCACTTTCTCCACCATCGCCTTTAAACCCGGGGGAAAACAATGTTGAAAAAAGGTCATTGCCACCCCCAGACCCCCCTCCGCCACGTTCGATGGGATATCCCAAGGAGGCACATAACTCCCCACCTCCGCCTCTTTCTTCCCCCAACTTTCACCAGGACCCCTCCTCAACCGTTTCAGAGGCGGACGTACATCCTCCGAACCCTCCCCCACCACCTCCTTCCCCTTTCCCTTAACCGAATCCTTCGATACTGTCGGGGCCACCGTTTCCTTTTTCTTGGCCCCGATAGCCACCCCCTCCCCCCTAGCCACCTTCTCAGCACCCCCCATCTATCTTCTCTGCGCCCCGGAACATCCCTAGACAATAATACCTATGAGTTCCAGTTATAAAACTAAAGCTCCCTTTGTCAAGCATAACCGAAAGAATTTTTAGATTACCAGTTGGCTTCCTTTTACGTTTATCCGGATTGTTCTGGACCATCTCCATCACTAAGTTTTTTCCTGCAAATACAGAAACAACCCATCAGTTTCGGCAAACGCAGTTAACAGAATATACGATTAATAAAAACATAATACACATAAAAAACCGCTCCCCCCCCCCCCTCAACACTTCCACAAGCACCCACGTAGTTTCCGAATGTCCAATCTGGAATCACACTCCAACCCTGCATGGGTCATTAAGGTTTCAGACCAATCCTCCCCCACAGTCAACCCAAACCGATATTTCTACAGCATCTCCGCATCCTAATAATCCCTCCCATAACCATCTGGCACATCATTACTCAAGCTTTTTCTATTATTCCAAGGCTGCAAAAGACCGTTGCTGCCAAAACTGTGATGCTTGACGTAGAAAAATTCATTCTTCCAAGAATGGATACTGGAAGGACCCAGGATAACCGGTCGAGCACTCCGTCTAGCAATATAAAAAAACCCCCGACCCTCTGGTGTCGTACACTTTTGACTCAGTTAATACAACCTACGCCACAATTCTAACCTACATTCACACCCGAATACCCTACAAGCCATCAAAAAACCTACTGTAGTACGGATGACATTCGGCATCAACTGTCTCAGTTGAATCTTGTAATATCTACAAATATTCACAAACAGCGGATGTAAAGGAAACCGCAACCCTTCCCGCAGGTGTGCCACGTAGGTTGTCACACAGTCCACCGGAGGCGTGTGAATCCGCTGATTAGCATCCGGGCAAATAGTCTTGTAAGTTATAGGGAAATGATAATTTTCCCGGATGCCCTCCAAAACCTTGGATTCGGACACATTCGTCTTATATTGGGGAATCTGGGGATTATCTTTTTCTTCACACCCTTTAGTTTTTTATTCTTTCCTCACCGGACCCACTTCCTCCTTCGGCCTCTGGTAAGTCATCCCAAAACTCACATCCTTTTCATCTATCAAAGGGAAATAAAAATCCTCCCCATCCATCCTGTACCGTACACTTGCATTCCGATCCCATGATGCACCTACGGGGCCCATCCATTCCACCAGTTCCTCGAACCCCACTGACCTTTCCGAATCACCAGAAATACTCCCCTGCCCATCACCAAAACTCGTTCTGTCTAAAGAACTCATTATACCCGTATGATTTTTCTTTTACTCTAATCTAATTACCTTGTATCTTCTTCCCCAAGCCCTACCCAGAAAAACGCTAATCAACAAGAACAACAAGTACCTGAAATTTGTCGAGGAGCCATGGTTTATCACAGAATGTCCAAGCACAATCACACAAAAGCAATAGCACACAAACACTGCAACATAACAACAAAAATACATTTCTTAGTCAAACCCATATTCAACACAGTTCATCACCCTACACAGAACACACACACACACAGAGTATATATTATCACACATCCTCAAAACCCCTCCCATTTCAAACCCCACAACAATACAAAATACCAACATAACAACCTGTAACCTTCACAGCAGCCCAGAAGTTTTCCTTATACTCCGAACCACTCACAAACAAATCGCATTAACCAGGTAAAACCTCACAACTCGAAATTAATGTTAATTTTCTTCAAAGAGGCGCGAAGAGTAGTCAAGCAAATAAATTCAAATAAACCCCCCTACTTGTTCCTCTGTCCCTTATATTTCCCAAAAACCCTTCTACTGTCGGGCCCCAAAAAACTCGCGCAACCATATTTAATAATTTGTCCCGTCCGCACACCCTCCCACGCGCACACGACCTTCACGCGCCATCAGCTGAACCATCCCCACGCGCGTCCTTTCCCATCGATGCGTCAGAAGCGTCTTGTCATCTTCCACACACATACCCACGTCAATCATTATCACCCGAATCCCTACCCACCAAACCGCAACCTCATTACCAAACCACATCCACATCCCATCTCTCAAACAACCTTTTTTCCCGAATCCCCCTATTTAATATCTTATCCGAAACCCCTCCCACATCCCGTCCCCAACACCATTTCTTTCTTTTCTCTCTCCCCGAATCTCCCTTCCACCCCTCCCCATCCCTCCCGCAGCCCTTTTCCATTTGTATCTATTTCCGCATCCTCCTCGATCTCTACCTTTCCCAATACAGCTGCACCCCTTGCCACATCCGCCCCAATCACAATCGGTCAAAAAAAATGCTTATGGTATATGTACCATACCCCCATACAAAAACCATATCTCCACAACACAAAATATCCCAAAAATCCCATCATTAAACTAACCGAAAAATCTAAAATATCTAAGAAAGGCCCATAACACAAAAAGCCCACACATATCTAAAATATCTAAGAACGGCCCATAACACAAAAGGCCCACATATTGTAGATAAATACCTCCCTAAGAAGGAAGAAAAAGCATCTAACACAATCAATAACACACGCACGCAAGAAAAGCACAAGGAGAGAACGCCGAGAGAGAAATCGCCAAGAACAAAGAAGATTAAAGAAAACCCTAAAAAGAAAAGAAGGATCCCCAGGAAAGAAGAGAAAGAACGGAAAAGGGAATTAGAATAATTAGGATCAGGCTACATCAGAAGAGTAAGAAAGAAGGAAGAGAAAGAAAGAAGGAAGAGAGAGAGAAAGGAGCAAGAAAAAGAGAAAGAGAAAGAAGGAAAAGAGAAAAAAATTAAATTAATAGAGAGAGAAAGAAGGAAGAGAGAGAAAAGAGGAAGAAGAAGGAGAGAGAAAAAAATTAAGAAAATTAGACAAAAATGCCCATGACTGGAACAGTGCCAAATAGTAAAAATGGGTTGACTAACGGAAAAATTAAAGACCTAACGATTTGACTTAATAAAAATGCATTTAGTGGGACGTTCGAAACTTCAATGACACTATAAGTGCAAAACAATTTTGATGTGCAAAAGTTGGATTCTGAATTCTAAGAAGTGCAACTAAGATAGTTTACCCAAATATATATAATATATATAAATTTCCAAATCAGTACGGAAGATTAAAAAATAAAGGCTATATATATATATATATATATATATTATTATATACATACATATATTGTGCTTATATATACATATATAACTGATAGCGATTCCGGTTGACGTACTAAATAGGTGTTATTTTACCCTATGTTGATTATGAATAATTAAGGACTGTGAATTAACTAATTGTCACATTTAGTCTATGGTGTCACTTAATCAGCCAGAACCTAAGGCAGAGTACCTATCGTGTAGCTAGTCTATTGGAAAGTATCTACGATTTTATTAAATAATTATCGTACTCCCAGGGAAGTGGCAACGGCTTAGTAGTAACTAGCCTTTTATCCTAACTCCTATCTTATGATCCAGTTATGCAATCTTCATCAAATACTTTGATGAGAGGGTGATCCATTCTCCACTAGGTTCAAGTCCAATTACCTAAAGTGTTTTAAAGATGAGTTCTGATTCTATGTTATACTGTTACTATACATTGATTGACCTATATTCGAGTATTTTAGACATGTCTTGGCCTGGATTGCAACTATGTTCTGTATCTAAAGGTTACCACATCTGAGTTTCTACGCTACCACCGCCCCATCGTTAAGGGTAACGGCCCTACTCACGGCTCGGACTAAAGTCAGCAATAACCGCCCTATGTCACTTTGGGGATCATACTGCTCGTCTCATAACCGCCGGCATAATACTCAACTCAGCCTACCTAGACTACTTTCAACCAACAAGGTGTTCCGCGATTATTTTTATCTAGTATGGCAGACACCAATACTAATTGATGTCTGTTAAACTAAACAGGTTATGAATAGACCGTGGTTAGGAATTGTCTATAACCCTAATTTCAGTTTAAAAGCACGACAATAGACATGCAGACATAATGGATATTTAGCAGGTGGCCATTTCTAGAAAAACATAATAACTTCAACATATATCACAATATTCATAAAACATAATCTGGTATTCAATCAGTATTTGGCAACACAATAACAACATATAAGAGAGGGACAGGGGACCGATGCCATAAAGAATCACCCTTTACGAAGTCTCGCCGATGGAGCGTACTGATGTATATGCCTTATTGCTTGACCCGACTCTGCTCGTCAGAACCTTCGGAGGACGCTTCCTCAGCCTAGTAGCTGGGCTTTACTAACAACCCGGCTTAAGCCCAGCCCTGTGGACTGACTCTTAACGCCTCGAGCCCTCTTAGGATCTCCTAACGAAATCCCGGGTATTCTAGGAATACCAGAAACGAACCTATCTATAGAAGCCTAAGATCTGAGACTATTTCTCAGAAACTAAAACAAACACTAATAAGAAAGAAAACTGAGATCCGAGTCTCTGAGTGAGTTGTGTACTAGAGAATTGTACACTGGAAACCACTTAATGACTCAGATCGAGTGGAGAGGGATGGATTCAACTGCTGGAGGCCTGGGATATTTATAGCAGCTTCCCGGAGTGAAAAATTCTGAAAAATTCGATGTGGGACAGCTTCTGGCGGCTCGGGACGCCCGTCCTGATTCGTTGACCAGGTTCGGGACCCCCGTCCCGGTTCAGGACGCCCGTCCTGGCGGTTTGACCGGGTTCGGGACGCCCGTCCCGGACCTTTGACCGGGTCAACATTTCCAAAAATAGCGTTTTTGCCCCAGAATTTGCTGTTTTTGTCTACTTTTCACCTGACACTTCCAAAATCATAAAAACCGTGAAATCAAGTAAATAGTAAACAATTAATGTCAATTTACTCTCAATTTCACATTAAACATACATAAAAATATGCTAAAAATGTGATACGATTTTAGCGTATCAATAACACATTATATTTTTAATAAATATAATATATGTTATATTTGATTCTTTTAGAACATTTAGTGTATAAATGTTATACATGTTAAATTATGTATTATGTATATATATAGTGTATCTACCATTCTATATAATAAAATAAATTTACTTAATTTAGTGAACAACAAATATATTTTTATTGTAGTTTTTAATATATAGCAAAACAACAACACTACACCATAGAGTAGTATAAAAACTAGCAAATATATATATATATATATAACATGTGCATATATATAATTTATACTAGAATAACAAATGATAATAAATAATATATAAGAAATATTATTTGTCTCACTTATAATGGTTATTAATATTTGACATTGTAATCAAATTTATTACCATTATATGTATTTTCTCATACCAACAATTATTACCATGATTATATATACATGACCTCTTCTGGGATGATGACTTATAAAAATATTTTTTTCGATAAATAAATATGTTGGATGAATTTTCAAGTCCAAATTGCTTTCTATCATGGCATAATTTATTCACTTACGGATTATAATCTTATAATCTCGTACTTTCGGGAAAAACGACCATCTTCAGGTTGTCAAAGTTTTCTTTAAAATAATTTTCCCGATGATTGAATATTTTACATCGATGGTGTCTTTCGAACCCATCATAGCTAGATGATTCTCGGGATCTAATTTTCATAACAAATAATTTCATTTCATAACTTCAAGAGTTACAAATTCAATTAATAAGAATTGACATTAGAAGAATTAACATACCTATATATTTTTGAATTCAACTTCCAAAATATCTTAAACTGGTAGAACTTCGTGTTGATAACGTGTTATAAAACTATTACTAACAAAAGCAAATTACTAAGAAATATAATACAGAGATCAAAGGAAAGAAGACATTTTTTCTCTTCTTGTATATCTTTTTATATCTTTCCAAAACATACAAACTATCCCATTTTTATAGGAATAAATATGTGTAACCTATATACACATATACAAACAAATATAAATCTATATTTATGTTACAAACTTAATTCTATGGAGGTTATATGGAGATAATGGAAGTTATATAGAGGTAGTGGAAGTTATATGGAGGAAGTGGAAGTAGTGGGAGGTTACAAAATTATGGACATACAAAACAATAGTATGATTTATAAAATATGTTTATTTTTTGTATAATTTTTGTTTATGATTATTATTATTATTATTATATATGGTTAAGTAAATGTATTTATTTAAATTTATTTAAATTTATTTTTTATATATAAAGAATAAAAAAGTTATCATGTATACACTTTTTAGAGTTCAAAATTCAAGTTTAACACATCAGAAATTTTTTGTTTGTATAGTGCACCTCAATTTCTAAAACGTCACAAAATATGTATGAGTTATTCCCCAAAATAATGCTATTTTAAAATAACTTCCCAAACTAATGTCAATTTTTTACTACGTTTCCAAAATAAGGTAGATCTACTTTGTCAAAGTAAACTCTTATTTTTTAAAAATAAAATATTGAGAGTCTACCTTGCCAAAATAGACCCTTAATATTCTATTAAAAAAACTTAACTTTTTTTAAAATTATTATAAACTTTATTTTTTTAATATAATAATTTAAATTTATAGGATTTAACCCAATTAATAACAATTTCGCTTATAACCTTTAGAAATCATGAGATCAAGACATTGTATTGGTAGACCGTTTTAAAAAATAAATTTATAAATATTATTTTGTTATTTATAATTGTTTATAATATATAATGATAATATTTAATAATTTTTTCTCTATTTTCTAATTTTAATTTCATTATTATTTTTTAATTTTAGTAGAAAGAATAAATTACTTTATAGAAATAGGAGTTTTGAATTTAGTTGGGAGAGAGAAAGAAAAAAATGGATGGAAGAAGAATAGAGAAGAAAGAGAAAGGGAGAGAAAAAAAAGAAGAATGATAGAAGAAGAGAGAGAAAAGAATAGTGGAAGAAGAAGAAAACGAAAAGTAGAACAGAAGAAGAAAGAGAGAGAGAAAGAAAAAGGAAGAAGATAGAGAGAGAAAGAAAGAAGAAGAAAAGTGAGAAAGAAATTGAAGAAGAAAGAGAGAATAAAAAGTTGCAAAAGAAAGAGAGAGAGAAAAAAGAATGGGAAGAAGAAGAAGATAGAGAGAGAGAAAGAAGTTGCAGAAGAAAGATGGAGAAAAAAAGAAGAAGAATGGGGAAGAAGAAGAAGATTGAGAAAGAAAAGGAATGAAGAAGAAGAAAGAGAGAAAAAAAAAGAAGAATGAAGAAGATAGAGAGAGAAAGAAGTTGCAGAAGAAAGAGTGAGAAAAAAGAAGAAGAATGGAAGAAGAAAGAGAGAGAAAGAATGATGGAAGAAGAAAGAGAGAGAAAGAAGGATGGAAGAAGAAAGAGAGTGAGAATGAAGAAGGAAGAAGATAGAGAGAGAGAAAGAAGAAGTTGCAGAAGACATAGAGAAAAAAAAGAAGAAGAATAATGGGGAAGGAGAGAGAGAGAAAAAAGAATCAAGAAGATAGAGAGAGAAACAAGAAGGAAAAATATAGAGAAAGAGAAAGAGAAAGAAGGAAGAAGAAAGAGTGAGAATGAAGTTGAATAATAAAGAGAGAGAAAAAAAAAGAAGATTGGGGAAGAAGAAGAGAGAGAGAGAATGAAGAAGAAAGAAGATAGAGAAAGAAGGAAGAAGAAAGAAGAAAGGGTCAGAAAGAAGTTGCAGAAAAAAAAAGTGAGAAAGAAGTTGCACAAGAAAGAGAGAGAAGAAAAAAAATGGGAAAGAAGAAGAGAGAGATAGAATGAAGAAGGAAGAAGATAGAGAGAGAAACAAGGAAGAAGAAAGAGTGAGAAAAAAGTTGCAAAAGAAAGAGTGAGAAAGAAGTTGCAGAAGAAAGAGAGAAAAAAAATTGTAAAAGAAAGAGAGAGAAAAGAAGAAGAGAGAAGAAGAATAAAGAGAGATAAAGAAGAAAAAGAAAAAAATTAGAAACAATTAATTTAAAATAAAATTATTTTTAAATTAATGGTAAAAGTCAAACCTAACGTTTGTTACTGTTTTTTTAATTATTAGAAAATATTCTCTTTCTAAATTTCAGTGCCAGTAATTATTGTTTTTATAATTAACACAATTAAATGCTAACTTTTGTTTTTCCTTTTTTTCTCTTTTTCTTTTTTTCTTTTTTTTCTTTTATAAAAAAATTATTATATTTAATTCAATAAAATTTTATTTATACATAATATAGCACACCTTTTCATCATATAAAAAAAAACATTTGGTCGTTGCATCCCCTGTATACACACACCTATATATATACATATCTTCCTTTCTATTCCTCTTTTTTGCAAGCAAGAAGATTCAAGTGAGAAAAAAAATTTTCTTTTGTGTAACTTAAAAGAAAAAGAAAATGGTGGAAATAATTGAGGACGTTGGAGATGAGCAACTGCAGCTCCAGTGGAAAAGGAAGGAGGTGGTGACGGCGGAAGAGGATAAAAGAACACAACAATTGCGGGTTCTCGTGGTTGATGACAACATTGTTTGTCTCTCTGTTCTGACTTCTCAACTTAAACACTGTGGTTTTCAAGGTTAGTTTTAATTCATTAATTAGAAATTAATGGATTCCTATATACGTGTGTGTGTGTGTGTGTGTGTGTGTGTGTGTGTGTGTGTGTGTGTGTGTGTGTGAATGATAAGTTCACTTTGAGAAAGAGAAAGTTTTAGTCTTTTTTTTACTTGTGTGTGTGCTTTTGTTTGTATATGTATATGTATATGTATGTATATCTCTTTTTCTTTGTATTTCCCCTTTTTCTTTGAATGTTTTATGGTAAAGTGTTTAAGGGTATCAAAGATTATACAAGAATTGTTACTTGTAATCCTATTGGTTTGAGACTGCAAGATCATCTTGTTAATTGGTTGGTTTAATTAAGTTTTCTTTTCATTTTGCTTGATCTCTTGTGTGATTTTGAATTTGTGGAGATCTAGAAATCATAAAGAACGTATGTAATTTGACTTGTAAGATTTAATGTAAAGTGGAATTTTTTCTTGAGAATCTAAAATAACCACAAATTTTAGATTTTTATTTTATAAATATTATACAATAATTTTGTATTCTTGTCTTGAAATTTCTACCTAACAAAATCAAACTCCATGAAATCATAGGCACAAAATCAAAAACCAATTTAAAATCAAAAAATAATTATAACTTGCCTAAAATTTTAAAATCTGCTCAAAATCTTAATACACAATTTCAAAAATATCATTCCAATATGGTATCCTTCAAATTCAATATCTTTAAAAAAAATATTCGATTATAGTAAATAAAAAATATCATAATGCAAATTTGGTAGCAAACTGAGTGCTGTGATCCGTTACAATGACTTGTGGTATCCCGTATCTGCATAGTACAAAATTATGGAGGAAGTTGAGTGTGTTTTCTTCCATGGTAGTGGCCAGTGGTTTTGCTTCTATCCATTTGTAGAAGTAATCCACGACCACGATTAGGTATTCACTTCCTCCTCTAGACTTAGGGAATTTACCCATGAGGTCGATTCCCCACATGTCAAAGGGTCATGTGGGGAGTACAGGTATCTGTGGGACGCAGGGTAGTCGGGGAATTTTGTCGAACTTTTGGCATACCTCACAATGCTTCACATATTTCTCTACATCCTTCCGCAGTGTCATCCAATAATATCCTTCGTTGATCACCTTTTCTGATAGTGGTCTCGAACCCAGATGTCAGCCACATACTGCACTTTCCATTTGACTTTTTCACCATTACCACATTGGACAACCATGAAGGATAGTCGACTTCTCGTATGAATCCAAACTTAAGTAGTTTCTGAACCTCGATTTGCATGCCCTTAACCTTGTCTTCTTCGAATTGTCGGGGCTTTTGCTTAACTGGCTTATAAGTGGGGTCAATGTTCAGTCTGTGTTCTGCGATAGTCGGTGCAATTCTCAGCATGTCTTGGCTGCGCCAAGCGAAGTCGTGGAGGTGAGTGGAGAGGAAGTGGATCACTTCTTCTCTCATAGATTGGGGCATTTCGCTTCATATTTGGATTTTTTTGTCGGGATAATCGGGGTGGATCATCACTTCCTCGAACTCCTTCGGCTTTGGCTCGAAGACTTCAGTGGGGTGCTCTGGTTCGATTAGGGCTATCTCATACACAATCTCCCTGGTTATCAAGATTGACCCAACTGCCATGGGAGGTTGTCCGACTTCCTGCTGCTTTCGAGACCTCATTATGCGTGCAACAAGACTTTTGGGACTACTCTTGATGAACCCTACATTGCTTCTGGTTGCGAGTTGTACTTGCTCATGCGAAGTAGAGATGATTAACTTGAAAGCGACATGAGCTGGAGTTCCCAGGATGGCGTTATAGGGGGATTTAATGTCCACCACATAGATCTTGATCTCTTCTTCCCGTGCACAGGCATCGGAGCCAAAGGTTACCTTAACCTTGACCGTCCCCTTGACGCTGATCTTGTGAGCAGTAAAGCCTTCGAGGATCATGTTGATGGGCTTCAAGTTACTGTCGTTCATTCCCATCTCTTTGAAGCATTTGAAGTAAAGGATATTTTTCGTGGCTCCCGTGTCTATCAGGATTGTCTTCACTCGGCACTTGTTGATCCCTTGCTTGGTCATGCCTACCTCCAGAACAATGGGGGTGACTCGAGCTTCCTCATTTATCTTGAGGTCTTTGTCGAAGAAGGTTATTGGCTCGTGCGGGAATGCGTCGAAGTGTGATCCGATGATACTGAACTTGTTCAAAAATGATTTCTCGAGAGCCTACCAAGAGTCGATGGTTCCCGACTTTATCGAAGTGTACAATGTCAGGTCTTTGTCGGACAACATGCTGGGAAAAGCCTTGCACATGATAGCTTCGTCATTGGTTACTAGGCCCATGGTAGACTTGAATCGGCCAACATGCTCTTGAGTTCTACTCTGTCCGGAGTATAAGATGAATTGGGGAATCTTCAACGTAGGGTCCAGCATGGCGGATTGGATCTACTTTGTGAATTGACCAGTGTCGACTGAACGATTCTTCTTGGCGTGGCTTCTTTGTGCCTGCTCTGAACTTCGCTCATATTTGCTCCTCTTCGGGCGGAGTCTATCTCGGCGGGCTATCTCCTTTGAGGGCTTGCTCGACGATTGGCTCTCTCTCACATCACTGATGGAGCGAAGTGTCTTTTTGGTGGGGGTAGTTCGACCCCTAGTTTGTTTGCTCAGCACAGTGCGTGACCGATGTGGTAGGGTCTCTGAGGGTTATCTTTCATCGTCAAGAAAGGTCGGGGGTTACAGGCCCTGCCTTTGGTATTCTACACGGAGCTGCATCCACTGCCTCGAGATGTCTCGCTCCTTTCGAAGTTGCTCAATCTCTTTCAGAAGATCCTCGACCTCTCTTGTGCGTTCGTCTTCACTGGATCACCTTCCATTAAGTCTGTTGCGGAGGTCAGGTACCTTACGAGGGGAACTGTGGGGTCCCAAATGCTCGATGACTGACCGTCGTTGGGGCCGCTTAGGAATGGACGAATGTGCCGCTCGATGGGTCTCATGGTGAGACGTGGGAACCGTAGTATCAAGCTGATGTCTACAGTCACCTGATCTTCGTGACATTGTTTCTTTTTTAAAAGGGAAAACAAAAAGATACAGTGATTTACTTTTCCGATAACAGAACTAAACTGATTGACCAGAAATCGGTTTGACGCCACTTGTCACTAGAACGACATCATCTAGTGATATCTGCTAAATGCAAATGTTAAAATGGATGTTGCGTCTCGTGTTGTAATGGAGGTTCCTCTTATAATGCCCGCAAAACATAAGAGTTCATAACAGAGGGTGAAAGGACTCTTATGAACTCTCTAATGATTAAGTCATTATTCTGATTTTGACTAGAGTATTTAATTTAGCAGAGTTTTTTATGATAATCTAGCCTTACCCTTTACCTTTACGGGGGTGGTCTTTATAGATGTAAGTCACACTGAGAAATAGGTAAGTTGAGTGGTGTGATATGGAGAATCTGGTAGTTACCAGATTTTGTAGATAAATCCAAAATCCCTCCGATTTAGGGAGATTTTGACTGAACCTTTTTAGGTTTGATTGTTTGGTCAAACGAGATCTTCTGAGGAAATTTCTATAAGTAGTTTGACTAGCTGGCGGACGGAATTCGGGCGAAGTGGGTTGCCTGAGAGGTGTACCCGCGAACTTCGCTGCCTCGTGTGGCGGAGTTGTTGGCCCCGCCATGGTCGGTGTACAGACACGTCAAATTGCCATGTTAGCTTTCATTCCACGTCAGTCTAGGGATCTTTTTATATCTCTCAAAAATATAATCTATATTACGTAAATTATAACAAAAATATTATTTATAAATTATAATTATTTGATAATTAAATTTATAAGTGATTTTTTTATAAAAAAATGAGGGTCTAATTTGGTAAAGTAGACCTAAATTTTATTTTTAAAAAATAAGATCTACTTTGATAAAGTGGACACTGAATCTTTTATTAAAAAAATAACGGTCTACTTTACCGAAGTAAACTCACACTAGATTGGAAATAGGAGAAAAACAAGTAGCATTAGTTTGGGAATGTTTTTAAAAAATAATAATATTTTGGTAAATGACTCAATTTTTCTCTCATCTTTGTTGTCTCTCTTTTTTCTTATGCCATTCTTCCTTTATTTCTTTTTTCTTCTTGTGTTCTTCTTTCCCTTTTCTTCCAAAATCAAATGGTGCTACATGAAACTTTTGAAATTTTTAAATTTTATTTCATAATTGTTTTTAAAAACAAAATTAGGTTTCAAACATTGTCTCAATGTTCTTTTTTTCATTCTTTTTTCCAAAATTTTTCTTTTGTTCAATATTCTAAATATGAATTTTCTATCTTCGCAAAATTGAATTCCAAAATCACCACCATTCTACTAGGTTGATGAAAGGGATGACCCTAATGAATATTGGGATCTATTTTACTACGTTTATTTGGATTATCTAAGAACAAGAAAGAAGATTAAAAAAAGAATCAAGAATGATCATGGAAATAGATTTTTTGGATTTTCTTTGTAGAAATAGGTTTTATGAATTTGATTGTAAAAATAAATGGGTTTTATGAATTTGATTGTAGAAATAAATGAGTTTTATAAATTTGATTGTAGGTTTCTGAATTTGGTTGGGAGAGAAAGAAAAAAAAAAGATTGATGGAAGAAGAACCGAGTAGAAGAAGAAGAGAGAGTAAAAAGAATGGTGAGAGAAGAAGAAGAAAAAGAAAGAAAAAAAAAAGAGAAAGAGAAAAAAGAGAAAGAGAAAAAGAAAAGTTGCCGAAGAAAGAGAGAGAACGAATGAAGAAGAAGAAAAAGTTATAGGAAGAAAGAGCGAGAATAGAGGACGAAAAAGAAAGAAAGAAACAAAAATTAGAAAAAATTAATATTTTTTAATTCAAAACTACAAAATTATCCTTTATAAAATTAGGGTTTATTTTTTTAAATAATGAACAAAAATATCCCAATTTATAAAGAGTTGACTAATAGTCAAAATTTTAATTTAACGGACGAAAATGCATCCAATGGTATGTTTTAATTTAAGGTGATAAATTTAGATTTTGAACTCTAAACAATGGATAGCTTATTTACAATTAATATTTTTTAACATAATTACTATTTTATTTATAAAAGAATTTGGGCCTAAGCCGATCGCTTATGTCTGCTTAAATTCTATGCGGTTTTATATTTTCATTTAAATTTGAGATATATTTTTTCGAATTAATGACATTTTAAAGTCACAAATAATACTACTAGCAACTGAATTACATATTTTTTTAAGATAATTTTCATATTTTTATTATGATTTTTTAAAAAAATTTTAAATTTTTTTAGAAGAAATATATTTATAATAATATTTCGTTTTTAAAAAAAATATATTTTATCGTTTCACTTCAATTTTTATTTTATTTTTAAAATTGCATATTCATGTCTAATAATCTTTTATAACTTGATTATGAATTTTCATTTTTATATTTATATATTATTTTTATTATAATCTTTTTGTTATTATATTTTATACCAAAATATATAATTATGAATTTTTTAAGTTATTTTTCTTACCAATTATGACTTTTTTGAAAATATGAGAAAAAATTTTAATTTAAAATTTATAAAAGATTTTCTCATTAATTAATATCAATATTTTTTTAATTATAACTTATGTTTTAATTTTTAAATAATAAAAAAATACTGATATATTATAATTTTTGAAATTTAATCTATTATATTTTACTATTTTCTTATTTAATTTTTTAAACATATATTTTATATGTAAATACTTATTTATATTATATAACATTTTCTAAATCTTTAATTTTTCTTATATAATTAATCCAAAATTTTTATAATTTTATTATTATTATATAGATATTTAATATATATAGTTAATTTATTTTTCTACTTCAATAATAGTTATTTCCTTTTATATTTTTAAACTTTTTTATTAATTTATAACTAAATAATATATTTAATACAATATTTATATACATTTTGTTTTAAAAAAAACATATACAATTTACACATTAAATATATATAATTAATACTTAATGTGTATATTGTGTATATGGAAAGAAGAAAGACAATTGTAATATTTTAGTTGTATTTCATAAAAGTATGACATTGTCTTTATATTTTTATATACATATATAACATACAGAAAGACAATTTGAGCCGTTGAATAATTCATTGTCTTTATTATATATATATATATATATATATATATATATATATATATATATCTTTATTTTTATTCTTCTTTCAAGAAGATTAGAAGACAAAATAAAATGAAATTTCTTTTTGTTTAACTTAAAAGGAAAAAAAGTGGTAAAAATAATCTAGAAGATTAGCAACTGTTGCTCCAATAGAAATAATTTATTTTAAATTTGTAAGATGTATTTGAAGAAGTGTATCAAAACAAATAATATTATCATGCCATTTAAATAACAATACTTAAAATATATATATAATATAACATCTCTGTACACATACCTATTGTTTATGCATTTGTTGAAAAACTAAAATTTTAAATTTTATTATTATTTTATATCTAATAAGCTTGTATAAATAAAACCAATATGTAACTCTTTTTTAAATTACAATCATAATTATAAGAATTTTAAAATTACCATAAACTCTTCATAAATAAAAAAAACTTGAAAAAAGTATTATATATTATATATATAATAACAAGTAGTTATATAGTTTTTATCAAAATTTATAAATTAATAACTAAACAAGAGATTAATTTATTTTTTTTGAAAAAAAAATTATATAATTTACAATTATTGAGAAACTAAACAAGATAATTATGGTATTGAAAAGAAGATAAATTAGTAAATTTCATCCTTTAAATTATATAATTTTTTGTGATTTCATTCTTATTTAAAATATTTATATTATTTCATTCCTTATTTTAATAATTTAACAATTTCATCTTTATTTTTTATTAAATTAATGGACAACTAACACTCAAAAATAATTTTTAAAAAATCATATAAAAAATAAATAAACTAAATGGGTAAAAATGAAAAGAAAAATCGACGAGACAGTGTGAGAGTATTATACATGTGTGATTCTCATTAGCAATAGTCCCTAGCCGCGTAATTTCATTTCATTCAGTGAGTAGTAATTAGTTATAGAGGACAAAACTGTAAGGAATATTTCTTTAAAAATTCTAATTAAAAAATTAATATTCATGTTTATGTGTGTATTTATTTAAAAATATGACTGAGTATATATATAATCATCATCAGATGGTACTCTCTCTAATTTTCGTGTCCGAGTTAGAAGATTCCAACCAAAGATTGGGCTTGATATTTTTCTTTTTATTTTTACACTTTAAATTTAAATATTTATTTATTTATTTATTTTAATGAATTTTCACTTTTAGTTGACCTTTAATTTAAAGATATAAGGATAAAATTTACCAAAAATTATTAAAATAAGGAATGAAATAATATAGAAATTTTAAATAAGGATAAAATCACAAAAATAGTGTAATTTAAGAAATGAAAATTTTCAATTTACTTTCAAAAGAATAAGGGAAAAAATATCCATTTTTTAAAATTATTTATTTTCAAATTAATTGAATAAAGTCAAACCTGTTAATGTTTGTTTCTATCCTTTTTTTTTCTTGAAAAATATTCTATTTCTTAATTGGCATGCCTAGTAATTATTGCTTTTTTAACAGTTTTTTATTTTTTAAAAATATAATTTATTAGGTTTAAATTAGTAATTTGATTTATATATAATTTCATTTGATAGAAAAATAAAACACTTTTGACTTAAATCAACATGTGTTAAAATTTGTTAATGCTAACTGAGTATATGGAAAAATAATTGTGAGATTTTGATTGGGTTTCATAAATACAAAATGAGTAGTGTCACCGTATTAATATTATTGTATACATATACAACACACCGTTGGATTATAAGAAAGACAATCTGAACGTTGAATAATTCATATATATATATATATATATATATATATATATATATATATATATATATATATATATATATATCTTCCTTTTCATTCTTCTTCTTTGCAACACAAGAAGATCAGAAGCGAAAAATAAATAAAATTTCTTTTTGTCTAATTTAAAAGAAAAAGAAATTGGTGGAAATAATTCAGGAGGTTGAAGATCAACAACTGCTGCTCCAGCAGAAAGGGAAGGAGGTGGTGACAACCGAAGAGCAGGAAAAACCAAAACAGTTGCGAGTTCTCGAGGTCGATGACAACATTGTTTGTCTTGCTGTTCTGTCTTCTCAACTTAAGAAGTGTGGTTTTGAAGGTTAATGTTAATTAATTAATTAGAAATTAATGGACTCCTTATATATATAATCCAGAAGTTGATCTATAAAAAAGTTAAAATTTCAGTCTTTTGTTTGCTCTTTTATGTGTATGTTTATGCTTTTGTTTGTATATGTATGTATATCTATTTTGCTATATGTTTCCCCCTTTTCCCTGAATTGTATTGATGGTAAAAGGTTTAGGTGTATGAAAGAGTTGTTACTTGTAATTCTGTTGGTTTGAGACTGCAAAATCTTGTTTGTTGGTTGATTTAATTAAGTTTGTGTTTCATTTTGCTTGATTTCTTGTGTGATTTTAAATTTGTGGACATCTATTAAATAAAATTTTATAATTCTTGTCTCCATAACTATTACTTGACGAAGATATATAATTTGGTGGCTGTCACGTAAGATTTAAGATAAAGTGAGACCTTCCCCCGAGAATCTAAAAAGTCCCAAAAAATTATACACTTATGATCAATTGGTTGATTTTTTTTTATCATTTTTTTCTTTTAATTATTAATTATTTTTAGACTAATAAAGAAAATTTGTGGTGCAGTTACCTCTATGGGAGAAGCAATAGAAGCTCTTGACCTACTAAGAAAGAAAAAAAATTCAGTTGACATCATTTTGACTGATGTCTTTCGATCTGATCTAAATGGCTTTCAGCTTATGGACATTATATCCCGCCAATTCAAAATTCCAATAATCAGTAAGGATATACACATATATTTACACCATCAAAACCATCTATAAATACAGGGTAATAAATACGCAACTCTTATACATAATAATTATATATACACATTTTCAATGATAATATTAACAAGTGAAAAAAATTAGAAACGGAATCAGGAGTCTAAAAAATATCTTCGAAGACTCCGTTTCAAATTTTTTCTTTTGTTAATACTATCACTAAATGATATAAGTATGTAATTAATATTTTAGTTATATATATATATATATATATATGTGTGTGTGTGTGTGTGTGTGTGTGTGTGTGTGTGTGTGTGTGTTTGGAGATGTTTTGATAATTTAATTACATATTGGCCACAGTGATATCTGCATTAGAGGATGAGAAAACTAAGAAAGAAGGAAGAAGGTGTGGTGTAAAAGACTTCTTGGTGAAACCAGTGAAATTGGAAGTTCTTCAATCAGTTTGCGAACACGTAGCTAGAAAAACATTAACATTAATTGATGGGAATGAAAACCATAATACCAAATCATCTCAAAACGATGATGAGGAGGAGAATAAGAAGAGGAAAGGACCTATTTCAACATTTATCAGTGTTCCAAAGAAACCTAGAGTTGTTTGGAATCCTAGGTTACAACAAAAGTTTCTTGAAACTGTTCTATACCTCGATATAGAAAGTAAGTATTTACATATAGTGGTATTATGTTTCATTCAATATATAGAAATATTTAATTTATTATATTTCAGAAGCTGAACCTATGAAGATTCTTCAACATATGAATGAGCCAAATCTAACTCGTAATAACGTAGCCAGACTCGTAATAACGTAGCCAGCCACCTTCAGGTAAAACTTTTTTTTTTCTCATTCAAAAATTATTTCCACTTTATTACCATTATTTGCATAAGCATAGTTTGTTTATACATATATAATACTTACCTTTCATGTTGTTATTTCTATATTGAAATATATATTATGCTATTTTGAGTAACATATTTATGTAAGTTGATGGATTACAGAAGTTTAGGACTGCAGTAAGAAGAGAAAGGGAGAGGTTTTACCGAGAAATGGCTATGAATCCCATGACAGCAATGCAACAATTTCTCAATCCAACCACCCAACCAACAGGCCTTACCATTAACCTCCAAAACAACAACAAATATAGTACTGATAATTTCCCTCAACAAACATCTCTTCTCTCAGATGGAAATCATCAGGTGGTGGTTTCTTCTGAACAGAGGAGGGCGGAGTGAGTTGACTCAGTTTTTAGGAACGGAAATGGAATGTACCTTGAAGGTGCAAAGAAATAGAGATAAGCCAAATTGATTTGCCGCTGCCCTTATGGATCCATTTCTGTCCTTATGAATTATTTACCTCCAACTCTTTTTAAAGTACAACTAAAAATATATACAAAACCAGAATAATATATCTATGAGTTTTCCTTTTCTTTTTTTTTTATTCACAACCAGAATCATATTGTCTATTTCATATTTTTTTTAGAACAAATTATACAATAAAAATTTTAACTAAGTGATACTCAGAAAACTATAAACTACTAAAATATAAAACAAGAAGAAGACAAACCAATATTAATCAATAATAATAAAAAACAAAACATGAACATAGGACATATTTTTGGGAGATAATACTTTTTGGATTTGAAATTAGAGGTGAAGATAATTCTTCGACATTGAATAATCAAACTACTAGTGGAAGATTCCATTTTAGAAGAGTTTATTTACAATATTTTAAGCTAAAACAAAGCCTGTTTAAGATAATTCCATTTAAGATAACTCTCTCTCTCTCTCTCTCTCTCTCTCTCTCTCTATATATATATATATATATATATATATATTATATATATATGTAAAATATCTTTAAAGAAAAACAATTGTTAGGAAGCTAATGGTAAGTAGATGTTTTTATTTTTCTTTAAAATATAATTTTTTTAATAGATTCTGTTTTTAATAAATATCAATGATAATCTTAAATATAATTAAAGATAAACTAAATGTATTATTAGAGTTCAAGATTCAAGTTTTTCCCTTCAATTTTATCTTTTTTATTTTTATAGTGTATTCTCAAGTTTTAAAACGTAAGATGCATTTTTATCAAATTTCGCCCTTAAGTTAAAATTTTAATTGCTAGTCAACATTTTTTTTAGGGTTTATGCAATATTTTTGTTCATTACTTTTTAATATAAATCTTAATTTTTATAAAGGGTAATTTTGTAATTTAATTAAAAATATTAATTTTCTTTAATTTATTCTGGTCATTTACCAAAATAATATTTTTTTAAAAAACAATTCCCAAAATAATGCTAATTTTTTACCTATTTTCCAATCTAGCGTGGGTGTACTTTGACAAAATAGACTTTTATTTTTTTTAAATAAAATATGCAGGGTCTACTTTAACAAAGTAGACTCTCATTTTAAAAAAAAATTTATTAATAATTTATAAATTGTTATAAAATAGCTATAATAATATGAAACAAGATTAAAGAAATATAAATCAAAATAGTGTAAACTTGTGTATATCTTTTCTTGTAACAAAACGTACAAAACTACCATATATTTATAGGGATACATATGTGTAACCTACATACCCATATGCATACTAATATAAATGTATACATATGTTACAAATATAACTTCATGGAGGTTACATGAAGGTAGTGAAAGTTATATGGAGATAGTGGAAGTTATATGGAGGTGGTAGAAGTTATACGGAGGTAGTGGAACTAGTGGGAGTTAAAGACATCATAAAATCCCCCTTTTGGATATCCATTGTACAAGGAATATGCCTCATTAAAACCTCACTAGAGAAAAACTTAGTGAGATAAAAAATCCTAGTGAAGGAAAAAGAGAACATAGTTCCTTGTACACTCCCCCTGATTATTACATAATATATTTGTATCATCGCATTCCAATATTATGGACTAGTCTTTCAAATATTGAAGTTGGTAATGCTTTTGTGAACAAGTCTGCCAAATTATAGCTTGAACGGATATGTTATACATCAATATCACCATTTTTTTGAAGATCACGTGTACATAAATGTTTTTGTGAAATATGCTTTGTGCGATCTTGTTTGATATATCTTTCTTGTAATTGATCTATACATGCAGTGTTATCTTCATAAATTATTATTGGAAGTTCTTTGTCTGAAGATAAACCACATGTCTCTCGAATGTGTTGAGACATGGATCTTAATCAAACACATTCACGACTTGCTTCATGGATTGCTATAATTTCTGCAAGATTTGAAGAAGTAGGAACTAGCGTTTGCTTTGTAGAACGCCATGAAACAACAATTCCTCTACATGTAAAAACATAGCCTGTTTGAGATCTGACTTTATATGAATTAGACAAATAACCAGCATCAGCATAACCAATAAATTGTGGTTTAGAACTATAAGGATATAACAATCCATATCAATTGTACCTCGAAGGTATCAAAAGACATGTTTAATTCCATTGCAATGTCTTCTAGTTGGACATGAACTAAACATTGCTAACAGATTAATAGCAAAAGCTACATCATATATTGTATTATTATCAAGATACATTAGTGCACCTATTGCACTAAGATATGGTACTTTTGGACCAAGAACTTTTTCATTATCCTCACAAGGTCGAAAAATGTCATTTTTCACATCAAGTGATCGAACAACCATTGGAGTACTCAATGGATGTGCCTTGTCTATGTAGAATTTTTTAAGGACATTTTCGGTATAATTTGATTGATAAACAAAAATTCTAATTTCATCTTTTAAATGCTCGATCTGCAGGCCGAGACAAAACTTTGTTTTCCCGAGATCTTTCATCTCAAATTTTTTCTTCAAAGAATTTACTGCTTTTCAAATTTCTTCAGGGGTTTCACTGATATTTAAATCATCAACATATACAACTATTATAGCAAACCTTGAATTTTCTTTCTTGATAAATACACATGGACAAATTTGGTTATTTTGATAACCTTTTTTCAATAAATATTCACTAAAATGATTGTACCACATTTGTCCAAATTGTTTTAAACCATACAAAGATCTTTGTAATTTTATTGAATATAATTGTCGAGAATCTAATTTGTATGCTTCAGGTATTTTAAATTCTTTAGAGATTTTCATATAGATATCACTACATCCATAAGACGGATATCAAGTTTCTCATTAGCTGCCAGACTAAAGACATAACGAAATGTAATTGCATCCACCACTGGAGAACAAGAGATGTCATAGTCAGTTCCGGTCTTTAAGAAAAATCTTATGCAACAAGACGTGCTTTATATCTCACAATTTTATTTTTCTCATTTCCTTTCCATACAAATACCCATTTATACCCTACAGATATGACATCTTCAGGTGTTTGGGCTATGGGTCAAAAACATTTTACGTTTTGCAAGTGAGTTTAATTCTGCTTGAATTGCATCTTTTCATTTCAACCAATCACTTCTATGTCGACATTCATCAATGGATGTAGGCTCATTATAATGATTTTCATAGCTGATGTTATATTATTTACAAAAACACTATCAATAGTTATTTCTTCTCAGTTCAATCATTTTCCAGTTGAGACATAATTTATTGAGATCTCATCATTATCTATTTTTTTGATATTTTCAATATCTTTAGGTTCCTGAACTTCTTCTAGAGTTATTTCATATATTATGTCTCTTGACTCTAATGGAGTATTAAACTGAAATTCATTATTAACATTTGCTCCTTTTTTTATTGTGATTTTTATTTTTTGAACCAATTGGTCTACCATGCTTCTGGCGTGCTATAAACTAATTTGCTATTTTATTTATAGATTGTCC
The DNA here is from genome assembly GCA_027405835.1 of Asclepias syriaca. NCBI lineage: Eukaryota > Viridiplantae > Streptophyta > Magnoliopsida > Gentianales > Apocynaceae > Asclepias > Asclepias syriaca. Next base: position 4,384,212 of record CM049927.1, on the reverse strand, counting down.
TTCTGAGACATCAATCTGTATATGAGCATTTTTAGCTGGTATATGTGACTTAGTCACTCTCTTTAGATCGGTAATGCATCTGACAGTTGATTTGCTATACTTTGCAAATGTATTATCTTTTGAACTTAAAGTTCACACTGATTTGTACGAGTATCAAGATGTTGCAAAGTATTCCATGTAATATTTTTACCAAGCTGTTTTTCTTTTTCTCCCCCTAATCCTAGGAACATTGAGTCATCAAAATGATAATCGACAAATTGTGGAAGGAGAATCAAAACCAACATATATTCTCAATCTTCTTTTAGAGGACCCATTTTTGTGCTTTGAGGTGGAGCATTAGAAACATATACCGCACATTCAATAATCAGAAATATTTGGCTCCGACCATAAGCCAATTGCATTGGAAAATATTTATTATAACTTTTTGGTCTAACACATACAAATGCTGCTGCATGCAAAATTGCACGACCCCATGCCGAAATAGGTAATTTAGTTATCATAAGTATAGGTCTAGCTATCAATTGAAGTCTTTTAATAAAATATTCAACTAACTTATTATGTGTATGAACATGAGCTACAAGATGTTCAACACTTATATTAATAGACTTACAATAATCATTGAAAGCTTGAGATGAGAACTCACCAACATTTATCCAAACGTATTATTTTAATTATATAATATGGAAATTGTGCTTGTAATTTAATAATCTGAGCAAATAATCTCACAAACGTCAAGTTGCGAGTTGATAGTAAGGTAACATAAGACCATCTATTAGAAACATAAAATATCGAAATAGTTCGCATGATGGGTGAATTGGTCCACATATCTCACTTTGAATTCTTTTTAAAAATATTGGATATTCAATTCCAAATTTAGCTGGAGATGACTTAATAATCAATTTTCCTTGAGAACATGTAGCACAAGAAAATTCTTTTGATTGAAAAATCTTCAGGTTTTTCAATGACAATGATTGTCCATGCGAATTTTCAATAATATTTTGCATTATGTTTGAACCGGGATGTCCCAATCATTCATGCCAAATAGTGAATTTTTTTGAATCAATAAACTTTTGGTTTATTGAATGTATTTCAATTACATTTATTCTTGCGTAGTACAATCTCGAAGAAAACATATTCAATTTTGTTCCATCGGGTAACATTATAATGGCTCTTCCAGAGCCTTCAATTATTTTTGTATTACCCAAAATTGTAGTACCATATGCATCATTCATCTTGATTGCAATGAAATATTTTTTATTTTTAAGAATAGTTTGAATAGTTGCACTATCGGCAAGACATATATCTTCATGCATATTTTTTTCAAGAAAATAAAAAATAATATAATTAAAGAAAATATAATAAGATATAAGTAACTGTCACACCTCGAATCCAAGCCTAGTTCGTGAACTAAATTCTAAATTCTAGACATAACACGGCTACATTCCCTAGATTTCTCCAAAGAATGTCAAGCCACTTACTTTCAATTAACTAAAACAATTAAATAAACTATTAACTTCAAACAATCCATAAAATGTTATCTAGAATTTTAAACTTTATTTAATAACAAATCCCCACTCAATAAGTTCAAACTCCCAATACAATAAAAAGTTTATTCTAACAAGACAAACAAAAAAAAAACTCTAAAACTCTTATTCAAAAGTCTTCCATCTAGTAATCATTATCCTCAAACTCTATATCATCACTGTTATGTGTAAGGCGGGAAACATAGGGAAACATAGGAGGTAAATATAAAAATACTCAGTAGGCAGAACAAATATTTTTTAAAAAACATATACAATTTACACATTAAATATATACAATTAATACTTAACGTGTATATTATGTGTATGGAAAGAAGAAAGACAGTTGTGAGATTTTGATTGTATTTTATAAAAGTATGACAGTGTCTTTATATTTCTATATACATATACAACATACTGTTGAATCATAAGAAAGATAATTTGAGCCGTTGAATAATGCATTGTCTTCCAGAGCCTTCAATTATTTTTGTACTACACAAAATTATAGTAACATATGCATTCTAAAATATTTAACAATACTAGATTTAAGAAAAATATACTTTATTTTAAAATAATAATTTGAAATATTTACCAATGCTGGAATTAAGAAAAATATCCTTTATTTTAAAATAATAATTTAAAATATTTACAATACTTAAATTAAGAAAAATATATTTTATTTTAAAATAATAATTTAATAAAAACTATATAAAAGAATATAAACTTTAGTTTAAAACATAATTTAATATATATATATATATATATATATATATATATATATATATTATAGTAATATAAATAAAAGAATATAAAATACTTAAAAAGATATTTTCTATATTTTATTAAATAATAATAATAACTGAATATATTATTATATCTATACATTCAAACGTCTCACGTTCCATTTTCTCTTTTATAATAATAAATAAATATAATATATATATATATATATATATATATATATTTATTATTTATTTAGAAAATAACTATATAATTTAATAAAAAAACTTAATTAAAACGATTTATAATGAAAAAATAGAATACTTATTAAAACATCAGAAAAACTTAAATTTATAAAATTTTTAATTTTTAATAATCAGAACTAAAAAACAAACTTTACTTAACAATAAAAAAAATCATAGGCACGAAATCAAAAACCAATTTAAAATCCTAAAATGTTGTTTAAAAAAATTAGAACTTGCCTAAAATTTTAAAATCTACTCTAAATCTTAATACACAATTTTCAAAAATATCATTCCAATATGGTATCCTTCAAATTCAATATCTTTAAAAACATATTCGATTATAGTAAATAAAAAAAATTATCAAACCGCAAATTTAGTAGCAAACTGAGTCCTGTGATCCGTTACAATGACTCGTGGTATCCCGTATCTGCATAGTACAAAATTATGGAGGAAGTTGAGTGTGTTTTCTTCCGTGGTAGTGGCCAGTGGTTTTGCTTCTATCCATTTGCAGAAGTAATCCACGACCACGATTAGGTATTCACTTCCTCCTCTAGACTTAGGGAATTTACCCATGAGGTCGATTCCCCACATGTCAAAGGGTCATGCGGGGAGTACAGGTATCTGTGGGACGGAGTGTACTCGGGGAATTTTGTCGAACTTTTGGCATACCTCACAATGCTTCATATATTTCTCTGCATCCTTCCGTAGTGTCATCCAATAATATCATTCGTTGATCACCTTTTCTGATAGTGGTCTCGAACCCAGATGTCCGCCACATACTGCACTCTCCGTTTGACTTTTTCACCATTACCACATTAGACAACCATGAAGGATAGTCGACTTCTCGTATGAATCCAAAGTTAAATAGTTTCTGAACTTCGATTTGCATGCCCTTAACCTTGTCTTCTTCGAATTATCGGGGCTTTTGCTTAATTGGCTTATAAGTGGGGTCAATGTTGAGCCTGTGTTCTGCTATAGTCGGTGCAATTCTGAGCATGTCTTGGCTGCGCCAAGCGAAGTTGTGGAGGTGAGTGGAGAGGAAGTGGATCACTTCTTCTCTCATAGATTGGGGAATTTCACTTCCTATTTGGATTTTTGGTCGGGATAATCGGGGTGGATCATCACTTCCTCGAACTCCTTCGACTTTGGCTCAGAGACTTCAGTGGGGTGCTCAGGTTCAACTGGGGTTATCTCATACACAATCTCCCTGGTTATCAAGATTGACCTGAATACCATGGGAGGTTGTCTGACTTCCTGCTGCTTTCGAGACCTCATTATGTGTGCAAGAAGACTTTTCGGACTACTCTTGACGAACCCTACCCCGCTTCTGGTTGCGAGTTGTACTTGCTCATGCGAAGTAGAGATGATTAACTTGGAAGCGACAAGAGCCAGAGTTCCCAGGATGGCGTTATAGGGGGATTTAATGTCCACCACATAGAACTTGATCTCTTCTTCCCGTGTACAGGCATCAGAGCTTAAGGTTACCTTAACCTTGACCGTCCCCTTGACGCTGATCTTGTGAGCAGTAAAGCCTTCGAGGATCATGTTGATGGGCTTCAAGTTACTGTCGTTCATTCCCATCTCTTTGGAGCATTTGAAGTAAAGGATATTTTTCGTGGCTCTTGTGTCTATCAGGACTCTCTTCACTCCGCACTTGTTGATCCCTTGCTTGGTCATGCCTACCTCTAGAACAATGGGGGTGACTCGGGCTTCCTCATTTATCTCGAGGTCTTTGTCAAAGAAGGTTATTGGCTCGTGCGGGAATGCGTCGAAGTGTGATCCCATAGTGGGTTTATTCAAGTTGTAAATTTTTTGCTTTATCTGCTTGATGGATGAGAACTACGGAGTTATCACTTTGATCACTCTTTCAGACTTTTCTTTGGGCTGTCATTCTGATATGAGATCCTTCGGATGCCCATCTCGGATTAGTCTCTCGATCTCCCGCTTCAGTTGTATGCAGTTTTTGGTCGTGTGAACGTAATCCTGATGGAAGCCGTAGAACTTCGACTTATCCTTGGCAGGCATATTTTGAGTTCGCGTGGCTGCAGGCTCACAAACTCCGAACTTTTCTTTGATGACTGTGAAGAGGTTCTCCTTGGGTGTGTTCAGAGGAGTGAAGGTCTCCGTCTTCCGCGTCCTATTTTTGCCTCTTCGCTCCTAAGGGGATGTCTCTGCGTATTTCTCCTTCTTTTTGTATTGCAGCTCTTGAGCACTTTCCTCGGCTAAAGCAACCTTGAGTGCCATATTGAACATTTCACCGATGGTTTTAGGCTTTCGGAGTTGAAGTTCAGTGTACAACATCTTTGACCAGAACTCGCCTTCGAAGAAGGTAATCACCGTGTCTTGGCTGATTTCCTCGATTTCATCATATGTTTTCTTGAAGCGCTCGAGGTAGGCCAAGAGGGTCTCGCCCTCTCTCTGTTTGATGTTGGCAAGGTCTCCTCTTGTCTTGGGCATTGTCTCAGTGGTACTGAACTTGTTCAGAAATGATTTCTCGAGAGCCTGCCAAGAGTCGATGGTTCCCGACTTTATCGAAGTGAACCATGTCAGGTCTTTGTCGTACAACATGTTGGGAAAAGCCTTGCACATGATAGCTTCATCATTGGTCACTAGGCCCATGGTAGACTTGAATCGGCCAACATGCTCTTGTGGTCTACTCTGTCCGGAGTATAAGATGAATTGGGGAATCTTCAACGAAGGGTCCGGCGTGGCGGAGTAGATCCACTTTGTGAATTGACTAGTGTCGACTGAACGATTCTTCTTGGCGTGGCTTCTTTGTGCCTACTCCGAACTTCGCTCATATCTGCTCCTCTTTGGGCGGAGTCTGCCTCAACGGACTATCTCCTTTGAGGGCTTGCTCGACGATTGGCTCTCTCTCACATCACTGATGGAGCGAAGTGTCTTTTTGGTGGGGGCGGTTCGACCCCTAGTTTGTTTGCTCACCATGGTGCGTGACCTATGTGGTAGGGTCTCTGAGGGCTCTCTTTCATCGTCAAGAAAGGTCGGGGGTGACAGGCCCTGCCTGTGGTATTCTGCACGGAGCTGCATCCACTGCCTCGAGATGTCTCGCTCCCTTTGAAGCTTCTTAATCTCTTTTAGCAGATCCTCGACCTCTCTTGTGCGTTCGTCTTCACTGGATCACCTTCCATTTAGTCGGTTGCGGAGGTCAGGTACCTTACGAGGGAACCATGGGGTCCCAAAGGCTCGATGACTGACCGCCGCTGGGGCCGCTCAAGAATGGACGAATGTGCCGCCCGATGGGTCTCATGGTGAGACGTGGGAACTGTAGTATCAGGCTGATGTCTACAGTCACCTGATCTTCGTGACATTGTTTCTTTTAGAAAAGGGAAAATAAAAAGATACAGTGATTTACTTTCCCGGTAACAGAACTAAACTGATTAATCAGAAATCGGTTTAACGCCACTTGTCACTAGAACGGCGTCATCTAGTGATATCTGCTAAATGCAAATGTCAAAATGGACGTTGCATCTCGTGTTGTAATGGAGGTCCCTCTTATAATGCCTGCAAAACATAAAAGTTCATAACAGAGGGTGAAAGGACTCTTATGAACTCTCTAATGATTATGTCATTATTCTTATTTTGACTAGAGAGTATTTAATTTAGTAGAGTTTTTTATGATAATCTAGCCTTACCCTTTACCTTTACGGGAGTGGTTTTTATAGATGTAAGCCACACTGAGAAATAGGTAAGTTGAGTGGTGTGATATGGAGAATCTGGTAGTTACCATATTCTGTAGATAAATCCAAAATCCCTCCGATTTAGGGAGATTTTGACTGAACCTTTTTAGGTTTGATTGTTTGGTCAAACGAGATCTTCTGAGGAAATTTCTAGAAGTAGTTTGACTAGCTGGCAGACGGACTTCGGGCGAAGTGGGTTGCCTGAGAGGTGTACCCGCGGACTTCGCCGCCTCGTGTGGTGGAGTTGTTGGCCCCGCCATGCTCGGTGTACAGACACGTCATATTGCCATGTCAGCTTTCATTCCACGTCAGTCTAGGGATCTTTTTATATCTCTCAAAAATATAATCTATATTACGTAAATTATAACAAAAATATTATTTATAAATTATAATTATTTGATAATTAAATTTATAAATAATATTTTTTATAAAAAAATGAGGGTCTAATTTGGTAAAGTAGACCTAAATTTTATTTTTTAAAAAATAAGGTCTACTTTGATAAAGTGGACACTGAATCTTTTATTAAAAAAATTAATGGTCTACTTTACCAAAGTAAACTCACACTAGATTGGGAAATAGGAGAAAAAAAAAGTAGCATTAGTTTGGGAATGTTTTTAAAAAATAATAATATTTTGGTAAATGACTCAATTTTTTCTCTCATCTTTGTTGTCTCTCTTTTTTCTTATGCCATTTTTCATCTATTTCTTTTTTCCTCTTGTGTTCTTCTTCCCCTTTTCTTCCAAAAATCAAATGGTGTTACATGAAACTTTTTAAATTTTTAAATTTTATTTCATAATTTGTTTTAAAAATAAATTAGGTTTCAAACATTGTCTCAATGTTCTTTTTTTTATTCTTGAAGATTTTTTTTTTCAAAATTTTTCTTTTGTTCAATATTCTAAATATGAATTTTCTATCTCCACAAAATTGAATTCCAAAATCACCACCATTCTACTAGGTTAATGAAAGGGATGACCCTAATGAATATTGGGATCTATTTTACTACGTTTATTTGGACTATCTAAGAACAAGAAAGAAGAGTAAAAAAAGAATCAAGAATGATCGTGGAAATAGATTTTTTGGATTTTCTTTGTAGAAATAGGTCTTATGAATTTGATTGTAAAAATAAATGGGCTTTATTAATTTGATTGTAGAAATAAATGAATTTTATAAATTTGATTGCAGGTTTCTGAATTTGGTTGGGAGAGAAAGAAAAAAAAAGATTGATGGAAGAAGAAGAGAGAGTAAAAAGAATGCTGAGAGAAGAAGAAAGAAAAAAAAAGAGAAAGAGAAAAAGAAAAGTTGCAGAAGAAAGAGAGAGAAAGAATGAAAAATAAGAAAACGTTATAGGAAGAAAGAGCGAGAATAGAGGAGGAAAAAGAAGAGAAAGAAACAAAAATTAGAAAAAATTAATATTTTTTAATTCAAAACTACAAAATTATCCTCTATAAAAATAGGGTTTATTTTTTTAAATAATGAATCAAAATATCCCAATTTAAAAAGACTTGACTAATAATCAAAATTTTAATTTAACGGACGAAAATTCATCTATTGGTATGTTTTAATTTAAGGTGATAAATTTAGATTTTGAACTCTAAACAATGGATTGTTTATTTACAATTAATATTTTTTAACATTATTACTATTTTATTTATAAAAGAATTTGGGCCTAAGCCGATCGCTTATGTCTGCTTAAATTCTATGCAATTTTATATTTTCATTTAAATTTGAGATTTTTTTTTCCGAATTAATGACATTTTAAAGTCACAAATAATACTACTAGCAACTGAATTACATATTTTTTTAGATACTTTTCATATTTTTATTATGAGTTTTTAAATTTTTTTAAAAGAAATATATTTATAATAATATTTCGTTTTTTTTTAAATATTTTATCGTTTCACTTCAATTTTTATTTTCTTTTTAAAATTGCACATTCATGTCTAATAATCTTTTATAACTTGATTATGAATTTTTATTTTTATATTTATATATTATTTTTATTATAATCTTTTTGTTATTATATTTTATACCAAAATATATAATTATGAATTTTTAAAGTTATTTTTCTTACCAATTATGACTTTTTTGAAAATATGAGAAACAAAATTTAATTTAAAATTTATAAAATATTTTCTCATTAATTAATATCAATATTTTTTAAATTATAACTTATGTTTTAATTTTTAAATAATAAAAAAATACTGATATATTATAATTTTTGAAATTTAATCTATTATATTTTACTATTTTCTTATTTAATTTTTTAAAAATATATTTTATATGTAAATATTTATTTATATTATATAACATTTTCTAAATCTTTAATTTTTCTTATATAATTAATCCAAAATTTTTATAATTTTATTATTATTATATAGATATTTAATATATACAGTTAATTTATTTTTCTACTTCAATAATAGTTATTTTCTTTTATATTTTTTAACTTTTTTATTAATTTATAACTAAATAATATATTTAATACAATATTTATATAAATGTTTTTTAAAAAAAAACATATACAATTTACACATTAAATATATATAATTAATACTTAATGTGTATATTGTGTATATGGAAAAAAGAAAGACAGTTGTAAGATTTTAGTTGTATTTTATAAAAGTATGACAGTGTTATTATATTTTTATATACATATATAACATACCATTGAATCATAAGAAAGACAATTTGAGCGTTGAATAATTCATTGTTTTATATATATATATATATATATATAATATATATATATATTCTTCTTCTTTCAAGAAGATAAGAAGACAAAATAAAATGAAATTTCTTTTTGTTTAACTTAAAAGAAAAAAAATGGTAAAAATAATTTGGAAGATCAGCAACTGTTGCTCCAATAAAAATAATTTATTTTAAATTTGTAAGATGTATTTGAAGAAGTATATCAAAACAAATAATATTATCATGCCATTTAAATAACAATACTTAAAAAATATATATAATATAACATCTCTGTACATATACATATTGTTTATGCATTTGTTGAAAAACTAAAATTCGAAATTTTATTATTATTTTATATCTAATAAGCTTGTATAAATAAAACCAATATGTAACTCTTTTTTAAATTACAATCATAATTATAAGAATTTTAAAATTATCATAAATTCTTCATAAATAAAAAAAACTTGAAAAAAGTATTATATATTATATATATATAATAACAAGTAGTTATATAGTTTTTATCAAAATTTATAAATTAATAACTAAACAAGAGATTAATTAATTTTTTAAAAAAAGAAATTTATATAATTTACAATTATTGAGAAACTAAACAAGATAAATATAGTATTGAAAAGAAGACAAATTAGTAAATTTCATCATTTAAATTATATAATGTTTTGTGATTTCATTCTTATTTAAAATTTTTATATTATTTCATCACTTATTTTAATAATTTTAACAATTTCATCTTTTTTTTATTAAATTGATGGACAACTAACACTCAAAAATAATTTTTAAAAAATCATATAAAAAATAAATAAACTAAAAGGGTAAAAATGAAAAGAAAAATCCACGAGACAGTGTGAGAGTATTATACATGTGTGATTCTCATTAGCAATAGTACCTAGCCGCGTAATTTCATTTCATTCAGTGAGTAGTAATTAATTATAGAGCACAAAACTGTAAGGAATATGTTTTTTTAAAATTCTAATTAAAAAATTAATATTCATGTTTATGTGTGCATTTATTTAAAAATATGACTGAGTATATATATAATCATCATCAGATGGTACTCTCTCTAATTTTCGTGTCCGAGTTAGAAGATTCCAACCAAAGATTGGGCTTGATATTTTTCTTTTCATTTTTACCCTTTAAATTTAAATATTTATTTATTTATTTATTTATTTATTTATTTTAATTAATTTTGATTGTTAGTTGACAATTTAAAGATATAAGGATAAAATTTACCAAAAATTATTAAAATAAGGAATGAAATAATATAGAAATTTTAAATAAGGATAAAATCACAAAAATAGTGTAATTTAAGAAATGAAAATTTTCAATTTACTTTCAAAAGAATAAGGGAAAAAAATATCCATTTTTTTAAAATTATTTATTTTCAAATTAATTGCACAAAGTCAAACCTGTTAATGTTTGTTTCTATCCTTTTTTTCTTGAAAAATATTCTATTTCTTAATTGGCATGCTTAGTAATTATTGCTTTTTTAACAGTTTTTTATTTTTTAAAAATATAATTTATTATGTTTAAATTAGTAATTTGATTTATATATAATTTCATTTGATAGAAAAATAAAACACTTTTGACTTGAATCAACATGTGTTAAAATTTGTTAATGCTAACTGAGTATATGGAAAAATAATTGTGAGATTTTCATTGGGTTTCATAAATACATAATGAGTAGTGTCACAGTATTAATATTATTTTATACATATACAACACACCGTGGATTATAAGAAAGACAATCTGAACCGTTGAATAATTCATTATATATAATATAGATATTATATAATAATATAATATATAATATATATATATATATCTTCCTTTTCATTCTTCTTCTTTGCAACACAAGAAGATCATAAGCGAAAAATAAATAAAATTTCCTTTTGTCTAATTTAAAAGAAAAAGAAAATGGTGGAAATAATTCAGGAGGTTGAAGATCAACAACTGCTGCTCCAGCAGAAAGGGAAGGAGGTGGTGACAACTGAAGAGGAGAAAAAACTGCATAAAGGGAAGGAGGTGGTGACAACCGAAGAGCAGGAAAAACCACAACAGTTGCGAGTTCTCGTGGTCGATGATAACATTGTTTGTCTTGCTCTTCTGTCTTCTCAACTTAAGCAGTGTGGTTTTCAAGGTTAATGTTAATTAATTAATTAGAAATTAATGGACTCCTTATATATATAATCCAGAAGTTTATCTATAAAAAAGTTAAAATTTCAGTCTTTTGTTTGCTCTTTTATGTGTATGTGTATGCTTTTGTTTGTATATGTATGTATATCTATTTTGCTTTATGTTTCCCCCTTTTCCCTGAATTTTTTTTATGGTAAAAGGTTTAGGTGTATGAAAGAGTTGTTACTTGTAATTCTGTTGGTTTGAGACTGCAAAATCTTGTTTATTGGTTGATTTAATTAAGTTTGTGTTTCATTTTGCTTGATTTCTTGTGTGATTTTAAATTTGTGGACATCTATTAAATAAAATTTTATAATTCTTATCTCCATAACTATTACTTGACGAAGATATATAATTTGGTGGCTGTCACGTAAGATTTAAGATAAAGTGAGACCTTCCCCCGAGAATCTAAAAAGTCCCAAAAAATTATACACTTATGATCAATTGGTTGATTTTTTTTTATCATTTATTTCTTTTAATTATTAATTTTTTTTAGACTAATAAAGAAAATTTGTGGTGCAGTTACCTCTGTGGGGGCAGCAATAGAAGCTCTTGACCTACTAAGAAAGAACAAAAATTCAGTTGACATCATTTTTACGGATGTCTTTCGATTTGATCTAAATGGCTTTGAGCTTATGGACATTATATCCCGCCAATTCAAAATTCCAGTAATCAGTAAGGATATACATATATATTTACACCATCAAACCCATCTATAAATACAGCGTAATAAATATGCAACTCTTATACCTAATAATTATATATACACAATTTCAATGATAATATTAACAAGTGAAAAAAATTAGAAACGAAATCAGGAGTCTAAAAAAATCTTGGAAGATTCCGTTTCAAATTTTTTCTTTTGTTAATACTATCACTAAATGATATAAGTATGTAATTAATATTTTAGTTATATATATATATATATATGTGTGTGTGTGTGTGTGTGTGTTTGGAGATGTTTTGATAATTTAATTACATATTGGCCACAGTGATATCTGCATTAGAGGATGAGAAAACTAAGAAAGAAGGAAGAAGGTGTGGTGCAAAAGACTTCTTGGCGAAACCAGTGAAATTGGAAGTTCTTCAATCAGTTTGCGAGCATGTAGCTAGAAATATTCTAGATAATCCTCCAAAAATATTATCATTAATTGATGGGAATGAAAACCTTAATACCAAATCATCTCAAAACGATGACGAGGAGGAGAATAAGAAGAGGAAAGGACCTATTTCAACATTTATCGGTGTTCCAAAGAAACCTAGAGTTGTTTGGAATCCTAGGTTACATCAAAAGTTTCTTGAAGCTGTTTTATACCTCGATATAAAAAGTAAGTATTTACATATAGTGATATTGTGTTTCATTTAATATATAAAAATATTTAATTTATTATATTTCAGAAGTTGAACCTATGATGATTCTTCAACATATGAATGAGCCAAATCTGACTCGTAATACGTAGCCAGCCACATTCAGGTAAAACTTTTTTTTTTCTCATTCAAAAATTAATTCCACTTTATTACCATTATTTGCATAAGCATAGTTTGTTTATACATATATAATACTTACCTTTCATGTTGTTATTTCTATATTGGAATATATATTATGCTATTTTGAGTAACATATTTATATAAGTTGATGGATTACAGAAGTTTAGGACTGCAGTAAGAAGAGAAAGGGAGAGGTTTTACAGAGACATGGCTATGAATCCCATGACAGCAATGCAACAATTTCTCAATCCAACCACCCAACCAACAGGCCTTACCATTAACCTCCAAAACAACAACAACAATAGTACTGATAATTTCCCTCAACAAACGTCTCTTCTCTCAGATGGAAATCATCAGGTGGTGGTTTCTTCTCAACCTGCAGCAATGCCTTATCAAGAAACTGCTTCTGCTTCTTCAGCTTCTTCTACAAATGTACAACCTTTCCAAGCTGCTATTGGTGGTGCAGGCAGTAATACAGATAGGGTAAACGAGGTTCATCTTTCATGTTCCATTAATGGTTATTTTGGTGATCATGCTGGGACTATTATGGAACTACAGCCTTTTTCCCAATCTGCAAATGATTATTCCATTGAAGGAAACAATGATAATGGCTATCTGATGCTTCCATCCACTATTAACTCCAATATTGTTTCCTTATCAGCTAGCTCTATGAACCAAACACTTTCTTGAAGAATCCATTGACAATTTCATAGTTCCATATCAACCTATGTCTTCCCAAACAACTGATTCTATTGGAGGATTCATTGACAACTCTTTGCTCCATGTCAGGCTAAGCCTTCCCAAACAACTGATTTCATTGAAAGATTATTTTCAACTCCATGGATCATATCAAAACTGTGCCTTCCAACCAACTGATTCCATTAGACGATCCTTGACAACTCCATAGTTACATCTCAAGCTTTAACTTCTCAACCAATTGGTTCCATTGGAGGGTTCATTGACAACTCCATAGTTCCATCTCAAGCTTTATTTCCCAACCAATTGATTCCATTGGAGGATTCCCTGACAACTCCATAGTTCCATCTCAAGCTTTGTCTTTCCAACCAATGATTCCATTGGAGGATTCCTTGACAACTCCATAGTTTCCATCTCAAGCTTGTCTTCCAACCAATTGATTCCATTGGAGGATTCATGACAACTCCATTGCTCCTTATCAAGCTATTCCTACTTCCCAACCAGTGACTTCATTGAAGGATCCATGAAAAACCCAGGTTCCTTATCAAGCTTGGCATACACAAAATCACATGAACTCCATGGTTCCTTCCCAAGCTATGAATACTTTGGAGGGAAAACAGTGGTCATGTTGAATACAACTATTTCAGTGAAGACTACTGCATGCAAGATGAATGAGGTTTGCTCACAATCCATACACACACACACATATATATATAGCATACATACTATAGACATAATTTATAAAGAATTTAAATTTGTTACAGTAAAATATTAGATTAGTCTAACTAAGATTATTTTCTACTTCTATATACTATATACTATATATATATATATATATATATATATATATATATATGTGTATACAGGTCTAGGGTTTTAACAGAGCAGAGCAGGAAGAGGATGAGAAGAAGAAGGGAAGGAGAGGACAGAGGAGGGCGGAGTGAGTTGACTCAGTTTTTAGGAACGGAAATGGAATGTACCTTGAAGGTGCAAAGAAATAGAGATAAGCCAAATTGATTTGCCGTTGCCCTTATGGATCCATTTCTGTCCTTATGAATTATTTACCTCCAACTCTTTTTAAAGTACAACTTAAAAATATATACATAACCAGAATAATATATCTATGAGTTTTCCTTTTCTTTTTTTTTTATTCACAACCAGAATCATATTGTCTATTTCATATTTTTTTTATAACAAATTATACAATAAAAATTTTAACTAAGTGATACTCAGAAAACTATAAACTACTAAAATATAAAACAAGAAGAAGACAAACCAATATTAATCAATAATAAAAAAAAAAAAAAACATGAACATAGGACATTATTTTGGGAGATAATACTTTTTGGATTTGAAATTAGAGGTGAAGATAATTCTTCGACATTGAATAATCAAACTACTAGGGGAAGATTCCATTTTAGAAGAGTTTATTTACAATATTTTAAGCTAAAAACATAGCCTGTTTAAGATAATTCCATTTAAGATAATTCTCTCTCTCTCTCTCTCTCTCTCTCTCTCTCTATATATATATATATATATATATATATATATATATATATGTAAAATATCTTTAAAGAAAAAAATTTTGTTAGGAAGCTAATGGTAAGTAGATGTTTTTTTTTTCTTTAAAATATAATTTTTTTAAATAGATTCTGTTTTTAATAAATATCAATGATAATCTTAAATATAATTAAGGATAAACTAAATGTATTATTAGAGTTCAAGATTCAAGTTTTTCCCTTCAATTTTATCTTTTTTATTTTTATAGTGTATTCTCAAGTTTTAAAACCTCAGATGCATTTTTATCAAATTTCGCCCTTAAGTTAAAATTTTAATTGCTAGTGAACATTTTTTTTAGGGTTTATGCAATATTTTTGTTCATTACTTTTTAATATAAATCTTAATTTTTATAAAGGGTAATTTTGTAATTTTATTAAAAATATTAATTTTCTTTAATTTATTCGGGTCATTTACCAAAATAATATTTTTTAAAAAAATATCCAAAAATAATGCTAATATTTTTACCTATTTTCCAATCTAGCGTGGGTGTACTTTGACAAAATATACTTTTATTTTTTTTAAATAAAATATGTAGGGTCTAGTTTAACAAAGTTGACTCTCATTTTTTAAAAAAATTATTTAATAATTTATAAATTGTTATGAAATAGCTATAACAATATGAAACAAGATTAAAGAAATATAAATCAAAATAGTGTAAACTTGTGTATATCTTTTCTTGTAACAAAACGTACAAAACTACCATATATTTATAGGGATACATATGTGTAACCTACATACCCATATGCATACTAATATAAATGTATACATATGTTACAAATATAACTTCATGGAGGTTACATGAAGGTAATGAAAGTTATATGGAGATAGTGGAAGTTATATGGAGGTGGTAGAAGTTATATGGAGGTGGTAGAAGTTATACGGAGGTAGTGGAACTAGTGGGAGTTAAAGACATCATAAAATCCCCCTTTTGGATATCCATTGTACAAGGAATATGCCTCATTAAAACCTCACTAGAGAAAAACTTAGTGAGATAAAAAATCCTAGTGAAGGAAAAAGAGAACATAGTTCCTTGTACACTCCCCCTGATTATTACATAATATATTTGTATCATCGCATTCCAATATTATGGACTAGTCTTTCAAATATTGAAGTTGGTAATGCTTTTGTGAACAAGTCTGCCAAATTATAGCTTGAACGGATATGTTATACATCAATATCACCATTTTTCTGAAGATCACGTGTACATAAATGTTTTTGTGAAATATGCTTTGTGCGATCTTGTTTGATATATCTTTCTTGTAATTGATCTATACATGCAGTGTTATCTTCATAAATTATTATTGGAAGTTCTTTGTCTGAAGATAAACCACATGCCTCTCGAATGTGTTGAGACATGGATCTTAATCAAACACATTCACGACTTGCTTCATGGATTGCTATAATTTCTGCATGATTTGAAGAAGTAGCAACTAGCGTTTTCTTTGTAGAATGCCATCAAACAACAATTCTTCTACATGTAAAAACATAGCCTGTTTGAGATCTGGCTTTATATGAATTAGACAAATAACCAGCATCAGCATAACCAATAAATTGTGGTTTAGAACTATAAGGATATAACAATCCATATCAATTGTACCTCGAAGGTATCAAAAGACATGTTTAATTCCATTGCAATGTCTTCTAGTTGGACATGAACTAAACATTGCTAACAGATTAATAGCAAAAGCTACATCATATATTGTATTATTATCAAGATACATTAGTGCACCTATTGCACTAAGATATGGTACTTTTGGACCAAGAACTTTTTCATTATCCTCACAAGGTCGAAAAATATCATTTTTCACATCAAGTGATCGAACAACCATTGGGGTACTCAATGGATGTTCCTTGTCTATGTAGAATTTTTTAAGGACATTTTCGGTATAATTTGATTGATAAACAAAAATTCTAATTTCATCTTTTAAATGCTCGATCTGCAGGCCGAGACAAAACTTTGTTTTCCCGAGATCTTTCATCTCAAATTTTTTCTTCAAAGAATTTACTGCTTTTCAAATTTCTTCAGGGGTTTCACTGATATTTAAATCATCAACATATACAACTATTATAGCAAACCTTGAATTTTCTTTCTTGATAAATACACATGGACAAATTTGGTTATTTTGATAACCTTTTTTCAATAAATATTCACTAAAATGATTGTACCACATTTGTCCAAATTGTTTTAAACCATACAAAGATCTTTGTAATTTTATTGAATATAATTGTCGAGAATCTAATTTGTATGCTTCAGGTATTTTAAATTCTTTAGAGATTTTCATATAGATATCACTACATCCATAAGACGGATATCAAGTTTCTCATTAGCTGCCAGACTAAAGACATAACGAAATGTAATTGCATCCACCACTGGAGAACAAGAGATGTCATAGCCAGTTCCGGTCTTTAAGAAAAATCTTATGCAACAAGACGTGCTTTATATCTCACAATTTTATTTTTCTCATTTCCTTTCCATACAAATACCCATTTATACCCTACAGATATGACATCTTCAGGTCTTTGGGCTATGGGTCAAAAACATTTTACGTTTTGCAAGTGAGTTTAATTCTGCTTGAATTGCATCTTTTCATTACAACCAATCACTTCTATGTCGACATTCATCAATGGATGTAGGCTCATTATAATTATTTTCATAGCTGATGTTATATTATTTACAAAAGCACTATCAATAGTTATTTCTTCTCGGTTCAATCATTTTCCAGTTGAGACATAATTTTTTGAGATCTCATCATTATCTATTTTTTTGATATTTTCAATATCTTTAGGTACCTGAACTTCTTCTAGAGTTATTTCATATATTATGTCTCTTGACACTAATGGAGTATTCAGCTGAAATTCATTATTAACATTTGCTCCTTTTTTTTATTGAGATTTTTATTTTTTGAACCAATTGGTCTACCATTCTTCTGGCGTGCTATAAACTAATTTGCTATTTTATTTATAGATTGTCCTTCTGAGACATCAATCTGTATATGAGCATTTTCAGCTGGTATATGTGACTTAGTCACTCTCTTTAGATCGGTAATGCATCTGACAGTTGATTTGCTATACTTTGCAAATGTATTATCTTTTGAACTTAAAGTTCACACTGATTTGTATGAGTATCAAGATGTTGCAAAGTATTCCATGTAATATTTTTACCAAGCTGTGTTTCTTTTTCTCCCCCTAATCCTAGGAACATTGAGTTATCAAAATGATAATCGACAAATTGTGGAAGGAGAATCAAAACCAACATATATTCCCAATCTTCTTTTAGAGGACCCATTTTTGAGCGTTGAGGTGGAGCAATAGAAACATATACCTCACATTCAATAATCAGAAATATTTGGCTCCGACCGTAAGCCAATTGCATTGGAAAATATTTATTATAACTTGTTGGTCTAACACATACAAATGCTGTTGCATGCAAAATTGCACGACCCCATGCCGAAATAGGTAATTTAGTTATCATAAGTATATGTCTAGCTATCAATTGAAGTCTTTTAATAAAATATTCAACTAACTCATTATGTGTATGAACATGAGTTACAAGATGTTCAACACTTATCTTAATAGACTTACAATAATCATTGAAAGCTTGAGATGAGAACTCACCAACATTTATCCAAATGTATTATTTTAATTATATAATATGGAAATTGTGCTTGTAATTTAATAATCTGAGCAAATAATCTCACAAACGTCAAGTTGCGAGTTGATAGTAAGGTAACATAAGACCATCTATTAGAACCATAAAATATCGAAATAGTTCGCATGATGGGTGAATTGGTCCACATATCTCACTTTGAATTCTTTTTAAAAATATTGGATATTCAATTCCAAATTTAGCTGGAGATGACTTAATAATCAATTTTCCTTGAGAACATGTAGCACAAGAAAATTCTTTTGATTGAAAAATCTTCAGGTTTTTCAATGACAATGATTGTCCATGCGAATTTTCAATAATATTTTGCATTATGTTTGAACCGGGATGTCCCAATCATTCATGCCAAATAGTGAATTTTTTTGAATCAATAAACTTTTGGTTTATTGAATGTATTTCAATTACATTTATTCTTGCGTAGTACAATCTTGAAGAAAACATATTCAATTTTGTTCCATAGGGTAACATTATAATGGCTCTTCTAGAGCCTTCAATTATTTTTGTATTACCCAAAATTGTAGTACCATATGCATCATTCATCTTGATTGCAATGAAATATTTTTTATTTTTAAGAATAATTTGAATAGTTGCACTATCAGCAAAACATATATCTTCATGCATATTTTTTTTCAAGCAAATAAAAAATAATATAATTAAAGAAAATATAATAAGATATAAGTAACTGTCACGCCTCGAATCCAAGCCTAGTTCGTGAACTAAATTCTAAATTCGAGACATAACACGGCTACATTCCCTAGATTTCTCCAAAGAATGTCAAGCCACTTACTTTCAATTAACTAAAACAATTAAATAAACTATTAACTTCAAACAATCCATAAAATGTTATCTAGAATTTTAAACTTTATTTAATAACAAATCCCCACTCAATAAGTTCAAACTCCCAATACAATAAAAAGTTTATTCTAACAAGACAAACAAACAAAAAAAACTCTAAAACTCTTATTCTAAAGTCTTCCATCCAGTAATCATTATCCTCTAACTCAATATCATCACTGTTATATGTAAGGCGGGAAACATAGGGAAACATAGGAGGTAAATATAAAAATATTCAGTAGGCAGAACAAATATTTTTAAAAAAACATATACAATTTACACATTAAATATATACAATTAATACTTAACGTGTATATTATGTGTATGGAAAGAAGAAAGACAGTTGTGAGATTTTGATTGTATTTTATAAAAGTATGACAGTGTCTTTATATTTCTATATACATATACAACATACTGTTGAATCATAAGAAAGACAATTTGAGCCGTTGAATAATCCATTGTCTTTATATATATATATATATATATATATATATATATCTTTATTTTCACTCTTCTTCTGTCAAAAACATTAGAAGACAAAATAAAAATGAAATTTCCTTTTGTTTAACTTAATAAAAAAAATGGTAGAAATAATCTGGAAGATCAGCCTGTTGCTCCAATAAAAATAATTTATTTTAAATTTATAAGATGTATATGAAGAAGTGTATCAAAACAAATAATATCATCATGTCATTTAAATAACAATACTTAATATATATATATATATATATAATATAGCATATATGTACACATACCTATTGTTTATGATTTATTGAAAAACTAAAATTTTAAAATTTATTATTATTTTATATGTGATAAACTTATATAAATGAAACCAATATGTAACTCTTTTTTAAATTACAATCATAATTATAAGAATTTTAAAATTACCATAAACTCTTGATAAATAAAATTTTTTTGAAAAAAGTATTATATATTATATATATAATACCAAGTAGTTATATAGTTTTTATCAAAATTTATAAATTAATGACTAAACAAGAGATTATTTTATTTTTTAAAAAAATAAAAAATTTATATAATTTACAATTATTGAGAAACTAAACAAGATAATTATCCTATTGAAAAGAAGACAAATTAGTAAATTTCATCCTTTAAATTATATAATTTTTTGTGATTTCATCCTTATTTAAAATTTTTATATTATTTCATCCCTTATTGTAATAATTTTAACAAATTTTATCTTTTTTTATTAAATTGATGGTCAACTAACACTCAAAGTTATGTTTTTAAAAATTATATAAAAAATAAATAAACTAAAAGGGTAAAAATGGAAAGAAAAATCGACGAGATTCTCATTAGCAATAATACCTAGCCGCGTAATTTTATTTAGTAGTAATTAATTATAGAGGACAAAGCTGTAAGGATTTTTTTTTGAAAAAAACAATTTCTAATTAAAAAATTCATTTTCATGTTTATGTGTGCATTTATTTAAAAATATGACTGAGTATATATATAATCATCATCAGATGGTACTCTCTCTAATTTCTGTGTCCGAGTTAGAAGATTCCAACCAAAGTATAGTGTTGTAATATCTTTCTTTTATGGGCGGAGGAGAAAGATTGGGTTTGTTATTTTTCTTTTCATTTTTACCCTTTAAATTTAAATATGTTTTATATAATTTTTTTTAATGAATTTTGACTGTTAGTTGACCATTAATTTAAAGATATAAGGATAAAATTTACCAAAAATTATTAAAATAAGAAATAAAATAATATAGAAATTTTAAATATGGATAAAATTGTTATTAATCCCGAAGATTCATTAAATTAGTGAATGTCCATCTTATAATCGTTATTATCCTTTTATCCCGGGATAATTACGTACTTAATTAAAGGTGATAAGTATCACCTGATGTTTATCTCTAAGGTGACACATATCACCTAATACGTATGACTTTGGTGACAAGTGTCACCTAACAATTAATACCGGGTGACAAATGTCACCCTTTGTGCTTATCCTTATCCCCTATTCACCCCTATAAATAGATGGTCTTATACCCTTTTGTAGATACAACCAACAAACAACAAGAAATCACATAATAATATTCTCTCTATTTTTTACGTCTCTTGTTTACTTTTCATCTTGTTTTATTATTTTTATATAATTTCGTAATACGTTATCAGCACTAGTCTCTACAACCGGGTAAAATATTTTTGAAAGTTTTTGAAGATCAATCAGGTACATTTTTTTACAGGTACGTTTTCTATTATTATTATGTCAAATCTTATTAAACTCGATTTTGTGGCTCTTGATGTCACCAGAAAGAATTATTTGTCATGGACACTAGATGCTGAAATACATCTTGCTAGAATGGGTTTGGCAGACACCGTTATATAAAATAATGTGTCATCAACAATTGATCGTGCCAAAGCTATAATATTTTTCCGTCATCATCTTCATGAGGATTTAAAAAATGAATATTTTACCGTGAAAGATCCTCTTGTTTTGTGAGAAAATTTGAAAGAAAGATTTGACCACCAGAAGATGGTCGTTCTCCCAAAAGCACGGTATGACTGGTTGCACTTGAGGTTGCAAGATTTCAAATCCGTGAGTGAGTATAACTCTTCAATGTTTAAAATAGTTTCACAGCTGAAACTATGTGGAGTTGATATAACGGATGATGATATGTTGGAGAAAACATACTCCACTTTTGATACCACGAATATTGTCATGCAGCAACAATATCGTGAGAATGGTTTTAAGAAATACTCTGAATTGATTTCTTGTCTTCTTGTTGCGGAACAGAATAATGAACTACTGATGAAAAATCACGAGACTCGACCTACTGGCTCTACTCCATTCCCTGAATTGAATGCTGTTAGAAATCATGATCCCATAAGAGATCGTGGTCGTGGTCGTGGTCGTTACCATGGTCATGGTCGAAAATATTATGATGGACGTCGTGATAAATTTGGCCTTTATAATCGTAATAATAATTTAGGTGCCAAAAATGTTTATGACCACCTGAAGTGGACAAAACATAATGAGAAAGGAAATATTGTTCCAAAAACAATTATGAAGACAAATGTTATCGTTGTGGCATGAAAGGTCACTGGTCTCGTGCCTGTACCACGACAAAACATTTTGTTGACTTATATCAAGCATCTATTGAAAAGAAAGGAAAAGATGCTAAGATAAATTTTACTTCTCAAAATTTGTCTCATGAAAGAAATGATGACGATCTTGGAAATGTTGATGTTGATGTGGCTCACCTGGATGTTACTAATCTTTTCCAACATCTAGAAAGAACAATTGAACACTTGATTGGAAATGAAAGTGTCCAAAATAATTAGAATATTAATATTATGTGTTATATGTTTATATTACTTTTTGTTGTGACATAATATGTTTAATTTTTATTTTTGTAAATATTTTGTTAAAAAAATAGATGACTGTTGTTCAATTTTCTGGTATGAATAACGATACCCAAAGTGTCTGTCTTATTGACAGTGGAACTACGCACACCATACTGAAATATGAAAAATTGTTTTCTCATTTGAATGTGGGAGAAACAAGTGTTACCACAATAAATGGTAGTGCAAAACTTATTGAAGGCTCTGGAAGAGCTAATATAATATTAACGGGAGGAACTATGATTGCTATTGATAAAGCATTATATTCCTCAAAGCCTCAAAGAAATTTATTAAATTTTAAAGATATCCGACGTAATGGATATCATGTTGAGACTATGGAGGATAATGGTCATGAATATTTGGGTATCACAAAAGTGACCTCCGGTAATAAGTTTTTGTTGGAAAAACTAACATCTCTATCCTCTGGCCTATATTATGCGAAAATAAATGCTATTGAGGCGCATCATTTAGTAAACCAAAAGTTTACTAATCCCGTTACTTTTAAAGTTTGGCATGACCGTTTGGGTCATCCGGGATCAATTATGATGCCAAAAATTATCAAGACAAATCGAAGGATTTTGACTTCTGATAAACTTTCATGTGCTGCATGTTCCAAAGGAAAATTGATTATAAGACCATCACCATTGAAAGTAGGAGCTGAAAGTCCTACATTTCTAGAACGGATTCATGGAGATATATGTGGACCGATTAGTCCACCATGTGGGCAATTTTGATATTTCATGGTCTTGACTGATGCATCGAGCCGATGGTCGCATGTTTGTTTATTATCAATTCGCAACCTGGCGTTTGTGAGATTACTTGCCCAAATAATTTCCTTAAGAGCGCAATTTCCTGATTATCCTAATAAGCGAATCCATCTAGACAATGCTGGTGAATTTTCTTCGCATGCATTTGATTCTTATTGCATGTCGATTGGAATAATTGTTGAACATCCTGTTGCTCATGTTTACACACAAAATGGTCTAGCTGAATCATTTATTAAAAGGCTGTAATTAATTGCTAGACCATTATTGATGAAAATAAATCTCCCTACAACAGCTTGGGAACATGTAATTTTGCATGCTGCAGCACTTGTGCGTTTAAGGCCATCGAGTTACCATAAATTTTCTCCCTTACAGTTGGCTTTTAGTTCAGAACCAAATATTTCTTATTTGAGAATTTTTGGGTGTGCTGTATATGTTCCAATTGAACCATCCCAATGGACAAAAATGAGTCCGCAAAGAAGATTGGGGATATATTTTGGGTATGACTCCCCGTCCATTATAAGGTATCTTGAACCTTTGACAGGGGATGTGTTTACAGCAAATTTGCTGATTGCCATTTTGATGAAAATTTGTTTCCCAAATTAGGGGAGAGAATAAATGGCATAAGATTGAACTTGCGTGGAAAACATCTTTGAATCATTTAGATCCACGCACAAATATGAGTGAACTTAAAGTTCAAAAGATAATACATTTGCAACAAATTGTTAATCAACTGCCAGATTCTTTTGCTGACTCCAGCAGAGTCACTAAATTGCATATTCTAGCTATAGATGCTCCTATACGGATAGAAGTTCCTGAAGGATAGAAAGTTAATCCTATAGCTATTGAATCAAAAATACTCCAGAAGCGTGGCCGACCCCTTGGTTCCAAAAATAAAAAATGCTCGAAAGAAAAGAGAATTAAATGATCCATAAGATCATATTGATGAAACAGAAAAAGAAAACCAAGGGACAACTGATGAAAAGATTCCAACTACAAATGATGAATAGAATTATGAAATCTTTATTAATTATACCAGTTCGAATCAAAGTTGGGATAGAAGAAACGTTGTTATTGATAATGCTTTTGCATACAACGTAGCCCTTGATATTTTTAAGGATAATGAGGATTTAGATCCTTCATCAGTTGAAGAATGTCGGCATAAAATTGATTGGCCTCAATGGAAAGATGCGATTCAATCGAAGTTAAATTCACTTGCAAAGCGAGAAGTTTTTGGACCCGTAGTCCAAAAGCCAAAGGATGTAAAACCGGTTGGCTATAAATGGGAGTTTGTGCGAAAACGAAATGAGAATAATGAAGTCGTAAGATATAAAGCATGACTCGTCGCACAAGGCTTTTCGCAAAAGCCAGGAATTGATTATGATCAAACTTATTCACCCGTTATTGATGATATTACACTCTGATATCTTATAAGTTTGGCAGTTCATGAAAAGGTGGACATGTATCTAATGGATGTTGTTACAACGTTTCTTTATGAAAGTCTTGAAAATGAGATTTATATAAAAATCCCTAAAGGATTCAAATAACCAAAGGCTTCTAAAGGCCCTCGTGAAAATTATTCTATAAAATTACAGGCTTAAACAGTCTGGACGCATGTGATACAATCATCTTAGTGAATTCTTATTGAATTCAGGATATAAGAATGACCAAATCTGTCCATGTGTTTTTATTAAGAAAATAGATTTTGGTTTTGTGATTCTTGCTATATATGCTGACGATATCAGTCTCATTGGAACTCCAGAAGAGCTTCGAGAAGCTATAGATTGTTTGAAACGAGAATTTGAAATTAAAGATTTTGGAAAAACCAAGTTTTGTCTTGGGCTTCAAATTGAACATATGAAAGATGGAATTTTTGTTCATCAGTCAACATATACAGCTAAAGTTTTGAAAAGATTTTTCATGGATAAAGCATATCCATTGAGTATTCCAATGGTCGTGAGGTCACTAGATATAAATAAAGATATATTTAGACCTCGAGAAAATGATGGAGAACTACTTGGTCCTGAAGTACCATATTTGAGTGCTATTGGTGCATTGATGTATCTTGCAAATAATACTCGACCTGATATAGCATTTGCTATAAATCTATTAGCAAGATTTAGTTCTTCGCCAACACGACGACATTGGAATGGCGTTAAACACGTATTTAGATACCTCCAAGGGACAATTGACCTCAGATTATTTTATTCAAATGTAAATGACCCAAAACTGATTGGGTATGCAGATGCGGGTTATCTTTCTTATCCGCATAAGGCACGTTCTCAAAATGACTATTTATTTACATATGGTAATACTGCTATATCATGGCGCTCCACGAAGCAAACAACAACAACAACTTCTTCTAATCATGCTGAGATAATAGTCATTCATGAAGCAAGTCAAGAATGTGTATGGTTGAGGTCAATAATACATTATATTAGAGAGAGTTTTGGTTTATCCTTCGGAAAAGAGATTCCAACTACTCTATATGAATATAATGCAGCTTGTATGGCTCAATTAAAAAGAGGGTATATCAAAGGAAATAGGACGAAACACATTTCACCTAAATTCTTCTTTACTCATGAACTTCAAAAGAATGGTGAAATTGATGTGCTCCAAATTCGATCATGTGATAATCTTGCAGATATATTCACTAAAGCTCTTCTGACTGCAACTTTTGAGAAATTGAGATATAAAATTTGTTTGCATCGGTTTAAAGATTTCGAGAGATCATCTCATCAAAGGGAGAAATCTACACATAAAGAATAGTGTACTCTTTTTCTTTCACTAGAGTTTTTTTCCCACTAGGTTTTTATCTAGTATGGTTTTAACGAGGCATATTCTTTTTGTAATGGACATCTAAGGGGGAGTGTTATGAATTCCGAAGATTCATTAAATTAGTGGATGTCCACCGTATAATCGTTATTATCCTTTTATCCTGATATAATTACGTACTTAATTAAAGGTGATAAGTATCGTCTGATGTCTATCTCTAAGGTGACACATATCACCTAGTACTTATGACTTTGGTGACAAGTGTCACCTAGCAATTAATACGGGGTGACAATAGTCACCCTTTGTGCTTATCTTTATCCCCTATTCACCCCTATAAATAGAGGGTCTTATACCCTTTTGTAGATACAACAATTAAACAACAAAAAATTACATAATAATATTCTCTCTATTTTCTACGTCTCTCGTTTACTTTTCATCTTGTTTTATTATTTTTATATAATTTGGTAATAAAAATCACAAAAATAGTGTAATTTAAGAAATAGAAATTTTCAGTTTACCTTCAAAAGAATAAGGGAAAAATCCGTTTTTCTTAAATTAATTACTTTCAAATTAATTGCATAAAGTCAAACCTCTTAATGTTTATTTCTATCCTTTTTTTTCTTGAAAAATATTCTCTTTCTTAATTGGCATGCCGAGTAATTATTGATTTTTTCACCTTTTTTTAATTTTTTTAAATATAATTTATTATGTTTAAATTAGTAATTTTATTTATATATAATTTTAATTGATAGAAAAATAAAACACTTTTGACTTAAATCAACAAGTGTTAAAATTGTTAATGCTGATTGGTATTGGAAAGATAATTGTGAGATTTTTGATTGAGTTCATAAATAATAATGAGTAGTGTCACGTGTTAATATTCTTGTATACATATACAACACATCGTTGGATTAGAAGAAAGACAATCTAAGTCATTGAATAATTCATCATCTATATATATATATATATATATA
Organism: Asclepias syriaca; assembly: GCA_027405835.1. NCBI lineage: Eukaryota > Viridiplantae > Streptophyta > Magnoliopsida > Gentianales > Apocynaceae > Asclepias > Asclepias syriaca. The sequence goes on along the minus strand of CM049927.1, from coordinate 4,357,016 downwards.
TATATATATATATATATATACATATCTTCCTTTTCATTCTTCTTCTTTGCAACACAAGAAGACCAAAAGAGAAAAATAAATAAAATTTCCTTTTGTCTAACTTAAAAGAAAAAGAAAATGGTGGAAATAATTCACACCCGTTTCTGGACTTTAGAAAATTTTCCATTAGGTCGATTCCCCACATGTCGAAAGGCCATGCAGCTAAGACTGGAGTTTGTTCAACGGAGGGTAACCTTGGGATGTTATTAAACTTTTGGCAGACTTCACAGTTTTTGACATACTCCTCCACATCGCGTTAGAGCGTAAGCTAGTAATACCCCTGGTTGATAACATTATCTGATAGAGATCTTGATTCAAGGTGTCCGCCACAAACTCCCTTGTGCATTTCCTCTAATATAGGCTTAGTGAGGCTGGGAGGCACGCAGTGGAGGAATAGTTTGGTGAAGGATCGCTGATAAAGAATGTTGCTGAGCACCAAGTATCGGGCTGCCCGCTTCCTTATTTATCTTGCTCTTGCTTTGTTCTCGGGGAGTGTGTCTCGGGTGAGGTAATCCTTGATTTCATCTACCCGCATAGGCTCGCTAATTTCCTCCTGTTGGAGTGGTAGTATGCCAACCGCATTAGGTCTGAGCTCTATGTCTGTGGCAAGGTCGTTAGGAGTTTCCACCGAGATGATCTTTGCCAGTCTGTCTGCATCCACGTTTTCATTCCGATTTATTTTCTCCAAGGTGAAGCGACAGAGTTGGGCGAGCAGGTGTCTGACTTTCTCGACGTAATCTTTAAGATTGTCTGAGTGTACAATGTATTCATTGTTCACCTGGATGACGATTACTTGTGAGTCGCTATAGACCTTTAGGGTGTGCACGCCGGCAGATAGGGCCCAAGCCATGCCAATTATGAGAGTTTCGTACTCAGCTTGATTATTTGATAAGGGGTAGTCTAGCTTCACACAGCAAGCACCTTTGTAGCGGTCGGAGGGCGAGCTCATGACAATGCCTACTCCTACTCCATTTGAGTTAACTGCCCCGTCTACTTTCATCGTCCATGTCTCCTCGTTGAGTAGAGTAGGATCCACCTCGACAAGGGTCGTGGCGCTGGAAAAGGACAATTCTGCTAGGAAGTCAGATAATGCTTGTGCCTTGATAGCCGTCCTTGGGGTGAACCTGAGGTCCAATCTGCAGAGCTCAATAGACCACCTCAACATTCTCCCTAATTGGTCCAACTTGTGGAAAATCAGTTTCAACGGGTAGTTGGTGTAGATGATTGGTCCAACATTCTCCCTGATTGGTCTAATTAATACCGGGTGACAAGTGTCACCCTTTGTGCTTATCCTTATCCCCTATCCACCCCTATAAATAGAGGGTCTTATACCCTTTTGTAGATACAACCAACAAACAATAAGAAATCACATAATAATATTCTCTCTATTTTCTACGTCTCTCGTTTACTTTTTATCTTGTTTTATTATTTTTATATAATTTCGTAATAAAAATCACAAAAATAGTGTAATTTAAGAAATAGAAATTTTCAATTTACCTTCAAAAGAATAAGGGAAAAAAATCCATTTTTCGTAAATTAGTTATTTTCAAATTAATTGCATAAAGTCAAACATTAATTATTTTCAAATTAATTGCATAAAGTCAAACCTCTTAATGTTTGTTTCTATCCTTTTTTTTCTTGAAAAATATTCTGTTTCTTAATTGGCATGCCTAGTAATTATTGCTTTTTTCACCTTTTTTTATTTTTTTAAAATATAATTTATTATGTTTAAATTAGTAATTTTATTTATATATAATTTTAATTGATAGAAAAATAAAACACTTTTGACTTAAATCAAGAAGTGTTAAAATTTGTTAATGCTGATTGTGTATATGGAAAGATAATTGTGAGATTTTGATTGAGTTTCATAAATACATAATGAGTAGTGTCACAGTGTTAATATTCATGTATACATATACAACACACCGTTGGATTAGAAGAAAGACATACTGAGCCATTGAATAATTCATCATCTATATGTATATACATATCTTCTTTTTCATTCTTGTTCTTTGCAACACAAGAAGATTAGAAGAGAAAAATAAATAAAATGTCCTTTTGTCTAACTTAAAAGAAAAAGAAAATGGTGGAAATAATTCAGGAGGTTGAAGATCAACAACTGCTGCTCCAGCAGAAAGGGAAGGAGGTGGTGACAACGGAAGGGGAGAAAAAACAGCAGAAAGGGAAGGAGGTGGTGACAACTGAAGAGGAGAAAATACCACAGCAGTTACGAGTTCTCGTGGTCGATGACAACATTGTTTGTCTTGCTATTCTGTCTTCTCAACTTAAGCAGTGTGGTTTTCAAGGTTAGTTTTAATTAATTAATTAGAAATTAATAGACTCCTTTTATATTTATATATATATAATTCAGAAGTTGATCTATGAAAAAGTTAAAGCTTCAGTCTTTTTTCACTCTTTTATGTTTATGTGTATGCTTTTGTTTGTATATGTATGTATATCTCTTTTGCTTTATGTTTCCTCCTTTTCCCAGAAATGTTTTGATGGTATATGGTTTAGGTGTATGAAAGAGTTGTTACTTGTAATTCTGTTGGTTTGAGACTGCAATCTTGTTTATTGGTCGATTTAATTAAGTTTTTGTTTCATTTTGCTTGATTTCTTGTGCGATTTTAAATTTGTGGACATCTAGTAAATAAAATTTTATAATTCTTATCTCCATAACTATTACTTGAAGAGGATATATAATTTGGTGGTTGTCACTTAAGATTTATGGTAAAGTGAGACCTTCTCCTAAGAATCTAAAAAATCCCCAAATTTTATGTGTTAAATTATTTATAAATATTATATGAGATATCTATATTCCAGTCTTAAAATTTCTTCGTAACAAAATCAAATTTCATGAAAATGGCACATCATCGTATAGATCGAATCTAAATTAATTGTAAAGCCATAAAAAATTCAAAATTTATTTATTATGAGGTAAAGGGGGGTGTTTGGTTGTTTTTCTTTTCTTTTTTGAAATGGGATGTTCCCAAAAATTATACACTTATGATCAATTGGTTGATTTTTTTTATAGTTTTTTTCTTTTAATTTTTAAATTTTTTTAGAATAATAAAAAAAATTTGTGGTGCAGTTACCTCTGTGGGAGAAGCAATAGAAGCTCTTCACCTACTAAGAAAGAACAAAAATTCAGTTGACATCATTTTGACTGATGTCTTTGGATCTGATCTAAATGGCTTTCAGCTTATGGACAACTCCATTGCTCCTTATCAAGCTATTCCTACTTCCCAACCATGTGACTTCATTGAAGGATCCATGAACAACCCCATTGTTCCTTATCAAGCTTGGCATACACAAAATCCATCCATGAACTCCACGGTTCCTTCCCAAGCTATGAATACTTTTGGAGGAAACAGGTGTCATGTTGAATACAACTATTTCAGTGAAGACTACTGCATACAAGATGAATGAGGTTTGCTCACAATCCATACACATATATATATATACAAACGTAGTATAGACATAACTTATAAAGAATTTAAATTTGTTACAGTAAAATTTTAGATTAGTCTACCTAAAATTATTTGCTACCTCTATATACTATATATATATATATATATATATATATATCTGTATATACAGGTCTAGGGTTTTAACAGAGCAGAGCAGGAAGAAGAGAATGAGAAGAAGAAGGGAAGGAGAGGTCAGAGGAGAGCAGAGTGAGTTGACTCAGTTTTTAGGAACGGAAATGGAATGTACCTTGAAGGTGCAAAGAAATAGAGATAAGCCAAATTGATTTGCCGTTGCCCTTATGGATCCATTTCTGTCCTTATGTATTATTTACCTCCAACTCTTTTTAAAGTACAACTAAAAATATATACATAACAAAATTCTATTTCATACCCACAATAATATATCTTTGAGTTTTCCTTTTCTTTTTTTTTTATTCACAACCAGAATCATATTTTCTATTTCATATTTTTTTAGAACAAATTATACAATAAAAATTTTAACTAAGTGATACTCAGAAAACTATAAACTACTAAAATATAAAACAAGAAGAAGACAAACCAATATTAATCAATAATAATAAAAAAAACACATGAACATAGGACATTTTTTTGGGAGATAATACTTTTTGGATTTGAAATTAGAGGTGAAGATAATTCTTCGACATTGAATAATCAAACTACTAGTGGAAGATTCTATTTTAGAAGAGTTTATTTACATTATTTTAAGCTAAAACAATCACACACACACTCTCTCTCTATATATATATATGTAAAATATCTTTAAAGAAAAAAAAAATGTTAGGAAGCTAATGGTAAGTAGATATGAAATCTGAAATAAAATTAATAAAAATAGAAAGAATTTTTAATGTTTTTATTTATCTTTGAAATATAATTTTTTTTAAATAGATTCTGTTTTTAATAAATATCAATGATAATCTTAAATATAATTAAAGATAAACTAAATGTATTATTAGAATTTAAGATTCAAGTTTTTCCCTTCAATTTTTTTATTTTTATTTTTATAGTGCATTCTCACATTTTTAAACGTCAGATGCACTTTTGTCAAATTTCGCTGTTAAGTTAAAATTTTAATTGTTAGTCAACTTTTTTTTACGGTTTATACAGAATTTTTGATCATTACTTTTTAAAAATAAATCTTAATTTATATAAAGAGTAATTTTGTAATTTAATTAAAATATTAATTTTCTTTAATTTATTCGGGTCATTTACCAAAATAATGTTATTTTTTAAATAAAAAAATCCCAAAAATAATGCTAATTTTTTACCTATTTCTCAATTTTGCATGTGTACTTTGACAAACTAGACCTTTATTTTTTTTAAAATAAAATATGCTACAAGACTAAAGAAATTGAAATCAAAATAGTGTAAACTTGTGTATATCTTCTTGTAACAAAACGTACAAAACTACCATATATTTATAGGGATACATATGTGTAACCCACATACCCATATGCATACTAATATAAATATATACATATGTTACAAATATAACTTTATGGAGGTTACATGAAGGTAGTGGAAGTTATATGGAGATAGTGAAAGTTATATGGAGGTGATGGAAGTTATATGGACATAGTGGAAGTAGTGGGAGATAAAGACATACATAAGATGATGTATAAAACTCCCGCTTTTGGATATCCATTGTACAAGGAATATGCCTCATTAAAACCTTACTAAAAAAAACTTAGTGAGATAAAAAATCCTAGTGAAGGAAAAATAGTACATAGTTCTTTGTACACTCCCCCTGATTATTACATAATATATTTGTATCATCGCATTCCAATATTATGGATCAGTCTTTCAAATGTTGAAGTTGGTAATGCTTTTGTGAACAAGTCTGCCAAATAATCGCTTGAACGGATCTGTTATACATCAATATCACCATTTTTCTGAAGATCACATGTAAAGAAATTTTTTGGTGAAATAAGCTTTTTGCGATCTTGTTTGATATATCCTTCTTGTAATTGAGTTATACATGCAGTGTTTTCTTCATAAATTATTATTGAAAGTTCTTTGCCAGAAAATAAACCACATGTCTCTCGAATGTGTTGAGACATGGATCTTAATGAAACACATTCACGACTTGCTTCATGGATTGCTAAAATTTCTGCATGATTCGAAGAAGTAGCAGCTAACATTTGCTTTGTAGAAAGCCATGAAACAACAGTTCCTCTACATGTAAAAACATAGCCTGTTTGAGATCTGGCTTTATATGGATCAGACAAACAACCAGCATCATCATAACCAACAAGTTGTGGTTTAGAACTATAAGGATATAACAATCCCATATCAATTGTACCTCGAAGGTATCAAAAGACATGTTTAATTCCATTCCAATGTCTTCTAGTTGGACATGAACTAAACCTTGCTAACAGAATAATAGCAAAAGCTATATAAGGTCTTATATTATTAGCAAGATACATTAGTGCACCTATTCCACTAAGATATGGTACTTTTGGACCAATAACTTTTTCATTATCCTCACGAGGTCAAAAAATGTCTTTTTTCACGTCAAGTGATCGAACAACCATTGGGGTACTCAATAGATGTGCCTTGTCCATGTAGAATTTTTTGAGGACTTTTTCAATATAATTTGATTGATAAACAAAAATTCCAATTTCATCTTTTAAATGCTCGATCTGTAGGCCGAGACAAAACATTATTTTCCCGAGATCTTTCATCTCAAATTCTTTCTTCATAAAATTTACTTCTTTTAAAATTTCTTCAGGGGTTTCAATGATATTTAAATCATCAACATATACAACTATTATAACAAACCTTGAATTTTCTTTCTTGATAAATACACATGGACAAATTCGGTTATTTTGATAACCTTCTTTCAATAAATATTCACTAAAATGATTGTACCATATTCGTCTAGACTATTTTAAACCATACAAAGATCTTTGTAATTTTATTGAATATAATTCTCGAGAATCTAATTTATATGCTTCAGGTATTTTAAATTCTTTAGAGATTTTCATATAAATATCACTATCAAGTGAGCCATATAAATAGGTGGTAACTACATCCATAAGATGGATATCAAGTTTCTCATTAGCTGCCAGACTAAAGACATACCAAAATGTAATTGCATCCACCACTAGAGAACAAGTGACCTCATAGTCAGTTCCGGTCTTTGAGAAAAATCTTATGCAACAAGAAGTGCTTTATATTTCACAATTTTATTTTTCTCATTTTTTTTCATACAAATACCATTTATACCCTACAGATATAACACATTCAGGTGTCCGGGCTATGGGTTAAAAAACTTCATGCTTTGCAAGTGAGTTTAATTCTGTTTGAATTGCATCTTTTCATTTCAGCTAATCACTTCTATGTCGACATTCATCAATGGATGTAGGCTCATTATAATGATTTCCATTTATAATAGCTGATGTTATATTATATACAAAAACACTATCAATAGTTATTTCTTCTTAGTTCAATCGTTTTCCCGTTGAGACATAATTTATTGAGATCTCATCATTATCTATTTTTTCGATATTTTCAATATCTTTAGGTACTTGAACTTCTTTCTAGAGTTATTTCATATATTATGTTTCTTGACTCTTCTGGAGTATTAAGCCCGAATTCATTAATAACATTTGCTCCCTTTTTTATGGAGATTTTTATTTTTTGAACCAATTGGTCTACCACGCTTCTGGCGTGCTATAAACTAATTTGTTATTTTATTTACAGATTATCCTTTTGAGACATCAATCTGTATATGAGCATTTTCAACTAGTATATGTAACTTAGTCACTCTCTTTAGGTCGGTAAATGCATTTGACAGTTGATTTGCTATACTTTGCAAATGTATTGTCTTTTGAACTTCAAGTTCACACTGATTTGTACGAGTATCAAGATGTTGTAAAGTATTCCATGTAATATTTTTACCAAGCTATTTTTCTTTTTCTCCCCCTAATCCTGGGAATATTGAGTCATCAAAATGACAATCGACAAATTGTGGAAGGAGAATCAAAACCAACATATATTTCGAATCTTCTTTTAGGACCCATTTGTTTGCGTTGTGGTGGAGCAATAGAAACATATACTGCACATCCAAAAATTTTAAAATGAGAAATATTTGGCTCCGACCATAAGCCAATTGCAATGGAAAATATTTATTATAACTTGTTGGTCTAACACATACAAATACTGCTGCATGCAAAATTGCACGACCCCATGCCGAAATGGGTAATTTAGTTATCATAAGTACATGTCTAGCTATCAATTGAAGTCTTTTAATAAAATATTCAACTAACTCATTATGTGTATGAACATGAGCTACAAGATGTTCAACACTTATATTAATAGACTTACAATAATCATTGAAAGCTTGAATTGAGAACTCACCAACATTATCCAAACGTATTGTTTTAATTGTATAATATGGAAATTGTGATTGTAATTTAATAATCTGAGCAAGCAATCTCACAAACACCAAGTTGCGAGTTGATAGTAAGCTAACATAAGACCATTTATTAGAACCATAAAATATCGAAATAGTTCGCATGATGGGTGAATTGGTCCACATATTTCACCTTGAATTCTTTTTAAAAATGTTGGATATTCAATTCCAAATTTAGTTGGTGATGACTAAATAATCAATTTTCCTTGAGAACAAGCGGCACAAGAAAATTCTTTTGATTGAAAAATCTTCAGGTTTTTCAATGACAATGATTGTCCATGCAAATTTTGAATAATATTTTGCATTATGCTTGAACCGGGATGTCCGAATCATTCATGCCAAATAGTGACTCTTTTTAATCAATAAACTTTTGGTTTATTGAATATATTTTAATTACATTTATTCTTGTGTAATACAATCCCGAAGAAAACATATTCAATTTGTTCCATTGGGTAACATTATAATGGCTCTTCCGGAGCCTTCAATTATTTTTGTACTACACAAAATTATAGAACATATGCATTCTAAAATATTTAACAATACTAGATTTAAGAAAAATATACTTTATTTTAAAATAATAATTTGAAATATCTAACAATGCTGGAATTAAGAAAAATATCCTTTATTTTAAAATAATAATTTAAAATATTTACAATACTTAAATTAAGAAAAATATATTTTATTTTAAAATAATAATTTAATAAAAACTATGTAAAAGAATATAACTCTTTAGTTTAAAACTAATTTAATATATATATATATATATATATTATATAATATATATATATATTATATATATTATATATATTAGTAATATAAATAAAAGAATATAAAATACTTATTAAAAAAGTATTTTCTATATTTTTATTAAATAATAATAAAAACTGAATATATTTATTATATCTATACATTCAAACGTCTCACGTCCCTTTTTTCTTTTAAATATATATATATTTATTTATTTATTTATTTATATAGAAAATAACTATATCTATTTAATAAAAAATTTAATGAAAACGATATATAATGAAAAAATAGAATACTTATTAAAACATCAGAAAAACTTAAATTTATAAAATTTTAAATTTTTAATAATCAGAACTAAAAAACAAACTTTACTTAACACTAAAAAAAATCATAGGCTCAAAATCAAAAACCAATTTAAAATCCTAAAAGTTTCAAAAAAAAATTAGAAGTTGCCTAAAATTTTAAAATCTGCTCAAAATCTTAATACACAATTTTCAAAAATATCATTCCAATATGGTGTCCTGCAAATTCAATATCTTTAAAAAAATATTCGATTATAGTAAATAAAAAAACTTATCATACCGCAAATTTAGTAGCAAACTGAGTGTTGTGATTCGTTACAACGATTCGTGGTATCCCGTATCTGCATAGTACAAAATTATGGAGGAAGTTGAGTGTGTTTTCTTCCGTGGTAGCGGCCAATGGTTTTGCTTCTATCCATTTGCAGAAGTAATCCACGACCACGATTAGGTATTCACTTCCTCCTCTAGACTTAGGGAATTTACCCATGAGGTCGATTCCCCACATGTCAAAGGGTCATGCGGGGAGTACAGGTATCTGTGGGACGGAGGGTAGTCGGGGAATTTTGTCGAACTTTTGGCATACCTCACAATGCTTCACATATTTCTCTGCATCCTTCCGCAGCGTCATCCAATAATATCCTTCGTTGATCACCTTTTCTGATAGTGGTCTCGAACCCAGATGTCCGCCACAGACTGCACTTTCTGTTAGACTTTTTCACCATTACCACATTGGACAACCATGAAGCATAGTCGACTTCTCGTATGAATCCAAAGTTAAGTAGTTTCTAAACTTCGATTTGCATGCCCTTAACCTTGTCTTCTTCGAATTGTCGGGACTTTTGCTTAACTAGCTTATAAGTGGGGTCAATGTTGAGCCTGTGTTCTGCTATAGTCGGTGCAATTCTCAGCATGTCTTGGCTGCACCAAGCGAAGTTGTGGAGGTGAGTGGAGAGGAAGTGGATCACTTCTTCTCTCATAGATTGGGGCATTTCACTTCCTATTTGGATTTTTTGGTCGGGATAATCAGGATGGATCATCACTTCCTCGAACTCCTTCGGCTTTGGCTCGAAGACTTCAGTTGGGTGCTCTGGTTCAACTGGGGCTATCTCATACACAATCTCCCTGGTTATCAAGATTGACCCGACTACCAAAGGAGGTTGTCCGACTTCCTGCTACTTTCGAGACCTCATTATGTGTGCAAGAAGACTTTTGGGACTACTCTTGACGATCCCTACGCCGCTTCTGGTTGCGAGTTGTACTTGCTCATGCGAAGTAGAGATAATTAACTTGAAAGCGACATGAGCCAGAGTTCCCAGGATAGCGTTATAGGGGGATTTAATGTCCACCACATAGAACTTGATCTCTTCTTCCCGTGTATAGGTATCGAAGCCTAAGGTTACCTTAACCTTGACTGTCCCCTTGACGCTGATCTTGTGAGCAGTAAAGCCTTCGAGGATCATGTTGATGGGCTTCAAGTTACTGTCGTTCATTCCCATCTCTTTGAAGCATTTGAAGTAAAGGATATTTTCCGTGGCTCCCGTGTCTATCAGGACTCTCTTCACTCGGCACTTGTTGATCCCTTGCTTGGTCATGCCTACCTCCAGAACAATGGGGAGTGACTCGGGCTTCCTCATTTATCTCGAGGTCTTTGTCGAAGAAGGTTATTGGCTCGTGGAATGCGTCGAAGTGTGATCCCAGAGTGGGTTTATTCAAGTTGTAAATTTTTTACTTTATCTGCTTGATGGATGAGAACTACGGAGTTATCACTTCGATCACTCTTTTGGACTTTTCTTTGGGCTGTCATTCTGATATGAGATCCTTCAGATGCCCATCTCGGATTAGTCTCTCGATCTCCCGCTTCAGTTGTATACAGTTTTTGGTCGTGTGAACGTAATCCTGATGGAAGCCGTAGAACTTTGACTTATCCTTGGCAGGCATATTTTGAGTTCGCATGGCTGCAGGCTCGCGAACTCCGAACTTTTCTTTGATGACTGTGAAGAGGTTCTCCTTGGGTGTGTTCAGAGGAGTGAAGGTCTCTGTCTTCCGCTTCCTGTTTTTGCCTCTTCGTTCCTAAGGGGATGTCTCTGCGTACTTCTCCTTCTTTTTGTATTGCAGCTCTTGAGCACTTCCCTCGGCTAAAGCAACCATGCGTGCCATATTGAACATTTCGCCGATGGTTTCAGACTTTCAGAGTTCAAGTTCAGTGTACAACATCCTTGACCAGAACCCGCCTTCGAAGCAGGTTGTGTCTTGGCTGATTTCCTCGATTTCATCATATGTTTTCTTGAAGTGCTCGAGGTAGGCCAAGAGGGTCTCGTCCTTTCTCTGTTTGATGTTGGCAAGGTCTCCTCTTGTCTTGGGCATTGTCCTGGTGGTACTGAACTTGTTCAGAAATGATTTCTAGAGAGCCTGCCAAGAGTCGATGGTTCCTGACTTTATCGAAGTGAACCATGTCAGGTCTTTGTCGTACAACATGCTGGGAAAAGCCTTGCATATGATAGCTTCGTCATTGGTCACTAGGCCCATGGTAGACTTGAATCGGCCAACATGCTCTTGAGGTCTACTCTGTCCGGAGTATAAGATGAATTGGGGAATCTTCAACGAAGGGACCGGCGTGGTGGAGTAGATCCACTTTGTGAATTGACTAGTGTCGACTGAAGGATTCTTCTTGGCGTGGCTTCTTTGTGCCTGCTCCTAACCTCGCTCATATATGCTCCTCTTCGGGCGGAGTCTGCCTCGACGGACTATCTCCTTTGAGGGCTTGCTCGACGATTGGCTCTCTCTCACATCGCTGATGGAGCGAAGTGTCTTTTTGGTGGGGGCGGTTCGACCCCTGGTTTGTTTGCTTACCATGGTGTGTGACCGATGTGGTAGGGTCTCTGAGGGCTCTCTTTCATCTTCAAGAAAGGTCGGGGGTGACAGGCCCTGCCTGTGGTATTCTGCACGGAGCTGCATCCACTGCCTCGAGATGTCTCGCTCCTTTCGAAGCTTCTCAATCTCTTTCAGTAGATCCTCGACCTCTCTTGTGCTTTCGTCTTCACTGGATCACCTTCCATTTAGTCAGTTGCGGAGGTCAGGTGCCTTATGAGGGGAACCGTGGGGTCCCAAATGCTCGATGATTGACCGCCGCTAGGGCCGCTCAGGAATGGACGAATGTGCCGCCCGATGGGTCTCATGGTGAGACGTGGGAACCGTAGTATCAGGTTGATTAGAAGATTAGAAGATAAAATATATAAAGATATATATATATATATCTTTATTTTTATTCTTCTTCTTTCAAGAAGATTAGAAGACAAAATAAAATGAAATTTCTTTTTGTTTAACTTAAAAGAAAAAAAATGGTAAAAATAATCTGGAAGATCACCAACTGTTGCTCCAATAGAAATAATTTATTTTAAATTTGTAAGATGTACTTGAAGAAGTGTATCAAAACAAATAATATTATCATGCCATTTAAATAACAATACTTAAAATATATATATAATATAACATCTCTGTACACATACCTATTGTTTATGCATTTGTTGAAAAACTAAAATTTTAAATTTTATTATTATTTTATATCTAATAAACTTGTATAAATAAAACCAATATGTAACTCTTTTTAAAATTACAATCATAATTATAAGAATTTTAAAATTACCATAAACTCTTCATAAATAAAAAAAACTTGAAATAAGTATTATATATTATATATATAATAACAAGTAGTTATATAGTTTTTATCAAAATTTATAAATTAATAACTAAACAAGAGATTAATTTATTTTTTTAAAAAAATTTTATATAATTTATAATTATTGAAAAACTAAACAAGATAATTATGGTATTGAAAAGAAGACAAATTAGTAAATTTCATCCTTTAAATTATATAATTTTTTGTGATTTCATTCTTATTTAAAATTTTTATATTATTTCATCCCTTATTTTAATAATTTTAACAAATTCATCTTTTTTTTTATTAAATTGATGGACAACTTACACTCAAAAATATTTTTTAAAAAATCATATAAAAAATAAATAAACTAAAAGGGTAAAAATGAAAAGAAAAATCGACGAGACAGTGTGAGAGTATTATACATGTGTGATTCTCAATAGCAATAGTACCTAGCCGCGTAATTTCATTTCATTCAGTGAGTAGTAATTAATTATAGAGGACAAAGCTCTAAGGAAATTTTTTTTTTAAAAAAAATTATAATTAAAAAATTAATATTCATGTTTATGTATGTATTTATTTAAAAATATGACTGAGTATATATATAATCATCATCAGATTGTACTCTCTCTAATTTTCGTGTCCGAGTTAGAAGATTCCAACCAAAGATTGGGCTTGATATTTTTCTTTTCATTTTTACCCTTTAAATTTAAATATTTATTTATTTATTTATTTTAATGAATTTGACTGTTAGTTGACCATTAATTTAAAGATATAAGGATAAAATTTACCAAAAATTATTAAAATAAGGAATGAAATAATATAAAAATTTTAAATAAGGATAAAATCACAAAACTATTGTAATTTAAGAAATGAAAATTTTCAATTTACTTTCAAAAGAATAAGGGAAAATATATCCATTTTTTTTAAATTATTTATTTTCAAATTAATTGCACAAAGTCAAACCTGTTAATGTTTGTTTCTGTCCTTTTTTTTCTTGAAAAATATTCTATTTCTTAATTGGCATGCCTAGTAATTATTGCTTTTTTAACAGTTTTTTATTTTTTAAAAATATAATTTATTATGTTTAAATTAGTAATTTGATTTATATATAATTTCATTTGATAGAAAAATAAAACACTTTTGACTTAAATCAACATGTGTTAAAATTTGTTAATGCTAACTGAGTATATGGAAAAATAATTGTGAGATTTTGATTGGGTTTCATAAATACATAATGAGTAGTGTCACAGTATTAATATTATTGTATACATATACAACACACACGTTGGATTTAAGAAAGACAATCTGAACCGTTGAATAATTCATTATATATATATAATATATATATATATATATATATATATATATATATATCTTCCTTTTCATTCTTCTTCTTTGCAACACAAGAAGATCAGAAGCGAAAAATAAATAAAATTTCCTTTTATCTAATTTAAAAGAAAAAGAAAATGGTGGAAATAATTCAGGAGGTTGAAGATCAACAACTGCTGCTCCAGCAGAAAGGGAAGGAGGTGGTGACAACTGAAGAGGAGAAAAAACAGCAGAAAGGGAAGGAGGTGGTGACAACAAAAACCACAACAGTTGCGAGTTCTCGTGGTCGATGACAACATTGTTTGTCTTGCTGTTCTGTCTTCTCAACTTAAGAAGTGTGGTTTTCAAGGATAATGTTAATTAATTAATTAGAAATTAATGGACTCCTTATATATATAATCCAGAAGTTGATCTATAAAAAAGTTAAAATTTCAGTCTTTTTTTGCTCTTTTATGTGTATGTGTATGCTTTTGTTTGTATATGTATGTATATCTCTTTTGCTTTATGTTTCCCCGTTTTCCCTGAATTTATTTTATGGTAAAAGGTTTAGGTGTATGAAAGAGTTGTTACTTGTAATTCTGTTGGTTTGAGACTGCAAAATCTTGTTTATTGGTCGATTTAATTAAGTTTGTGTTTCATTTTGCTTGATTTCTTGTGTGATTTTAAATTTGTGGACATCTATTAAATAAAATTTTATAATTCTTGTCTCCATAACTATTACTTGACGAAGATATATAATTTGGTGGCTGTCACGTAAGATTTAAGATAAAGTGAGACCTTCCCCCGAGAATCTAAAAAGTCCCAAAAAATTATACACTTATGATCAATTAGTTGATTTTTTTTATCATTTTTTTCTTTTAATTATTAATTTTTTTAGACTAATAGAGAAAATTTGTGGTGCAGTTACCTCTGTGGGAGAAGCAATAGAAGCTCTTGACCTACTAAGAAAGAACAAAAATTCAGTTGACATCATTTTGACTGATGTCTTTCGATCTGATCTAAATGGCTTTGAGCTTATGGACATTATATCCCGCCAATTCAAAATTCCAGTAATCAGTAAGGATATACACATATATTTACACCATCAAAACCATCTATAAATACAGCGTAATAAATACGCAACTCTTATACATAATAATTATATATACACATTTTCAATGATAATATTAACAAGTGAAAAAAATTAGAAACGGAATCATGAGTCTAGAAAAAATCTTCGAAGACTCCGTTTCAAATTTTTTCTTTTGTTAATACTATCACTAAATGATATAAGTATGTAATTAATATTTTAGTTATATATATATATATGTGTGTGTGTGTGTGTGTGTGTGTGTGTGCGTGTGTGTTTGGAGATGTTTTGATAATTTAATTACATTTTGGCCACAGTGATATCTGCATTAGAGGATGAGAAAACTAAGAAAGAAGGAAGAAGGTGTGGTGCAAAAGACTTCTTGGTGAAACCAGTGAAATTGGAAGTTCTTCGATCAGTTTGCTAGCAGGTAGCTAGAAAAATTCTAGATAATCCTCCAAAAATATTAACATTAATTGATGGGAATGAAAACCTTAATACCAAATCATCTCAAAACGATGACGAGGAGGAGAATAAGAAGAGGAAATGACCTATTTCAACATTTATCGGTCTTCCAAAGAAACCTAGAGTTGTTTGGAATCCTAGGTTACATCAAAAGTTTCTTGAAGCTGTTTTATACCTCGATATAGAAAGTAAGTATTTACATATAGTGATATTGTGTTTCATTTAATATATAAAAATATTTAATTTATTATATTTCAGAAGCTGAACCTATGAAGATTCTTCAACATATGAATGAGCCAAATCTGACTCGTAATAACGTAGCCAGCCACCTTCAGGTAAAACTTTTTTTTTTCTCATTCAAAAATTAATTCCACTTTATTACCATTATTTGCATATGCATAGTTTGTTTATACATATATAATACTTACCTTTCATGTTTTTATTTCTATATTGGAATATATATTATGCTATTTTGAGTAACATAGTTATGTAAGTTGATGGATGACAGAAGTTTAGGACTGCAGTAAGAAGAAAAAGGGAGAGGTTTTACAGAGACATGGCTATGAATCCCATGACAGCAATGCAACAATTTCTCAATCCAACCACCCAACCAACAGGCCTTACCATTAACCTCCAAAACAACAACAACAATAGTACTGATAATTTCCCTCAACAAACATCTCTTCTCTCAGATGGAAATCATCAGGTGGTGGTTTCTTCTCAACCTGCAGCAATGCCTTATCAAGAAACTGCTTCTGCTTCTTCAGCTTCTTCTACAAATGTACAACCTTTCCAAGCTGCTATTGGTGGTGCAGGCAGTAATACAGATAGGGTAAACGAGGTTCATCTTTCATCTTCCATTAATGGTTATTTTGGTGATCATGCTGGGACTATTATGGAACTACAGCGTTTTTCCCAATCTGCAAATGATTATTCCATTGAAGGAAACAATGATAATGGCTATCTGATGCTTCCATCCACTATTAATTCCAATATTGTTCCTTATGAAGCTAGCTCTATTGAACCAAACACTTTTCTTGAAGAATCCATTGACAATTTCATGGTTCCATATCAACCTATGTCTTCCCAAACAACTGATTCTATTGGAGGATTCATTGACAACTCTTTTGCTCCATGCCAAGCTAAGCCTTCCCAAACAACTGATTTCATTGAAAGATTCATTTTCAACTCCATGGATTCATATCAAACTGTGCCTTCCCAACCAACTGATTCCATTAGAGGATTCCTTGACAACTCCATAGTTACATCTCAAGCTTTAACTTCTCAACCAATTGGTTCCATTGGAGGGTTCATTGACAACTCCATAGTTCCGTCTCAAGCTTTGTCTTCCCAACCAATTGATTCCATTGGAGGATTCCTTGACAACTCCATTGTTCCATCTCAAGCTTTGTCTTCCCAACCAATTGATTCCATTGAAGGATTCCTTGACAACTCCATAGTTCCATCTCAAGCTTTGTCTTTCCAACCAATTGATTCCATTGGAGGATTCCTTGACAACTCCATTGTTCCATCTCAAGCTTTGTCTTCCCAACCAATTGATTCCATTGGAGGATTCATTGACAACTCCATTGCTCCTTATCAAGCTATTCCTACTTCCCAACCATGTGACTTCATTGAAGGATCCATGAACAACCCCAAGGTTCCTTATCAAGCTTGGCATACACAAAATCCATCCATGAACTCCATGGTTCCTTCCCAAGCTATGAATACTTTTGGAGGAAACAGTGGTCATGTTGATTACAACTATTTCAGTGAAGACTACTGCATGCAAGATGAATGAGGTTTGCTCACAATCCATACACACACACACATATATATATATATACATACATACTATAGACATAATTTATAAAGAATTTAAATTTGTTACAGTAAAATATTAGATTAGTCTAACTAAGATTATTTTCTACTTCTATATACTATATACTATATATATATATATATATATATATATATATATATATATATATCTCTGTGTATACAGGTCTAGGGTTTTAACAGAGCAGAGCAGGAAGAGGATGAGAAGAAGAAGGGAAGGAGAGGACAGAGGAGGGCGGAGTGAGTTGACTCAGTTTTTAGGAACGGCAATGGAATGTACCTTGAAGGTGCAAAGAAATAGAGATAAGCCAAATTGATTTGTCGTTGCCCTTATGGATCCATTTCTGTCCTTATGAATTATTTACCTCCAACTCTTTTTAAAGTACAACTTAAAAATATATACATAACCAGAATAATATATCTATGAGTTTTCCTTTTCTTTTTTTTTTTATTCACAACCAGAATCATATTGTCTATTTCATATTTTTTTTTAGAACAAATTATACAATAAAAATTTTAACTAAGTGATACTCAGAAAACTATACACTACTAAAATATAAAACAAGAAGAAGACAAACCAATATTAATCAATAATAATAAAAAAAAACATGAACATAGGACATTTTTTTGGGAGATAATACTTTTTGGATTTGAAATTAGAGGTGAAGATAATTCTAAAATAATACTTTTTAGAGGAGATAATACTTTTTTGGACATTGAATAATCAAACTACTAGTGGAAGATTCCATTTTAGAAGAGTTTATTTACAATATTTTAAGCTAAAACATAGCCTGTTTAAGATAATTCCATTTAAGATAATTCTCTCTCTCTCTCTCTCTCTCTCTCTCTCTCTCTATATATATATATTATATATATATATATATATATATATATATGTAAAATATCTTTAAAGAAAAAAATTTTGTTTGGAAGCTAATGGTAAGTAGATGTTTTTATTTTTCTTTAAAATATAATTTTTTTAAATAGATTCTGTTTTAAATAAATATCAATGATAATCTTAAATATAATTAAGGATAAACTAAATGTATTATTAGAGTTCAAGATTCATGTTTTTCCCTTCAATTTTATCTTTTTTATTTTTATAGTGTATTCTCAAGTTTTAATACGGCAGATGCATTTTTATCAAATTTCGCCCTTAAGTTAAAATTTTAATTGCTAGTCAACATTTTTTTAGGGTTTATGCAATATTTTTGTTCATTACTTTTTAATATAAATCTTAATTTTTATAAAGGGTAATTTTGTAATTTAATTAAAAATATTAATTTTCTTTAATATAATCGGATCATTTACCAAAATAATATTTTTTAAAAAAAATCCAAAAATAATGCTAATTTTTTTACCTATTTTCCAATCTAGCGTGGGTGTACTTTGACAAAATAGACTTTTATTTTTTTTAAATAAAATATGTAGGGTCTACTTTAACAAAGTAGACTCTCATTTTAAAAAAATTATTTAATAATTTATAAATTGTTATAAATAGCTATAACAATATGAAACAAGATTAAAGAAATATAAATCAAAATAGTGTAAACTTGTGTATATCTTTTCTTGTAACAAAACGTACAAAACTACCATATATTTATAGGGATACATATGTGTAACCTACATACTCATATGCATACTAATATAAATGTATACATATGTTACAAATATAACTTCATGGAGGTTACATGAAGGTAGTGAAAGTTATATGGAGATAGTGGAAGTTATATGGAGGTGGTAGAAGTTATACGGAGGTAGTGGAACTAGTGGGAGTTAAAGACATCATAAAATCCCCCTTTTGGATATCCATTGTACAAGGAATATGCCTCATTAAAACCTTACTAGAGAAAAACTTAGTGAGATAAAAAATCCTAGTGAAGGAAAAAGAGAACATAGTTCCTTGTACACTCCCCCTGATTATTACATAATATATTTGTATCATCGCATTCCAATATTTTGGACTAGTCTTTCAAATATTGAAGTTGGTAATGCTTTTGTGAACAAGTCTGCCAAATTATCGCTTGAACGGATATGTTATACATCAATATCACCATTTTTCTGAAGATCACGTGTACAGAAATTGTTTTGTGAAATATGCTTTGTGCGATCTTGTTTGATATATCTTTCTTGTAATTGATCTATACATGCAGTGTTATCTTCATAAATTATTATTGGAAGTTCTTTGCCTGAAGATAAACCACATGCCTCTCGAATGTGTTGAGACATGGATCTTAATCAAATACATTCACGACTTGCTTCATGGATTGCTATAATTTCTGCATGATTCGAAGAAGTAGCAACTAGCGTTTGCTTTGTAGAACGCCATGAAACAACAATTCCTCTACATGTAAAAACATAGCCTGTTTGAGATCTGGCTTTATATGAATTAGACAAATAACTCGCATCAGCATAACCAATAAATTGTGGTTTAGAACTATAAGGATATAACAATCCATATCAATTGTACCTCGAAGGTATCAAAAGACATGTTTAATTCCATTGCAATGTCTTCTAGTTGGACATGAACTAAACCTTGCTAACAGATTAATAGCAAAAGTTATATCATGTCTTGTATTATTATCAAGATACATTAGTGCACCTATTGCACTAAGATATGGTACTTTTGGACCAAGAACTTTTTCATTATCCTCACAAGGTTGAAAAATGTCATTTTTCACATCAAGTGATCGAACAACCATTGGGGTACTCAATGGATGTGCCTTGTCCATGTAGAATTTTTTAAGGACATTTTCGGTATAATTTGATTGATAAACAAAAATTCTAATTTCATCTTTTAAATGCTCGATCTGCAAGCCGAGACAAAACTTTGTTTTCCCAAGATCTTTCATCTCAAATTTTTTCTTCAAAGAATTTACTGCTTTTAAAATTTCTTCAAGGGTTACACTGATATTTAAATCATCAACATATACAACTATTATAGCAAACCTTGAATTTTCTTTCTTGATAAATACACATGAACAAATTTGG
Organism: Asclepias syriaca; assembly: GCA_027405835.1. NCBI lineage: Eukaryota > Viridiplantae > Streptophyta > Magnoliopsida > Gentianales > Apocynaceae > Asclepias > Asclepias syriaca. The sequence goes on along the minus strand of CM049927.1, from coordinate 4,336,672 downwards.
TTATTTTGATAACCTTTTTTCAATAAATATTCACTAAAATGATTGTACCACATTTGTCCAGATTGTTTTAAACCATACAAAGATCTTTGTAATTTTATTGAATATAATTGTCGAGAATCTAATTTGAATGCTTCAGGTATTTTAAATTCTTTAGAGATTTTCATATAGATATCACTACATCCATAAGACGGATATCAAGTTTCTCATTAGCTGCCAGACTAAAGACATAACAAAATGTAATTGCATCCACCACTGGAGAACAAGAGACGTCATAGTCAGTTCCGGTCTTTAAGAAAAATCTTATGCAACAAGACGTGCTTTATATCTCACAATTTTATTTTTCTCATTTCATTTCCATACAAATACGCATTTATACCCTACAGATATGACATCTTCAGGTGTTTGGGCTATGGGTCAAAAAAACTTCACATTTTGCAAGTGAGTTTAATTCTGCTTGAATTGCATCTTTTCATTTCAACCAATCACTTCTATGTCGACATTCATCAATGGATGTAGGCTCATTATAATCATTTTCATAGCTGATGTTATATTATTTACAAAAACACTATCAATAGTTATTTCTTCTTGGTTCAATCATTTTCCAGTTGAGACATAATTTATTGAGATCTCATCATTATCTATTTTTTTGATATTTTCAATATCTTTAGGTACCTGAACTTCTTCTAGAGTTATTTCATACATTATGTCTCTTGACTCTATTGGAGTATTAAGCTGAAATTCATTATTAACATTTGCTCCTTTTTTTTTTTGAGATTTTTATTTTTTGAACCAATTGGTCTACCATGCTTCTGACATGCTATAAACTAATTTGCTATTTTATTTATAGATTGTCCTTCTGAGACATCAATCTGTATATGAGCATTTTCAGCTGGTATATGTGACTTAGGCACTCTCTTTAGATCGGTAATGCATCTGACAGTTGATTTGCTATACTTTGCAAATGTATTATCTTTTGAACTTAAAGTTCACACTGATTTGTACGAGTATCAAGATGTTGCAAAGTATTCCATGTAATATTTTTACCAAGCTGTGTTTCTTTTTCTCCCCCTAATCCTAGGAACATTGAGTCATCAAAATGATAATCGACAAATTGTGGAAGGAGAATCAAAACCAACATATATTCCCAATCTTCTTTTAGAGGACCCATTTTTGTGCATTAAGGTGGAGCAATAGAAACATATACCTCACATTCAATAATCAAAAATATTTGGCTCCGACCATAAGCCAATTTCATTGGAAAATATTTATTATAACTTGTTGGTCTAACACATACAAATGCTGCTGCATGAAAAATTGCACGACCCCATGCCGAAATAGGTAATTTAGTTATCATAAGTATAGGTCTAGCTATCAATTGAAGTCTTTTAATAAAATATTCAACTAACTCATTATGTGTATGAACATGAGCTACAAGATGTTCAACACTTATCTTAATAGACTTACAATAATCATTGAAAGCTTGAGATGAGAACTCACCAACATTTATCCAAACGTATTATTTTTATTATATAATATGGAAATTGTGCTTGTAATTTAATAATCTGAGCAAATAATCTCACAAATGTCAAGTTGCGAGTTGACAGTAAGGTAACATAAGACCATCTATTAGAACCATAAAATATCGAAACAGTTCGCATGATGGGTGAATTGGTCCACATATCTCACTTTGAATTCTTTTTAAAAATATTGGATATTCAATTCCAAATTTAGCTGGAGATGACTTAATAATCAATTTTCCTTGAGAACATGTAGCACAAGAAAATTCTTTTGATTGAAAAATCTTCAGGTTTTTCAATGACAATGATTGTCCATGCGAATTTTCAATAATATTTTGCATTATGTTTGAGCCGGGATGTCCCAATCATTCATGCCAAATAGTGAATTTTTTTGAATCAATAAACTTTTGGTTTATTGAATGTATTTCAATTACATTTATTCTTGCGTAGTACAATCTCAAAGAAAACATATTCAATTTTGTTCCATCGGGTAACATTATAATGGCTCTTCTAGAGCCTTCAATTATTTTTGTATTACCCAAAATTGTAGTACCATATGCATCATTCATCTTGACTGCAATGAAATATTTTTTATTTTTAAGAATATTTTGAATAGTTGCACTATCGGCAAAACATATATCTTCATGCATATTTTTTTCAAGCAAATAAAAAATAATATAATTAAAGAAAATATAATAAGATATAAGTAACTGTCACGCCTCGAATCCAAGCCTAGTTCGTGAACTAAATTCTAAATTCGAGACATAACACGGCTACATTCCCTAGATTTCTCCAAAGAATGTCAAGCCACTTACTTTCAATTAACTAAAACAATTAAATAAACTATTAACTTCAAACAATCCATAAAATGTTATCTAGAATTTTAAACTTTATTTAATAACAAATCCCCACTCAATAAGTTCAAACTCCCAATACAATAAAAAGTTTATTCTAACAAGACAAACAAACAAACAAAAACTCTAAAACTCTTATTCAAAAGTCTTCCATCCAGTAATCATTATCCTCTAACTCAATATCATCACTGTTATATGTAAGGCGGGAAACATAGGGAAACATAGGAGGTAAATATAAAAATACTCAGTAGGCAGAACAAATATTTTTAAAAAAACATATACAATTTACACATTAAATATATACAATTAATACTTAACGTGTATATTATGTGTATGGAAAGAAGAAAGACAGTTGTGAGATTTTGATAGTATTTTATAAAAGTATGACAATGTCTTTATATTTCTATATACATATACAACATACTGTTGAATCATAAGAAAGACAATTGTCTTTATATATATATATATTTATTTTCACTCTTCTTCTGTCAAAAACATTAGAAGACAAAATAAAAATGAAATTTCCTTTTGTTTAACTTAATAGAAAAAAATGGTAGAAATAATCTGGAAGATCATCAACTGTTGCTCCGATAAAAATAATTTATTTTAAATTTATAAGATGTATCTGAAGAAGTGTATCAAAACAAATAATATCATCATGTCATTTAAATAACAGTACTTAATATATATATATAATATAGCATCTATGTACACATACCTATTGTTTATGATTTATTGAAAAACTAAAATTTTAAAATTTATTATTATTTTATATGTGATAAACTTATATAAATGAAACCAATATGTAACTCTTTTTTAAATTACAATCATAATTATAAGAATTTTAAAATTACCATAAACTCTTGATAAATAAATTTTTATGAAAAAAGTATTATATATTATATATATAATACCAAGTAGTTATATAGTTTTTATCAAAATTTATAAATTAATGACTAAACAAGAGATTAATTTATTTTTTTAAAAAATAAAAATTTATATAATTTACAATTATTGAGAAACTAAACAAGATAATTATCATATTGAAAAGAAGACAAATTAGTAAATTTCATCCTTTAAATTATATAATTTTTTGTGATTTCATCCTTATTTAAAATGTTTATATTATTTCATCCCTTATTTTAATAATTTTAACAAATTTTATCTTTTTTTATTAAATTGATGGTCAACTGACACTCAAAGTTATTTTTTAAATAATTATATAAAAAATAAATAAACTAAAAGGGTAAAAATGGAAAGAAAAATCGACGAGACAGTGTGAGAGTATTATACATGTGTGATTCTCATTAGCAATAGTACCTAGCCGCGTAATTTCATTTTATTCAGTGAGTAGTAATTAATTATAGAGGACAAAGCTGTAAGGATTTGTTTTTTGAAAAAACAATTTCTAATTAAAAAATTCATTTTCATGTTTATGTGTGCATTTATTTAAAAATATGACTGAGTATATATATAATCATCATCAGATGGACTCTCTCTAATTTCTGTGTCCGAGTTAGAAGATTCCAACCAAAGTATAGTGTTGTAATATCTTTCTTTTATGGGCGGAGGAGAAAGATTGGGCTTGTTATTTTTCTTTTCATTTTTACCCTTTAAATTTAAATATTTTTTATATAATTGTTTTAATGAATTTTGACTGTTAGTTGACCTTTAATTTAAAGATATAAGGATAAAATTTACCAAAAGTTATTAAAATAAGAAATAAAATAATATAAAAATTTTAAATATGGATAAAATTGTTATGAATCCCGAAGATTCATTAAATTAGTGGATGTCCATCTTATAATCGTTATTATCCTTTTATCCCGGTATAATTACGTACTTAATTAAAGGTGATAAGTATCACCTGATGTTTATCTCTAAGGTGACACCTATCACCTAGTACTTATGACTTTGGTGACAAGTGTCACCTAACAATTAATACAGGGTGACAAATGTCACCCTTTGTGCTTATCCTTATCCCCTATTCACCCCTATAAATAGATGGTCTTATACCCTTTTGTAGATACAACCAACAAACAACAAGAAATCACATAATAATATTCTCTCTATTTTCTACGTCTCTTGTTTACTTTTCATCTTGTTTTATTATTTTTATATAATTTCGTAATACGTTATCAGCACGAGTCTCTACAACCGGGTAAAGTATTTTTGAAGTTTTTTAAGATCAATCAGATACATTTTTTTACATGTACGTTTTCTGTTATTATTATGTCAAATCTTATTAAACTCGATTTTGTGGCTCTTGATGTCACCATAAAGAATTATTTGTCATGGACACTAGATGCCGAAATACATCTTGCTAGAATGGGTTTGGCAGACACCGTTATATAAAATAATGTGTCATCAACAATTGATCGTGCCAAAGCTATAATATGTTTCCGTCATCATCTTCATGAGGATTTAAAAAATAAATATTTTACCGTGAAAGATCCTCTTGTTTTGTGAGAAAATTTGAAAGAAAGATTTGACCACCAGAAGATGGTCGTTCTCCCAAAAGCACGGTATGACTGGTTGCATCTGAGGTTGCAAGATTTCAAATCCGTGAGTGAGTATAACTCTTCAATGTTTAAAATAGTTTCACAGCTGAAACTATGTGGAGTTGATATAACGGATGATGATATGTTGGAGAAAACATACTCCACTTTTGATACCACGAATATTGTCATGCAGCAACAATATCGTGAGAAAGGTTTTAAGAAATACTCTGAATTGATTTCTTGTCTTCTTGTTGCGGAACAGAATAATGAACTACTGATGAAAAATCACGAGACTCGACCTACTGGCTCTACTCCATTCCCTGAAGTGAATGCTGTTAGAAATCATGATCCCATAAGAGATCGTGGTCGTGCTCGTAGTTGTTACCGTGGTCATGGTCAAAAATATGATGATGGACATCGTGATAAATTTGGTCTTTATAATCGTAATAATAATTTAGGTGCCAAAAATGTTTATGACCACCTGAAGTGGACAAAACATAATGAGAAAGGAAATATTGTTCCAAAAACAATTATGAAGAAAAATGTTATCGTTGTGGCATGAAAGGTCACTGGTCTCGTGCATGTACCACGATAAAACATCTTGTTGACTTATATCAAGCATCTATTGAAAAGAAAGGCAAAGATGCTAAGATAAATTTTACTTCTCAAAATTTGTCTTATGAAAGAAATGATGACGATCTTGAAAATGTTGATGTTGATGTGGCTCACCTGGATGTTACTAATCTTTTCGAACATCTAGAAGGAACAATTGAACACTTGATTGGAAATGAAAGTGTCCAAAATAATTAGAATATTAATATTATGTGTTATATGTTTATATTACTTTTTATTGTGATATAATATGTTTAATTTTTATTTTTGTAAATATTTTGTTAAAAAAATAGATGACTGTTGTTCAATTTTCTGGTATGAATAATGATATTGAAAGTGTCTGTCTTATTGACAGTGGAACTACGCACACCATACTGAAATATGAGAAATTTGTTTCTCATTTGAATGTGGGAGAAACAAGTGTTACCACAATAAATGGTAGTGTAAAACTTATTGAAGACTCCGGAAGAGCTAATATAATATTACCGGGAGGAACTATGATTGCTATTGATAAAACATTATATTCCTCAAAGCCTCAAAGAAATTTGTTAAGTTTTAAAGATATCCGACGTAATGGATATCATGTTGAGACTATGGAGGATAATGGTCATGAATATTTGGGTATCACAAAAGTGACCTCCGGTAATAAGTTTTTGTTGGAAAAACTAAAATCTCTATCCTCTAGCCTATATTATGCGAAAAAAATGCTATTGAGGCGCATCATTTAGTAAACCAAAAGTTTACTAATCCCGTTACTTTTAAAGTTTGGCATAACCGTTTGGGTCATCCGGGATCAATTATGATGCCAAAAATTATCAAGACAATGCACAGTTATCCTTTGAAAAATCGAAGGATTTTGATTTCTGATAAACTTTCATGTGCTGCATGTTCCAAAGGGAAATTGATTATAAGACCATCACCATTGAACGTATGAGCTGAAAGTCCTACATTTCTAGAACGGATTCATGGAGATATATGTGGACCAATTAGTCCACCATGTGGGAAATTTTGATATTTCATGGTCTTGACTGATGCATCGAGCCGATGGTCACATGTTTGTTTATTATCAACTCACAACCTGGCGTTTGTGAGATTACTTGCCCAAATAATTTGCTTAAGAGCGCAATTTCCTGATTATCCTATTAAGCGAATCCATCTAGACAACGCTGATGAATTTTCTTCGCATGCATTTGATTCTTATTGCATGTCGATTGGAATAATTGTTGAACATCCTATAGCTCATGTTTACACACAAAATGGTCTTGCTGAATCATTTATTAAAAGGCTGCAATTAATTGCTAGACCATTATTGATGAAAACAAATCTCCCTCCAGCAGCTTGGGAACATGCAATTTTGCATGCTGCAGCACTTGTGCGTTTAAGGCCATCGAGTTACCATAAATTTTCTCCCTTACAGTTGGCTTTTGGTTCAGAACCAAATATTTCTTATTTGAGAATTTTTGGGTGTGCTGTATATGTTCCAATTGAACCATCCCAACGGACAAAAATGAGTCCGCAAAGAAGATTGGGGATATATTTTGGGTATGACTCCCCGTCCATTATAAGGTATCTTGAACCTTTGACAGGGGATGTGTTTACAGCAAATTTGCTGATTGGCATTTTGATGAAAATTTGTTTCCCAAATTAAGGGAGAGAATAAATGGCATAAGATTGAACTTGCGTGGAAAACATCTTTGAATCATTTAGATCCACGCACAAATATGAGTGAACTTGAAGTTCAAAAGATAATACATTTGCAACAAATTGTAAATCAACTGCCATATTCTTTTGCTGACTCCAGCAGAGTCACTAAATTGCATATTCCAGCTATAGATGCTCCTATACGGATAGAAGTTCCTGAATGATAGAAAGTTAATCCTATAGCTATTGAATCAAAAATACGCCAGAAGCGTGGCCGACCCCTTGGTTCCAAAAATAAAAAATGCTCGAAAGAAAAGAGAATTAAATGATCCATAAGATCATATTGATGAAACAGAAAAAGAAAACCAAGGGACAACTGATGAAAAGATTCCAACTACAAATGATGAATAGAATTATGAAATCTTTATTAATTATACCAGTTCGAATCAAAGTTGGGATAGAAAAAACGTTGTTATTGATAATCCTTTTGCATACAATGTAGCCCTTGATATTTTTAAGGATAATGAGGATTTAGATCATTCATCAGTTGAAGAATGTCGGCATAAAATTGAATGGCCTCAATGGAAAGATGCGATTCAATCGAAGTTAAATTCACTTGCAAAGCGAGAACTTTTTGGACCCGTAGTCCAAAAGCCAAAGGATGTAAAACCGGTTGGCTATAAATGGGAGTTTGTGCAAAAACGAAATGAGAATAATGAAGTCGTAAGATATAAAGCATGACTCGTCGCACAAGACTTTTCGCAAAAGCCATGAATTGATTATGATCAAACTTATTCACCCGTTATTGATGATATTACACTCTGATATCTTATAAGTTTGGCAGTTCATGAAAAGGTGGACATGTATCTAATGGATGTTGTTACAACTTATCTTTATGAAGTCTTGAAAATGAGATTTATATAAAATCCCTAAGGATTCAAATACCAAAGGCTTCTAAAGGCCCTCGTGAAAATTATTCTATAAAATTACAGGCTTAAACAGTCTGGACGCATGTGATACAATCATCTTAGTGAATTCTTATTGAATTCAGGATATAAGAATGACCAAATCTGTCCATGTGTTTTTATTAAGAAAATAGATTTTGGTTTTGTGATTCTTGCTATATATGTGACGATATCAATCTCATTGGAACTCCAGAAGAGCTTCGAGAAGCTATAGATTGTTTGAAACGAGAATTTGAAATTAAAGATTTTGGAAAAACCAAGTTTTGTCTTGGGCTTCAAATTGAACATATGAAAGATGGAATTTTGTTCATCAGTCAACATATACAGCTAAAGTTTGAAAAGATTTTTCATGGATAAAGCATATCCATTGAGTATTCCAATGGTCGTGAGGTCACTAGATATAAATAAAGATATATTTAGACCTCGAGAAAATGATGAGAACTACTTGGTCCTGAAGTACCATATTTGAGTGCTATTGGTGCATGATGTATCTTGCAAATAATACTCGACCTGATATAGCATTTGCTATAAATCTATTAGCAAGATTTAGTTCTTCCAACACGACGACATTGGAATGGTGTTAAACACGATTTAGATACCTCCAAGGGACAATTGACCTCAGATTATTTTATTCAAATGTAAATGACCCAAACTGATTGGGTATGCAGATGCGGGTTATCTTTCTTATCTGCATAAGGCACGTTCTCAAAATGACTATTTATTTACATATGGTAATACTGCTATATCATGGCGCTCCACGAAGCAAACAACAACAGCAACTTCTTCTAATCATGCTGAGATAATAGTCATTCATGAAGCAAGTCGAGAATGTGTATGGTTGAGGTCAATAATACAATATTAGAGAGAGTTTGGTTTATCCTCGGAGAGAGATTCCAACTCTCTATATGAAGATAATGCAGCTTGTATGGCTCAATTAAAAGAGGGTATATCAAGGAATAGACGAAACACATTTCACCTAAATTCTTCTTTACTCATAACTTCAAAAGAATGGTGAAATTGATGTGCTCCAAATTCGATCATGTGATAATCTTGCAGATATATTCACTAAAGCTCTTCTGACTGCAACTTTTGAGAAATTGAGATATAAAATTTGTTTGCATCTGTTTAAAGATTTCGAGAGATCATCTCATCAAGGGGAGAAATCTACACATAAAGAATAGTGTACTCTTTTTCTTTCACTAGAGTTTTTTTCCCACTAGGTTTTTATCTAGTAAGGTTTTAACGAGGCATATTCTTTTTGTAATGGACATCCAAGGGGGAGTGTTATGAATTCCGAAGATTCATTAAATTAGTGGATGTCCACCGTATAATCGTTATTATCCTTTTATCCTGGTATAATTACGTACTTAATTAAAGGTGATAAGTATCGTCTGATGTCTATCTCTAAGGTGACACATATCACCTAGTACTTATGACTTTGGTGACAAGTGTCACCTAGCAATTAATACGGGGTGACAATTGTCACCCTTTGTGCTTATCTTTATCCCCTATTCACCCCTATAAATAGAGGGTCTTATACCCTTTTGTAGATACAACAATTAAACAACAAAAAATTACATAATAATATTCTCTCTATTTTCTACGTCTCTCGTTTACTTTTCATCTTGTTTTATTATTTTTATATAATTTGGTAATAAAAATTACAAAAATAGTGTAATTTAAGAAATAGAAATTTTCAGTTTACCTTCAAAAGAATAAGGGAAAAAAATCCGTTTTTCTTAAATTAATTACTTTCAAATTAATTGGATAAAGTCAAACCTCTTAATGTTTGTTTCTATCCTTTTTTTTCTTGAAAAATATTCTCTTTCTTAATTGGCATGCCGAGTAATTATTGATTTTTTCACCTTTTTTTATTTTTTTAAATATAATTTATTATGTTTAAATTAGTAATTTTATTTATATATAATTTTAATTGATAGAAAAATAAAACACTTTTGACTTAAATCAACAAGTGTTAAAATTTGTTAATGCAGATTGTGTATATGGAAAGATAATTGTGAGATTTTGATTGAGTTTCATAAATACATAATGAGTAGTGTCACAGTGTTAATATTCTTGTATACATATACAACACATCGTTGGATTAGAAGAAAGACAATCTAAGTCATTGAATAATTCATCATCTATATATATATATATATATATCTATATCTATATATATATATATATATATATACATATCTTCCTTTTCATTCTTCTTCTTTGCAACACAAGAAGACCAGAAGAGAAAAATAAATAAAATTTCCTTTTGTCTAACTTAAAAGAAAAAGAAAATGGTGGAAATAATTCACACCCGTTTCTGGACTTTAGAAAATTTTCCATTAGGTCGATTCCCCACATGTCGAAAGGCCATGCAGCTAAGACTGGAGTTTGTTCAACGGAGGGTAACCTTGGTATGTTATTAAACTTTTGGCAGACTTCACAGTTTTTGACATACTCCTCCACATCGCGTTAGAGCGTAAGCTAGTAATACCCCTGGTTGATAACATTATCTGATAGAGATCTTGATTCAAGGTGTCCGCCACAAACTCCCTTGTGCATTTCCTCTAATATAGGCTTAGTGAGGCCGGGAGGCACGCAGTGGAGGAATAGTTTGGTGAAGGATCGCTGATAAAGAATGTTGCTGAGCACCAAGTATCGGGTTGCCCGCTTCCTTATTTATCTTGCTCTTGCTTTGTTCTCGGGGAGTGTGTCTCGGGTGAGGTAATCCTTGATTTCATCTACCCGCATAGGCTCGCTAATTTCCTCCTGTTGGAGTGGTAGTATGCCAGCCGCATTAGGTCTGAGCTCTATGTCAATGGCGAGGTCTTTAGGAGTTTCTTCCGAGATGATCTTAGCCAGTCTGTCTGCATCCACATTTTCATTCCGGTCTATTTTCTCCAAGGTGAAGCGACAGAGTTGGGCGAGCAGGTGTCTGACTTTCTCGACGTAATCTTTCAGATTGTCTGAGTGTACAATGTATTAATTGTTCACCTGGCTGACGATTACTTGTGAGTCGCTATAGACCTTTAGGGTGTGGACGCCGGCAGATAGGGCCCAAGCCATGCCAATTATGAGAGTTTCGTACTCTGCTTGATTATTTGATAAGGGATAGTCTAGCTTCACGCAGCAAGCACCTTTGTAGTGGTCGGAGGGCGAGCTCATGACAATGCCTACTCCTACTCCATTTGAGTTAACTGCCCCGTCTACTTTCATCGTCCATGTTTCCTCGTTGAGCAGAGTAGGATCCACCTCGACAAGGGTCGTGGCGCTGGAAAAGGACAATTCTGCTAGGAAGTCAGATAATGTTTGTGCCTTGATAGTCGTCCTTGGGGCAAACCTGAGGTCCAATCTGCAGAGCTCAATAGACCACCTCAACATTCTCCCAGATTGGTCCAACTTGTGGAAAATCAGTTTCAGCGGGTAGTTGGTGTAGATGATTGGTCCAACATTCTCCCTGATTGGTCTAATTAATACCGGGTGACAAGTGTCACCCTTTGTGCTTATCCTTATCCCCTATCCACCCCTATAAATAGAGGGTCTTATACCCTTTTGTAGATACAACCAACAAACAACAAGAAATCACATAATAATATTCTCTCTATTTTCTACGTCTCTCGTTTACTTTTTCATCTTGTTTTATTATTTTTATATAATTTCGTAATAAATATCACAAAAATAGTGTAATTTAAGAAATAGAAATTTTCAATTTACCTTCAAAAGAATAAGGGAAAAAAATCAATTTTTCGTAAATTAATTATTTTCAAATTAATTGCATAAAGTCAAACATTAATTATTTTCAAATTAATTGCATAAAGTCAAACCTCTTAATGTTTGTTTCTATCCTTTTTTTTCTTGAAAAATATTCTCTTTCTTAATTGGCATGCCTAGTAATTATTGCTTTTTTCACCTTTTTTTATTTTTTTTAAATATAATTTATTATGTTTAAATTAGCAATTTTATTTATATATAATTTTAATTGATAGAAAAATAAAACACTTTTGACTTAAATCAACAAGTGTTAAAATTTGTTAATGCTGATTGTGTATATGGAAAGATAATTGTGAGATTTTGATTGAGTTTCATAAATACATAATGAGTAGTGTCACAGTGTTAATATTCTTGTATACATATACAACACACCGTTGGATTAGAAGAAAGACATACTGAGCCATTGAATAAATCATCATCTATATATATATATATATATATATATATATATATATACATATCTTCTTTTTCATTCTTCTTCTTTGCAACACAAGAAGATTAGAAGAGAAAAATAAATAAAATGTCCTTTTGTCTAACTTAAAAGAAAACGAAAATGGTGGAAATAATTCAGGAGGTTGAAGATCAACAACTGCTGCTCCAGCAGAAAGGGAAGGAGGTGGTTTTTATATATCTTTCTCATATGATTCATCTATATCCAAATATACATATGTAAGCCCCTATTTATTGGAATGAAGTAAGAGACATATATACATACAACATATATATACAAACATGTAACTCTTAAACATTAACATGAATAGGAGGTTACTGGTGTTATTAGATATTATTAAAAAGGAGGTTATGGGAGTTTAAAGAAGTTCAATGGACATACAAAGAAATCTATAAAAATATATATAATTTGTTCTTGCTTTATTTTTAAACATATTACGTTGTTGTAATTTTAATATTATTGCAAAAAAAAAAAAATCACTTACAAGTTATGGGACTCATGGTAAATTTTATTTGGTACACCATTGACTTCATCCTGTTGTACATTTTTTCCTTCCATCGTTATTTGTCCATCAAATCTTCATGAAAATTAATACGTAATTGAAATTTTTTTAATTTTTTTTTCCATTCCAGATTTAAAGAAAGTTTATATTTTAATTCATTTTTTTAATTTCTTTTTTTAAGTTAATATACAATTCTTCTCTTTTTACCAAAAAAAAATGTTAAAATCGAACACTTTTGATTGAAATCAATAAGTATTCTGAACCAATGCATAATCCATCATCTATATACATATATATATATATTCCTTTTCATAAATTTTTTTTTTTTTTTTGCAAGAAAGAAGATCATATGAGAAAAAAATGAAATTTCCTTTTGTATAACTTAAAATAAAAAGGAATTGGTGGAAATAATCGAAGACGTTGGTGATCAGCAACTCCTACTCCCACAGAAAGAGAAGGAGGTGGTGACGGCAGAAGAGGAGAAAATAACACAATAATTGTTGGTTCTCGTGGTTGATGACAACATTGATTATCTTGTTGTTCTATCTTCTCAGCTTAAGCATTGTGATATTCAAGGATAATTTTAATTAATTAATTAGAAATTAAAAGATTCCTATATAAATATATATATATATATATATATATATATATTTGTGTGTGTGTGATTGATAAGTACAAGTGGAGAAAGTTAAAGCTTCAGTCTTTTTCACTTGTGTGTTTATGTGCATGCTTTTGTTTGTATATGTATATGTAGATGTATTTATATCTCTTTTGCTTTGTGCTTCCTCTTTTTCCTTGAAAAGTTTTTATTGTAAAGGGTTTAGGGGTATCAAAGTTTATACAAGAGTTGTTACTTGTAATCCTGATGGTTTGAGACTGCAAGACCTTGTTCATTGTTAGTTTAATTAAGTTTTCTTTTCATTTTGTTTGATATCTGTTGTGATTTTGAATTTGTGGAGATCTAGAAATAAATTTTTATAATTCTTATCTCCATAACAAAAGTATGTAATTTGACTTGTATGATTTAAGATAAAGTGAGATTTTCTCTTGAGAATCTAAACAAAAATCTAAATTTTATGTGTTAATTATTTATAAATATTATATGTAATCTCTGTATTCTAGTCTTAAAATTTCTATCTAACAAAATCAAACTCTACAAAAAAAAAATAGTACATCATCATAGATTGAATCTAAATTTATTGTAAAGTCATAAAAAAAAGGTCAAATTTTATTTACACGGGTAAATGGGGGGTTTTTGCTATTTTCTTTTAATGGAATGTTCTAAAAAATTATACACTTATAACCATTTCTCTTTTTTATCGTTTTTTATTTTAATTTTTAATTATTTTTTCGAAACTAAAAAAAAATTGTAGTGCAATTACTCCCATGAGAGAAGCAGTGAAAGCTCTTGACCTATTAAGAAGGAATAGAAATTTCCCCATCTAATTTGATTCGATCTAAATGGCTTTTGGCTTCTAAAAATTATATCCCGCCAATTCAAAATTTCAGTAATCAGAAACGATATATATATATATTCAATTATAATATTAATAATTAGAAAAAAATTAAAATGGAATCAGGACCCTAAAAATACCTCAAAGACTTTGTTTCAAATTTGTTCTTTTGTTAATACTATCTCTAAATTATATAAGTGTGTGGTATATGTACAAATATACCCCTTGACATATGTAAAAATATACCCCCCCCCCCATAATAATATCATTTTCTATTTTATTATATCAATTATCATAACTAGAAAATCCCGAGAATCTCGTACATAATATCCCCTTAGTAAAGACCCAAGGCTCAAGATATAACTATAAAAAACCCCCGGAGATGAAACATAAGGGGTAAGCCAAAAATACAATTTGCAAGAGAAGAAAGAAGAGAAGAACAGAGATTCCCTAGAGTTAGGCTACATCATATTGACGCCCACCATGCTTTTTCATAAGATTACATCTATGAAAAGAACATGTCAACCCAAAGCCATGACTCTGAAAATTCTGGTATCCCTCTAGAAGCTCTCACAACGTCGTTAGGCATTCCTCTTCTCGTCCCTGCCAGCAAGCACCAACCCTTATTAACTACTTCCGCACTTGCCAACGCGAATCAGCCCCAACGGACATCATCAGCACATTCATCTCATCAACAACCAACAACGATAGCAGCTCCATCCGGATCTCACCATCGCAACAAAAAAACCCAACCTTCGTCAACACTCCACTTTGCTCCGCCACGATCACCCAAATGTTAACGTCCATTATGATGATATTATGCAGAATTTACGAAACATCTCATTTTTCCAAACCCAGAATTAGTCGACAATGCCACATCTCATTTTTCCGAAGCCATTGGATCTTCAGCTGATGTTCCAGCAGCACCTAAACAACATCCTAAGCCCCTACCGGCACGACAGTCCAAACTTCTGGCCCCCATACCATTTTTCAACAATCAACAATAGGAGCACAACCCTACACTTTCTAGGTTTCGGTCGTACCTATACAATGGGCTCAAATTCCGCAAAATGATCCGACCCCATCTCTCCAGTCGCTCCACCAGCACAAATCTTGATTTCACATCAGGTTCCGGGTCACCCAGCATTCCCAATGCCATATATATAATTTGAATTTAAGAGAAAAATCAAACATTTTTTAATTAATATGTATATGGAAAGATAGTTATGAGATTTAATTCTTAATGTGTATATTGTGTATATGGAAAAACAACTGTGAGACTTTGATTGGATTTCATAAATATTTAATGAGTAGTGTCAAGTGTGTTCATATTCATGTATACATATACAACACATTGTTGGATCATAAGAAAGACAATTTGAATCGTTGCATAATTTATCGTCTATATATATATATATATATACATATCATCCTTTTTATTCTTCTTCTTTGCAAAACAAGAAAATCAGAAGAGAGAACAGAAGTAAAATTTCTTTTTGTCTAACTTAAAATAAAAAAGAAATGAAGAAAATAAACGAGTACGTGGGAGATTAGTTGCTGCCCCAACAGAAAGGGAAGGAGGTGGAGACGATGTAAGAGGAGAAAAGAATACAACATTTGCAAGTTCTTGTGGTTGATGATAATATTATTTGTCTCACTATTTTATCTTCTCAACTTAAGCATTGTGGTTTTCAACATTAATTTTAATTAATTAAATAGAAATTAATGAATCTCATATATATATATATATATATATATAATATATATATAATATATATATATATATATATATTAACTCAGAAGTTCACCGGTAGAAAGTTAAAGCTTTATTCTCTTTTACTCTTTTATGTGTATGTCTGGATGATTTTGTTTGTATATAAAATTTCCTTTTGTCTAACTTACAAGAAAAAAGAAATTGTGAAAATAATGGAAGATGTTGGACTCCTACTCCAGCAGAAAGGGAAGAAGGTGGTGACACAACAGTTGTGGGTTATTGTGGTTGATGACAATATTGTTTGTCTTGGTGTTCTATCTTCTGAGATTAAGTATTGTGGTTTTTAAGGTTAATTTTAATTAATTAATTAGAAATTAATAGATTCCTATACATATATATATATGATTGATAAGTTCACCTGGAGAAAGTTAAAGCTTCAGTCTTTTTCACTTGTGTGTCTATGTGCATGCTTTCATTTGTATATGTATGTATATCTCTTTTGCATTGTATTTACCCCTTTTTCCTTCAAATATTTTATGGTAAAGTGGTTAAGGGTATCAAAATTTATACAAGAGTGGTTACTTTTAATTCTGTTGATTTGAGACTGCAAGATTTTGTTCATTGGTCGATTTAATTAAGTTTTTCTTTCATTTTGCTTTATCTCTTGTATGATTTTAAATTTGTGGACATCTAGAAAATGAATTTTTATAATTATTATCTCCATACCCAAGATATCTAATTTGACTTATAAAATTTAAAGTAAAGTGAGACTTTCTCTTGAGAATCTAAAAAACTTCAAAATCTTATATATGGTAAATTGTTTTTAAATATTATATGATATATCTGTATTTTAATCTTAAAATTTCTGCATAATAAAATCAAATTATGTGAAAAATCATCATCTATTGAATCTAAATTAATTGTAAAAAAATTAAATTTTTTTCTTTTAATTTTAATTTATTTTTTTAAACTGGAACAAATTTTGTCTTACCCCATTAAAGAAGCACTAGAAGCTCTTGACCTATTAAAAATGAACACAAATTTCATGGATATGGCACTGACCGATGTCATCCGATTTGATATAAATGGTTTTCAACTTCTGAAAATATGTTCAAAACTCTAGTAATCAGTAAGGATATACACATATATTTACACCATCAAAACATTACATAAATACCGCATAATAAATACACAACTCCTACACATAATAATTACACATCTCTATATCTTTCAATGATAGTATTAAAGAGTAAAAAAAATTGAAATGGAATTCGGACTCTAAACAAAACATTAAAGACTCCGTTTCAAATTATTTCTTTTGTTAATACTATCACTAAATGATATAAGTATGTAATTAATATTTTACTAATTGTTTTACTAATGATTGATACCATATATCCTATTTTACTAAAAAAAATTATATATTCATTTTTGGACAATCCGTATTTAGAAAATTAGTAAATTCAATCTCTATGTTTATCTTTGATATAAATTTTTATTTATGATTATGATTATTATTATTTTCCATAGTATGAAGTGTAAATATTGAAAGTTTTAAAAAAAAAACATTTCCTTTGATTATCCAATATTATAAAGGGAAAGCGTCTCATTTTTTTTAGACTACGCATGCTTAAAGTTATAAGTAAAACTACTAATATTTAACTTCTTGACTATAACTTTAAGATTATTGTTGTTACTTTATTTAACAAAATAGACAAGAGTTGACATTTAAAAAAAAATTAATATCAAAAAAATTACTAATAAATCAAATTTATATTTTTAGAAAGTTATTTTTAAAAAATTATTTTAAAAAGTTTACCGTTATAATTTAGATTTTTCTCAACCAATTATAATTTAGAAATTAGATTTAAAAAAATACGACATATTCATAATCTTTTTTAAAATTACCTTATTTAAAATAAAAATTTCCAGTAAAGTCACATACTTTTCATATCCATCTATAAATTTTATAATAATACTCTTGTATGTAACGACCTAAAATAATATCTTTTTAATAAAAGTATAAATTTATGATTACGAAAGCAATTGTTAAATCAATTTTTTTTAAAAAAATTATATATATATATATATATAACGTTGTCCCTACTTTATTTTGAAATTGTAATTCTAATATTATTGTAAAACAAATTGAATTACAGTTTGTAGGACTCATGATAAAATTTTAGCTTGTGGATTATAAACTTCGTCCAAATATATTTTTTTGGTCCATCAAACCTTCAAAAAAAAATTAACACGTAACTGAAATTATTAAATTTTTTTGGTACCAAATTTAAAGAAAGTTTATATTTAATTTTTTTTTTAATTTTTTTTTTTGAAGTTATATTATAAAAAAGAAATTGTTAAAATTAAATATTTTTGCCTTAAATATAAAAATATTAAAATTTGTGTACATGGAAAGACAGTTATGAGATTATGTTCATATTCCTCTATACGTATGCAATACACCACTGAATTATAAAAAAGACAATCTGAGCTGTTGTATAATCTATTTTCTATATATATATATCTTCTTTTTCATTTTCTTCTTTGTAAACCAAGAAGATCATAAGAGAAAACAAAAATAAAATTTTCTTTTTGTCTAACTTAAAAGAAGAAGAAAATTTTATTTTTGTTTTCTCTTAAAAGAAAAAGAAAATGGTATAAATAATCGAGCACATGCAAGATCAACATCTATTACTCCAACAAAAATCTCTTATTTATAAGATTAATGTGGTTATTAAATAATTTTATTTTAGATTTGTAAGATATACTTAAGGTAGTATGTCAAAGCACATAATATCATTGCCCCATTTATAGCAATCTCATATATTTTTATAACAATCATCGTAAAATCTATTATAAATTAAATATATAATTATAAGAACCTTAACATTAATTTCTTTTAATTTTATATGTTAGTTGTTAAATTCATATAAATACATATTTGTATCTTTCCTAACTATGGGGTTTTGAAAACTATAATTTAATAAATGTGTATTTAAGACAACCAATAAATTTAATTATAAAAATTCTATTTTGTAATATATATATATATATATGTATGTATGTATGTATGTATATTCTAGCAATAAATAGTAGATTTACTTTTCCAAACAACTACATAAGCAGTGTTGAGTATGGTGTTAAAAAAAAAAAGGAGAATTGTGAGAAAAGCTTGAACTTCAATTGATGGTTTTCTCTAACATCATCTACTATCTTGAGATATTTTTTTCACTAGCTATCTATAAGATGATGAAATTCTCATTTCTTCTTTATTGTAAACAAATTTAAATATTTCTTAAATAGGTGAGAGAGATAAGGTTTAGTATAATCAAGAATTGATTATATTTATATATATATTGAGAAGTCCAAAAATATTCAATGATGACGTGGAAGGATCTGATGTTTTCTCAAAACAAATGCGACTCCGCGTCTATGACCACCGAGGTTCGAAGTCCCACCTCGCGTCAATACGAAGACTGACGTCTAGTATAGAATTTTCCAAAATATTCACCTGAGGAATATCTGTTGACCAAAGATTTTTAGGTTAGAAATATCTCGTGAAATATCCCTACAACTGTAGGATATTTCGAGATCTGATAAATATCGGATCCCTCATTATAGGATCATTTCTTCCTATAAATACCGACCCTCAAGGACAAAAGGTAAGCTCAGATATCTCCACAATAGTCTCTGTCAATTTCTATCACTCTCTCCATTTCCTCGTCAGATTCTAAGATACTGACTTGACCGTCGAAGGGTTCGCCGGAGGTCCCTCACCCTCCGATTGAACTTCACTCCCTCTTTCAGGTTATTTCCTCCACCTTGACACCCATAATTGGCGGAGACTTGCTATAACATCCACGTTTCGTCGACACCCAATACCAAGCCAAATTCAGACAAATCAGTTTAGTTTCGTTACCGAGAACGAAGAATTTTCTTTCATCTCCCAAGATCACAAATGGCTGGACAGACAACGGAACATGGGCTTCGCTTTGACACCCCTAACACCTCGGGAAACGGCATATGACAAGGGATACAGTCATGCTGAGTATGGCAAGGAGATCAACGACCTACGGAAGGAGATCGACAACTTCGCAGGGAGCGGGATCTCTCACGGCTATCAATGCGACACCAGACCGAGCCCGGGAGACCGGGTTGGGCCCCACAGGCTATCCCGGCCATCGACGGAGAACGTTACCAACCGTTACCAACCAAGTCCCCAACGGCGACAAGCAGACACCCAGTAGAACAAGACCCCCACTCCAGGAAGACGGAGGTCCAACTCGTCAGCTAAGTCGCAGTGAGTCAGCCAAAGGGCAAGCAGGCGAAAGACAAGAACTACCGACCTAAACACCGCTCCAAGAGACACAGAGGGGAGCACAGTCCGGATAAAGCACATGGAAACCGGAGTCAGAAAGATCATTTGATGGAGACTGATCCTTTCACCAGATGGATTCACTCTACCATCCCGGATCCTTCGCTGAAGATCCCTCAGCTGGTCTTGTACTCGGGATTAAGTAGGCCTCAGGAGCATGTTTGTCGCTTCAAGTATGCTATGGGTTTAGTGACCAATAGCGAAGCTGTCCTTTGCAAGGCCTTCCCCAGTACCTTATCGGACAAAGCATTGACCTGATTTGCATCACTCAAACCCGACACCACAGACTCATGGTGCGACCTAGAGAAATTCTTCCTGGACAAATTTAGCACAGCCGGATAAATTCCAAAGACAAGGGGAGACCTCGCCAACATCAAGCAAAAGGAAAACAAACCCCTCCTCGCTTACTTAGAGCGATTCAAGCTCACATATGACGAGATCAAGGACATCAGTCAAGACAAGGCGATCTCGTATTTCGAGGGGGGATTTTGCTCAAAAATACTGTTCACGGAATTACAGCTAAGGAAGCCGGAGACCACAGGCGAAGTATTCAGCGTAGCTCGGAAAGTGGCCCTGGCCAAAGACAGCGCTCATTTATCGTGGAACGCAAGGAGAGAAAGATACCGTGATGACTCCCCTCGGGACCAGAAGGGAAAGAATAGGGCTAGAAAAACTGAGTCATCTACATCGCTGAATATCCCTAAAGAAAATCTCATCACCGTCATTAAGCAGAAGTACGGAATCCAGGATGCCCCACCTACGCGAACATAAAACACTTCCACTAAAGACAAATCGAAGTACTGCGACTTCTACAGAGACTGCGGTCACACAACCGAGAATTGTTATCAGCTGAAGCGTACGATTGAGAAGTTGGCACGCGAAGGACATCTAAAAGAGTATCTCAAGGAACAACCCAAGGAAAAGGGGGAGAAGGTAATCGAAGTAATCACGCCCCAGTTCGCTTCCATCAAGCAAATAAAGCGGAAGATCCATAATTAAAACAAACCGGTGCCGGTGTGTCACTTCGACAGACTCTCATTAGAACCCATAACATTCCCTAACCAAGATTTGGAACTGAATAAGGAAGCATGGGTAACTCCCATCATATTGGAGGTTGGTATGACCACGAAGGACATCGTTAAGTGCCGCGTAAGAAGGGTATTGATTGACACCGGTGCAACCAAGAACATATTATACTACAAATACTTCAGAGAAATGGACATGGAGGATACACTTTTGAAACCCGGCAATATGGTATTGGAAGGATTCATGGCGCACAAGATTGGAGTCAAGGGAACGGTCAAAATTAGTGTAACTTTGGGATCTGACTTCTGTTCCCGTTGTGAAGAAGTCAAGTTCTATGTGGTGGATGTCGATTCCCCTTACAACACCATTCTAGGCACTCCGGCACACTCCGCTTTTGAGTTAATAATCTCGACCTCGCACCAAGAGGTTCGGTTCGCCACAAAGAACGGGATCGGTCATGTGAGAAGCAACCCTAAAAGTCTTCTGGCTCACGTCTTCAAATCTCGAAAGTAGGAAACCACCTCACTATCAACTACGATACCTATGCTGGCAATAAAGGAAGCAAGGCCAAAAGTCACCTCGGTTCGGGTACATTGCATTGACAAAATCAAGCTTGGGTTGGAGGAGTATGACGAAGTCCTGATCCACCCGGACCACCCCGAACAGAAGGTCCGAATAGGAAGAAACTTGCCAACTCCTACGAGGGAATAGGTGATACAATTCCTCTCAGAGCACCTCTCCAACTTCGCCTGGCAAGTCAATGACATGCAAGGAATATCACCAGACATCGCGGAGCACAAGCTTAACATCAATCCCATGGTTAAGCCCGTCAGACAAAAAGCGAGACAATTCGGTGAAGAGAAGATCAAAAGCATACAAGACGAAGTACAGAAGTTGTTGTCATCTAATTTTATAAGGGAAGTAGAATACCCCTCTTGGTTGGAAAATGTGGTGATGGTAAAGAAAGCGAGTGGGAAGTGGAGAATGTGCGTAGATTACACAAATTTGAACAAAGCATGCCCGAAGGACTGTTATCCCCTTCCCCGCATTGACGCCCTTGTGGATTCGACTTCGGGATACGAGTTCCTTAGTCTTATGGACGCCTTTTCAGGTTACCACCAAATTAGAATGTGGCAGCATGATCAAATTCACACTTCGTTCCGAGCAGCCGGAGGAACCTATTGTTATAACGTGATGCTTTTCGGACTCAAAAACGTCGGGGCAACCTACCAAAGGATGATGAATAAGGTTTTACAACAACAAATAGGAAGAAACGTAGAGATATACGTGGACGACATGGTTATCAAAACTAAAAAAGGGGGTTCTCACCTTGACGACTTAAAAGAAACATTTTCCACCTTGTCGAAGTACGGACTAATGCTTAATCCCACGAAGTGTAGCTTCGGAGTGAAGACCGGTAAATTCCTCGGCTTTATGATGTCAGAACGAGGCATTAAGGCAAACCTGCACAAAGTGGAGGCCGTGCTGGCGCTTACCAAACCCCGATGAATCAAGGATATTCAACGCTTGAATGGATGTATAGCCGCATTGGGAAGAAAAATGCGTACCTTTCTTTAAAACCATGAAAACCGCAAGAAAGATGTTCGTGTGGACCGAGGAATGTGCTAGAGCCTGGGAAGATTTAAAGAATTACTTAGCGAAGCTACCGCTACTGAGCGCACCTTTAACTGGTGAGGTATTGTATATGTACCTCTCCGTCTCACAACAAGCAGTAGCCTCAGTTTTGGTAAGAAATGTGGAGGATAAGCAGATACCAGTTTACTTCATCAGTCGGGTCCTACGGGATGCCGAAGTACGCTATTCACATATTGAAAAATCAGCACACGCAAACTTCGCGCCTATTTCGAATCCCACACCGTGGTCGTCTACTCCAACCACCTGCTAAAACCAGTATTTCACAAATTAGACCAATCTGGGAGAATACTACGATGGTCCATTGAACTATGCGGATACAATCTCGAATTCAAGCCAAGAACAGCAATTAAGGCACAGGCCCTGTCGAACTTCCTTGCCGAGCTCTCCTTCATAGAGTCATCACCATATGAAAACACCACACCGACGCCTGTACTAGAGAACACTTGGACCATGATGGTGGACAGAGCAGTCAATTCCCAAGGAGTCGGAGTCGGTATCATATTAAAATCACCTTCGGGACATTACAAAGAGGTCCAAAGTATAAGACTCGATTATACGCTATCCAACAATCAAGCCGAGTATGAAGCCCTCGTCCTCGGTCTACTGTGTGCTTTGGAGGTCGGAGTCGAAGCTCTAGAGGTGTTTAGCGACTCCCAAGTTGTAGTGGGGCAGGTAAATCATGAGTATTCCGTAAACTCGGATAATTTAAAAGGATATACTGAGAAGGTCGACCGGTTAGCCGCACGATTCCACCATTTCTCGCTCAAGAAAATAGGTAGAAGTCAGAATGAGTCAGCTGACAAGTTAGCAAAGATAGCTTCGGGGGAAACTCCCAATAGCCTGGGAGTAATGACAAAGCATATCTCGACTCCGGAAGCAGTCTTTTCGTTGCGACAGTCAATCGGTACACCCACCTGGATCGACAAATTACGAGATTACATAGCCTCGGATATTCTACCAGAAGATAAAAGCAAGGCAAGACAGATACGAAAGCGAGCTGCCAGGTACACGGTAATCAACGGTATTTTATATAGTCGTTCGTTTACTAGGCCCTTACTTCGATGTATCCCACAAAATCTCACTCAGTCCATACTAGAAGAAATGCACGAAGGCATATGTGGCGGGCATCTCGGATTTAGACCCCTTGCGGAAAAGATCATAAACCAAGGATTTTATTGGGTGACACTTCGAAAGGACGCAGAGGACTTCGTCAGGCGATGCGAATTCTGTCAGAAGTTTGGCAAGATTCCTCGATTACCTTCCATACCCCCAGACACCGATTTTGGCAGCATGGCCCTTTGACATGTGAGGAATTGACCTGATGGGCAAGTTTCCCAAGTCTAGAGGAAGCGAATACCTGGTGGTGGCCGTAGATTATTTCTCTAGATGGATAGAGGCGAAGTCCCTAGCGGCTCCCACCGAGGAGAATGTTCTCAATTTCTTGCATGACTTTATACTGTGCAGGTACAGAGCACCTCGCGCTGTGGTAACAGACCACGACACTTAATTTTCGGTGAAATTCACAACAGAGTGTACCCGCTTGGGAATCAAGCACTAGAAGTCATCAGTCGCGCATCCCCAAGGCAACGGTCAAGCAGAGGCGGCGAACAAACTAGTGCTAACAGCGCTGAAGAAGAATCTAGAAGGGAAATCCAACAAATGGGTCGACGAACTCCCAACAACTCTTTGGGCAGTCCGAACTTCGGCTAAGGGCCCCACATGAGAAACAGCGTATGCCTTGCTATTCGGATCGGAAGCCATATCTCCAGCCGAACTCGCACTCCCGTCATACAGAGTTTCCATCTACGATGCTGAAAGTAACAAGCGACAACGGTGCATAGATTTAGACCTACTGGAAGAAAGGAGGATAGCGGCTCGATTAAATATGGAAGTTTTTAAACAAAAAACCAAGCAATCCCATGACAAGAACCTAGTGAAAAGACCACTCTGCGTTGGTGACTGAGTATTGAGAAAGATTGAAGGAACAGCTAGACAGATCACTACAAACAAACTTTCACCGAATTGGGAAGGCCCCTACCTGATCAAGGACGAAGTGCGCCCAAGAACATACCATCTCATGGATCAGGAAGGAAAAATGCTACCTCATCCGTGGCATGCTAATCATTTATAGAAATATTTTGTATAAATACTTGGCAAGATGAGACAATATTATACTTCAACACTATTAACATGAAATACATTTTTCGTTGATTTTAGAATTCCTCATGTCTACTTCGAGTTCACCTCAAAATTGGATTTC
This sequence comes from Asclepias syriaca, assembly GCA_027405835.1. Classification (NCBI taxonomy): domain Eukaryota; kingdom Viridiplantae; phylum Streptophyta; class Magnoliopsida; order Gentianales; family Apocynaceae; genus Asclepias; species Asclepias syriaca. The sequence goes on along the minus strand of CM049927.1, from coordinate 4,311,370 downwards.
AAGGGTTCAAAGAGTCCATCTTCACTTCGAGCTCACCTCGAAATTGGACTTCACGGAATCCATGACTACTTCGAGCTCACCTCGAAATTGGATTTCAATTTATTCAGTCCATCCCCACTTCAAGCTCACCTCGAAATTGGACTTCACAAATTCCATAACTACTTCGAGCTCACCTCAAAATTGGATTTCGAATCATCCAGGGAGTCCATACTTACTTCGAGCTAACCTCGAAATTGGGCTCCCTCGTCATCTAGATTTTACTTCGAGCCAACCTCGAAGTTGGATGACAACCGTTGAAGCGATTCTTAAGTTAAGTCAACACCATACAAGACAATCAGTTACTGCGATAATTTGTCAGCCTATTTAAAGATGGCTTCAAGCAAAAACAAAAAAAAAGTAAAGTTGGAAATACAAGCGGAGCTTTTCATTAATATAAACAGAGCTATTCTGTTACATGGGGAGATGCTTCAATCGAAGGGGTGGCCTCGGCCGAAGCACCCTCACTTCCTAAGTGTCTATCTACATCCACCGAAGTGGTCCTATTACTCTCTACATTTTCAGGTTCGGGACCAATGATTGACAAAGGCTCTGCGAGAATGGCTTCAGATTCCTCTGGCTGATCACGAAGTTGGTCGCATAACTCCGTCAAGTTTGGATGCACAGGCGCAGGCGGAGTCCTCTGTCGTAGAAACTATTGCACCTTGAATAGAGTTCATCTTCGAACTCTTTAGAGGAGCGGTAAGTGTCCACCACCTTGGCCGTATAATCAACCGACTCGTAATACACCACTTTGGAATCCGAAGCCCTGCACCTTAACTCCTCATCTTTAAGCCGTCTGTCGAAGTCACGCAGCTTGGCCTTCAGGTCTTCGTTTGCCTTTTTATACATCATTAAATCAGAAGACTGCTTGTCCTTCTCAGTAACGACTAGAGCCACGTTCTCCTCGGCAGTTCGGAGTTTTTTCTCAGCGGAGTCAAGCGCCTTGCCCTTCACGGAGAGTTGATTTTCTAGATCAGCACATTTTTTCTCCAAGCTTTGGTACATCGTCTGTGAGGTATTCGTTGAAGCAGCCTGCATACCGAGGTGCCCGATGTATGCGCCAACCTAAGAAGGAAAAAAGAGTTAAAAAAAAGGAGAAAAGTAGCATATGAACGAAGTCTACCTGGGATAGGTGGGCTCCGATATGCCCCAGGGTTATGTCTATCCCCATCGAAGCATCTCGGACGTTTTGGAACATGTCATGATCCATCATCCTATGCAGCACGGCTTTCCCAAATGTCCTCCCCACCTGATGATCGTTAAGCTGCAAGTTTTTGAGGGGTGGGGAAGCCCTCTGAATTTCCTGGGCCAGGTCCTTCATCTCTCTCCTAGAGGCCGAAAGTTTGTACCCTTCCCTTGTCCATGAATGAGATGAAGTCCCTGGAGGACCTCTCCGAAGTACTGCAGCCCTAGCGGTAAGGGGAACCTCATCCGACAATTTGGAAGGTTCTATCGGCCGAGCACCCGAAGGCCTCTTCCTCGGAGGCTCACCCTCCCCGTTGTCCCGAGTTCGCTTCAATTGGGGAGCCGCCGGCTCCTTACCCTTTTGACGATCTACAGGTCGGGGCAGCAGAGGACTTTATGTTGATTGTAGGTTTGCTGACGGAGAAGTTGTAGCCTCCGACGAAGTCCCCGGGGCAGCGGGAATTGAAGCACGATCAACCGCCCTCACCGGAGTCAAACCTGCCTGTCTGAAGGTCCCATCTCGGGCACGTCTCTCTGCTTCACATCGTTCTGCGAAATTCATAGGCATATCTGAAAACCAAAAAGAGAAGGCAAAGTCAGTATCGAAGTAGCAATAAGGTACGCAAATTATTTATGAATCCTAAACTACCCTTTGCTGCAGAACAGCCCGCTTTGGTCAAATCTACACACTCCGGGCATTCGTCAAGAAATACCCTCCCCAGGTGCAATTTCTAGACGGGGTATTCATTGTTATCTTCCAAGCCTAACTCCCGCCGATGAGCATCTATCGAACATCCGCCGATTCCGCAGAGGTGACGGCTGGCATCGGCAATGAGTTCGCTAGATAGAAACACTTTTGTTTGAGTCCTAGGATCGTCACCTAGCTCACTCTGGACATAGTTCAGAAACTTTAAGTCAGACTCCGAATAACCAGCATTTTTCCTAACGGGCTCCCAGGTGCGAAGTGCCTTGCACTTCGGGTAAAACGCGAATCCCAATCTGGACTCCACGCATACCCATCGCTCTCTCCACTGGTTAACCTTGTTCGGGGGAGGTTCAAAAAGGGTAACCTAGCTGGGGCGAGGTCTCAAAGACAGAGTCAGATTGTTCATCCTAAGAACGGTGAAAAAAGTCCTAAGGATCAACTCCGATATTTCTACTCCTAATCTCCTACACAAAACGGTCAAAGCAAAAAAGTACCGAATTCTGTTAGGATGTACGTGAGCAAGTTGGCACTTGACTAAATTTAGAAAATCACAAAAAGCTGGATCTAAGGGTAGAGCAAGGCCGGAAGCGAAGTGGTCGTAGGGGATATGTATATAGGCATCAGCCATGAGTCCGCATGACTTCACTACAAAGGGTTCAAATCGACTTCGGTCGATATCTAGGGTTGACATACAATAATCAAGACTAAGTGTATTGGTTTTTAGGGCGAAGTCACCGGGTATCTATTTTTTGGTTGACGGAAGCTCTTCTACGCTGTCAGAATCAGACTCAGATAGACTCCTAAAGGCTGGGGTAGGGATAGGAGAGTCCTCGATAACTTCGGCTGGAATCTGAACAGCCGGAACCAGGAAAACACCGTCGTTCATCTCCAACCCTTGAGAATTTTGACCAGCACTCGAACTACCCGAAGTAAGTCCTACTTCAACTAAAGGGCTTCTTGGTAGCGACATTTTTTTACCTGAAGATCAAAAACCCTATCAGTACTAACCTACCAAATCTGCCTTCGATAAAACCCAGAAAGCCCACCGACAAACATTCAAAAGAAATCCCCCATCCTTGAAACCAACCATTCAAAAAAGAAAAACACAAGCACAAAATAACCCCGAAATAAACCCCTAGCCATATTCCGCTCTCCGGACAAAAAATATATATATATATATATAAAATCAAAACATAAAAGGAGTTGTTACCTAATGATGTGTGGTTGAAAGGGTTGTAAAGGGAAAGAAGCCGACAACACGAACAAAAGTTGGGAGCAAGAATGAGTAGTTGAAGAATGATAAAAGGTGAAGGTAAAAGGTATTTTAGGATGGTGAGGCTGCGTATTTATAAGGGAGGAAATCGGAAAGACAATGGTTAAAGAAGCTTCTTGGGAACGCTTCGTATATATAAAAAAAATAGGAAAAAGGAAGCGAAAAGGTCGCATCGGGAATCACGTCCGCTCTGAAACACGCAGAAACCATCATTGCTCCAGCCTCGAGAAGCGGAAATAGCGTCATAATGGCTATTACCTAGGGAGTTCCGTCAACATTTAAGCGGCATGAGCAAAAGTCAAAAGGAAATTCTTCCGCTTCGATAAGTTTAACACCCCGAGCTCGCGGAATCAACAACACCGAAGCTTTCTGCGCCGAAATCAAAGAGACACTCTTCCACTTCGGCGAGGGGCCATTGAGAAGTCCAAAATTATTCAATGATGACGTGGAAGGATCTGATGTTTTCTCAAAACAAATGCGACTCCTCGTCTACGACCACCGAGGTTCGAAGTCCCACCTCGCGTCAATACGAAGACTGCCGTCTAGTATAGAATTTTCCAAAATATTCCCCTGAGGAATATTTGTTGACCAAAGATTTTTCGGTTAGAAATATCTCACAAAATATCCGTACAACAGTAGGATATTTCGAGATCTGATAAATATCGGATCCCTCATTATAGGATCATTTCTTCCTATAAATACCGCCCCTCAAGGACAAAAGGTAAGCTCAGTTATCTCCACAATAGTCTCTATCAATTTCTATCACTCTCTCCATTTCCTCGTCAGATTCTAAGATACTGAGTTGACCATCGGAGGGTTCGCCGGAGGTCCCTCACCCTTCGATTGAACTTCACTCCCTCTTGCAGGTTATTTCCTCCACCTTGACACCCATAATTGGCGGAAACTTGCTACAACATCCACGTTTCATCGACACCCAATACTAGGCCAAATTCAGACGAATCAATATATATATATATATATATATACACGGAAAATTGAAAGAGCAAAGAATAGACCTTGGTTGTTTGTAACCTCCATATTAAAAGCAAGAAGTGCAATTGAAATAACTAGAACATAATGATATAACAATTGATTTATATATATTTTTATAATAATTTTAATATATATTAAAAAAACTAAAGTATTTTCCAATTGAATTAAAAAGTCTGTTTACATTCTTTATTTTTTAAAAAAAACCAAAATTCAATTAAAAAGAATATCATTAGAAAACTAATAAAAGTACCTAAATGTCATTAAAACTATATCTTATACATATATGTATTTATATGTATATAACTGCTTTTATATATGTTTTGTTACTTTTTTTTTTGTTTAATTAGAAATTAAAATTATAATTTTTGGACGATTATAAATATAATTTCTTTAAATAATACTAAAATAAAATTATAAATAAAAAATTTTACACTTGAATAAGTATTATTTTGACCGTTACAAAGAAATTTGAATTGAATTTATAGTGTATTATATAACTTAACAAATTTTAATACGATACGAACAAATTATTTTAAAATTAATTTTTAAGAATTAATATAAAGTAAATGATTTTGACAAATTGTTTTACTAATAATTAATACCATATATTCCTTTTTTTAAAATAAAAAATTATATATTTATATTGGACCATCTCTAAGAAATATAATACAGAGATCAAAAGAAAGAAGACATTCTTTCTCTTCTTGTATATCTTTTTATATCTTTTCAAAACATACAAACTATCTCATATTTATAGGGATAAATATGTGTAACCTATTTTAATGAATTTTGACTGTTAGTTGACCTTTAATTTAAAGATATAAGGATAAAATTTACCAAAAATTATTAAAATAAGGAATGAAATAATATAGAAATTTTAAATAAGGATAAAATCACAAAAATAGTGTAATTTAAGAAATAAAAAATTTCAATTTACTTTCAAAAGAATAAGGGAAAAAAATATCCATTTTTTTAAAATTATTTATTTTCAAATTAATTGCACAAAATCAAACCTGTTAATGTTTGTTTCTATCTTTTTTTTTTTGAAAAATATTCTATTTCTTAATTGGCATGCCTAGTAATTAATGCTTTTTTAACAGTTTTTTATTGTTTAAAAATATAATTTATTATGTTTAAATTAGTAATTTGATTTATATATAATTTCATTTGATAGAAAAATAAAACACTTTTGACTTAAATCAACATGTGTAAAAATTTGTTAATGCTAACTGAGTATATGGAAAAATAATTGTGAGATTTTGATTGGGTTTCATAAATACATAATGAGTAGTGTCACAGTATTTATAATTGGGTTTCATAAATACAATACACTGTTGGATTATAAGAAAGACAATCTGAACCGTTGAATAATTCATTATATATATATATATATATATATATATATATATATATATATATATATCTTCCTTTTCATTCTTCTTCTTTGCAACACAAGAAGATCAGAAGCGAAAAATAAATAAAATTTCCTTTTGTCTAATTTAAAAGAAAAAGAAAATGGTAGAAATAATTCAAGAGGTTGAAGATCAACAACTGCTGCTCCAGCAGAAAGGGAAGGAGGTGGTGACAATTGAAGAGGAGAAAAAACAGCAGAAAGGGAAGGAGGTGGTGACAACAGAAGAGCAGAAAAAACCACAACAGTTGCGAGTTCTTGTGGTCGATGACAACATTGTTTGTCTTGCTGTTCTGTCTTCTCAACTTAAGCAGTGTGGTTTTCAAGGTTAATGTTAATTAATTAATTAGAAATTAATGGACTCCTTATATATATAATCCAGAAGTTGATCTATAAAAAAGTTAAAATTTCAGTCTTTTGTTTGCTCTTTTATGTGTATGTGTATGCTTTTGTTTGTATATGTATGTATATCTATTTTGCTTTATGTTTCCCCCTTTTCCATGAATTGTTTTGATGGTAAAAGGTTTAGGTGTATGAAAGAGTTGTTACTTGTAATTATGTTGGTTTGAGACTGCAAAATCTTGTTTATTGGTTGATTTAATTAAGTTTGTGTTTCATTTTGCTTGATTTCTTCTGTGATTTTAAATTTGTGGACATCTATTAAATAAAATTTTATAATTCTTGTCTCCATAACTATTACTTGAGGAAGATATATAACTTGGTGCCTGTCACGTAAGATTTAAGATAAAGTGAGACCTTCCCCCGAGAATCTAAAAAGTCCCAAAAATTTATACACTTATGATCAATTGGTTGATTTTTTTTTTATCATTTTTTCCTTTTAATTATTAATTTTTTTTAGACTAATAAAGAAAATTTGTGGTGCAGTTACCTCTGTGGGAGAAGCAATAGAAGCTCTTGACCTACTAAGAAAGAACAAAAATTCAGTTGACATCATTTTGACTGATGTCTTTCGATCTGATCTAAATGGCTTTGAGCTTATGGACATTATATCCCGCCAATTCAAAATTCCAATAATCAGTAAGGATATACACATATATTTACACCATCAAAATCATCTATAAATACAGCGTAATAAATACGCAACTCTTATACATAATAATTATATATACACATTTTCAATGATAATATTAACAAGTGAAAAAAATTAGAAACAGAATCAGGAGTCTAAAACAAATCTTCGAAGACTCCGTTTCAAATTTTTCTTTTGTTAATACTATCACTAAATGATATAAGTATGTAATTAATATTTTAGTTATATATATATATATATATATATGTGTGTGTGTGTGTGTGTGTGTTTGGAGATGTTTTGATAATTTAATTACATTTTGGCCACAGTGATATGCATTAGAGGATGAGAAAACTAAGAAAGAAGGAAGAAGGTGTGGTGCAAAAGACTTCTTGGTGAAACCAGTGAAATTGGAAGTTCTTCAATCAGTTTGCGAGCAGGTAGCTAGAAACATTCTAGATAATCCTCCAAAAATATTAACATTAATTGATGGGAATGAAAACCTTAATACCAAATCATCTCAAAATGATGATGAGGAGGAGAATAAGAAGAGGAAAGGACCTATTTCAACATTTATCGGTGTTCCAAAGAAACCTAGAGTTGTTTGGAATCCTAGGTTACATCAAAAGTTTCTTGAAGCTGTTCTATACCTCGATATAGAAAGTAAGTATTTACATATAGTGATATTGTGTTTCATTTAATATATAAAAATATTTAATTTATTATATTTCAGAAGCTGAACCTATGAAGATTCTTCAACATATGAATGAGCCAAATCTGACTCGTAATAACGTAGCTAGCAACCTTCAGATAAAACTTTTTTTTTCTCATTCAAAAATTAATTCCACTTTATTACCATTATTTGCATATGCATAGTTTGTTTATACATATATAATACTTACCTTTCATGTTGTTATTTCTATATTGGAATATATATTATGCTATTTTGAGTAACATAGTTATGTAAGTTGATGGATGACAGAAGTTTAGGACTGCAGTAAGAAGAAAAAGGGAGAGGTTTTACAGAGACATGGCTATGAATCCCATGACAGCAATGCAACAATTTCTCAATCCAACCACCCAACCAACAGGCCTTACCATTAACCTCCAAAACAACAACAACAATAGTACTGATAATTTCCCTCAACAAACATCTCTTCTCTCAGATGGAAATCATCAGGTGGTGGTTTCTTCTCAACCTGCAGCAATGCCTTATCAAGAAACTGCTTCTGCTTCTTCAGCTTCTTCTACAAATGTACAACCTTTCCAAGCTGCTATTGGTGGTGCAGGCAGTAATTCAGATAGGGTAAACGAGGTTCATCTTTCATCTTCCATTAATGGTTATTTTGGTGATCAAGCTGGGACTACTATGGAACTACAGCCTTTTTCCCAATCTGCAAATGATTATTCCATTGAAGGAAACAATGATAATGGCTATCTGATGCTTCCATCCACTATTAACTCCAATATTATTCCTCAACCAAACACTTTTCTTGAAGAATCCACTGAGAATTTCATTGCTCCATATCAACCTATGTCTTCCCAACCAACTGATTCCATTGGAGGAATCATTGACAACTTTGTTGCTCCATATCAAGCTTTGTCTTCCCAAACAACTGATTTCATTGATGATTTGATTTTCAACTCCATGGATCCATATCAAACTGTGCCTTTCCAACCAACTGATTCCATTGGGGGATTCCTTGACAACCCTGTCAATGATACTTATGATGGCCATCAGAGGATGAACCCTTTGGTAGCTGATGATTCTGTCCCAGAAATCTTTAGCAATATTGATGATCATTCAGATGAAGAAATCAATTTTATGATCAATGAGGTTTGCTCACATTCCATGCACTTACTAGCACACAAACACACACACACACACACACACACACACACACACACACACATATATATATATATATATATATATATATATATGCATACGAAATATTTGTTTGTGAGGTAGATGAAATAGGGTTGAATTTGAATTAGTTACAGTAAAATATTACATTAGTCTAACTAAGATTATTTACTACCTATATATATATATATATATGTGTGTGTGTGTGTATTTAATTATGCATCTCTTTTATCTCACCAAGTTTTTTGTATTACTAACTTTTGCAGCTGTTGAATTATAGTGCTTCACCTTCGATTCACTGATAACAAACATTCCGACATGCAAGGAAGGAAAGAGGGGAATTAAGGGAGTTTCAAGTTTTCATCCTCATTATTATTATTATTATTATTATTATTATTATTCTGTCGAAACAAAAATTCTGTCCAAAGACTCTATATAGAAATTGGACTTCCAACCAAGTATGTCGTAACCACATTTACTTTCTTGGAGTCTGCTTACCAACTCTCCCAAGCTATCGAATTTTTTTTTTTGTTTTTTTGCTAAGAGCAAAATGTGTTTTAGTTATGTTTCAAAACTGTGAGAAGATATCTTTAAAGTAAATTTTCATTTAAAGTAATTCTCGTTTAAATGAATTGTCCTTACGAGAAATATCTTAAATTGATTCAAATTATTAGAAATTACTTTTAAAACAAATCAAAAGTAATTTTGGAGTAGAGTTTATCCTTGGGAGAAAAACCTTTGGAGTTGATTTTATCATAATTTTAATTTCTTGTTAATTTTATGAGTTACAAAATTTTATATAATGTCAAATTTTACTAATTCTAAAACAACATAAAAAAGTTAAAATTTATTAACTATTTTCAACGGAAAATCGTAAAATATATTTTTAAATGAACAAAGCTATTAAAAATATTAGGATGAATCTAATCATTTTTTTAATATAAATATTTATTCTATGTAAATTTTATTTGTTTATTGCCTCACTATAGAGTTTTGAAAACTATAGTTTAATAAATGTAGTATTGAAAACAATCAACGAGTTTAATTATAATAATTTTATATTTTAATATATATATATATATTAAGTAATAAATGGTAGATTTACTTTTCAAAAAAACTATATATTACATTTAATCATTACATATTAATTTTTTTAAAACTTTATTCCACTTATCTAAAATTCAATTACATTTTATTTTCTAGTTAAATAAAATTCTTTCTTTTATATATATATATTATATAAATTTGAATTGAAGTTAAAATTCAAATATTTTTTACTTAAATCAACAATTGTTAAAATTTGTTAATACTTAATGTGTATATGGAAAGATAATTGGGAGACTTAATACTTAATGAGTATATTGTGTATATGAAAGATAGTTGTGAGACTTTGATTAGGTTTCATAAATATTTAATGGGTAGTGTCACATTGTGTTTATATTCTTGTTTATATAATACATCATTGGATCATAAGAAAGACAATCTTAATAATTGCATAATCGATTATCTATATACACACAATATATATAATATATATATATATATATATATATATATAATATATATAATATATATATATATCTTCCTTTTCATTCTTCTTTCTGGCAATGCAAGAAGATCAGAAGAGAAAACAAAAATGAAATTTCTTCGTCTAACTTAAATTAAAAAGGAAATGGTGGAAATAATTGAGCAAGTAGGAGATCAACCGTTGTTGCTCCAACAGAAAGGGAAGGAGGTGGTGACACCGGAAGAGAAGAAAAGAACACAGTAGTTACAGGTTCTCGTGGTTGATGACAATATTATTGGTCTTGCTATTCTGTTTTCTCAACTTGAGCATTATGATTTTAAAGGTTAATTTTGTTGGAGTTTGGTAAATATCTCGAGGACACTTCGGGGGCGGAGCCCCCGCCCCCCTTCGGTATCACTTCATTCGAGAGAAGGTGGAAAAGAAACTGATTTAGCTTACGAAGGTTGACACGATGAAGAATAGTTCAGACTTTCTTACTAAGGCTGTCCCAAGTACAAAGTTTGAATGGTGTTCTGCAGCGATTGGGTTGACGACGAATGACAACTGGAAGACTCTCGCTTGCTCGATATATTCACCAAGTGGGAGATTGTTGGAGTTTGGTAAATATCTCGAGGACACTTCGGGGGCAGAGCCCAGTGATATGTAGGGTTTAGGCCCAGTGATATGAAGATAGGCCCAGTAATGTGTAGATAGGCCCAGTCATATGTAGATAAGTTTTAGACGCCTATATATAGGGATATCATTGTAACAAGTTATTAGAACCAAGAAATAATAATTGAGAGTTCAGTTTTCATGACGTGGCCCTTATTGGGGTGAACCTGGGTAAATCGTGAGTTCTTTTATTATTATTGTTTTTTCGATTTTGTCTATCAAATTCATATTCTACATCGTTAAAATCCTACAAGTGGTATCAGAGCCAGGGTTTTATCAGAGATGTCAGGAGGGTCGCGAATTGAGATAGATAAATTCGATGGAGAGCGGTTCGATCTGTGGAAGATGAAGATGGAGGATCTTCTTTGTAATCGAGATCTATGGCCAGCAATCGAATCTGAAAGGCCTGTTGCTGACGAAATGGGTTTGGCTTCCGAAAAGAGGGTTGAAGACTGGGATCGAATCTATTGGAAAGCAAAGGACTTGATCCGGCTTTGTCTCGCAGACAATATTCTGACGAACGTGATGAGTGAACCAACAGCCAGGGCTTTATGGCGGAATTTGGAGTCGCTATATCAAAGTAAGTCACTCGTCAATAAATTATTCTTAAGGAAAAAGTTGTATAACCTTAGGATGCAGGAGGGTGATTCGCTCACCGCACATTTGTACGAATTTAACACATTGATCGGTCAACTTGTATCTATTGGCGTTAAGTTTGAAGATGACGATAAGGCAATAACACTACTTTGTTCACTGCCGGATTCATGGGATAATCTCATTGTGGTTATTGGTGGTGGGAACCAAGAGCTCTCGTATGAAACTGTGTGTGCGGCCTTATTATCAGAGGAGACACGAAGAAGGGGATCAGGGAATTCCAGCAAAGAGGCTCTTGCAGCTAGGGGTAGACCTACAGAGAAATTTCAAAATTGGAAAGGGTCCCAATCTAAATCTAGTGGGCGATCGAAGAGTAGAGAACGGAAGGTAAAATGCTGGAAGTGTGAAGAGTGGGGCCATATGAAAGTGACTGTAAAAATAAGGCGGTTCATAAAAGGGAAGCAAATTCATCCCCTGGAAAGGAAGTCGAGACGACAGGAGATATGTATGTGGCCACTACGTGTATGGCGCAGTCAGACAAATACATCTGGTACGTTGACACCGGTGCTTCATTCCACATGACACCTCATAGACACTGGTTTTGTGAATATGAGCAGTATGATGGTGGAGACGTCATGCTAGGAGATGATACTGCAGTTCAGGTTATTGGGCGTGGTCGCGTGAAGCTGAGGATGGAAGACGGCACAATAAAAACTCTTCCGAATGTGATGCACATACCTTCTATGAGTAAAAATCTGTTATTAGTTGGCACGATGGCCGACTCAGGGGTTAACTTCAGTTGCAATAAGGATTCGTGCAAGATGACTCGAGGTTCCATTGTAATTGCACGAGGAGTCCGTTATGGGACGTTATATAAATTGCTTGCGGAAACAGTTACTCTCAGTGGCAGTTTCGTGTCCAAAGAGGCAAAGGAAGATGAGCATGATACTTCTCTGTTGTGGCATCAGAGGATGGGGCACATTGGAGAAAAGGGTTTATCTACCTTGTTTTCGAGCCAAATGGTGGAGGCAGTACCAGAGTGCTCTATGAGTTTCGGGTTTTGTGAACACTGCATTTATGAAAAATATAATCGAGTTAGTTTTCCACAGAATGATGCAAGAACGTCAGAGCTTCTGGGACTAATCCACAGTGATGTTTTTGGGCCTACTCCTACACCATCTATAGGAGGATCCAGGTATTATGTATCTTTCATAGATGACCTCTCACGATACAGTTGGATTTATTTTCTTAAAAGTAAATCTGAGGTGTTTGAAAAATTTCAAGAGTTTAAGGCTTTGATTGAAAATTAATTGGACAGGAAAATCAAAGGAGTTCGCACAGATAACGGAGGTGAATGCTACTCAAACGAGTTTGAGCAGTTCTGTGTGAAGAATGGTATAGCAAGGCAAAAGACGACCCCTTATACGCCTCAGCAGAATGGAGTGGCCGAAAGACTAAACCGGACACTCATGGAAAAGGTGAGGTGCATGCTGAGTTGGGCAGGGTTAGAACCTGAATTTTGGGCAGAAGCAGTTGCCACAGCTTGTCACCTGAAGAACAGGTCACCAACCACATCAGTGAAGGATCGTACACCATACGAGGTAGTGTTTGGGAAGAAGCCAAACCTGTCATACCTTCGCGTGTTCGGGTGTGATGCATATACTCATGTACCTAAAGAGAAGAGGGGGAAACTTGACAACAAGTCCGAGAAGAACATATTCATTGGATACAAGGAAGGGGTCAAAGGCTATAAGTTGTGGAATCCTGAAACGAGATCTATAGTCTACAGCAGGATGTTATCTTTCGTGAAACTCAATCTCAGGCTGGTACACAAAAACGGGATGAGCAAAACAAAATAGTAGTGTTTGAAGAAGACATGAGAGATGAAGCTGAGGAAGTGGTGACACAAAGCACATCAGTTGAGAATCATTCTGATTCTGATTCTACTTTGATTCTGATCAAGTCAGCTTGGTTGATGATGTTGATGAAGCTCCTGATACAGGTAATACACCGGCTCTCAGGAGATCAACAAGGAACAGACGGGCGCCTCTACGCTACGGGTTCAGTGCTTTGAGTACAGGTGAAGACCCTACTTCTGTAAAAGATGCGAGATCAAGGGATGATGCAAATCAGTGGGAGCTCGCAATGAGACATGGAGCTTGTGCAAATTGCCTAAGGATAGAAAGGAATTGGATGTAAATGGGTATTCAAGCAAAATTGAAACCAGATGGAACCGTGGAGAAATACAAGGCAATTGGTTGCAAAGGGTATTCTCAGATCGAGGGAGTAGACTATGATGAGATCTTCTCACCAGTGGCAAAAGTGACCTCTATACGGTTTGTCCTGTCCATAGCAGCGGCTTATGATCTTGAAGTGGAACAGATGGATGTAAAAACAGCATTCCTCCATGGTGATTTGGAGGAGGAGATTTACATGAGGCAACCAGAAGGATTTGAAACAAAAGGGAAGGAGAATCTTGTGTGCAGGTTAAAGAAGTCTTTATATGGACTGAAGCAGTCTCCAAGGATGTGGTACCAAAAGTTTGATACGCACATGCTTCAACTTAATTTTGCCCATTTAAATTCTGATCACTGTGTCTACGTGAAGAGAGCAGGTGATGAATTTGTGATTCTTACTCTCTATGTGGATGATATGCTACTAATTGGAAATAGCATGAAGATGGTAAAATGGGTGAAGGGTCAATTGGCCAAGAAGTTTGATAGGAAAGACTTGGGGCCTGCAAATTTTATTCTGGGCATGCAAATTAAGAGGGATCGTGAGAAACGGAAACTGTGGCTAGGTCAGGAGAAGTATATCAACGAGATTTTGAAGAAATTTGGTATGGCAGACTGCCAACCTGTTGGTACCCCTATGTCTACAGGGACCAAATTGTCTGTGGAACAGTGTCCAAAGACTGATGAGGAAGCTGAGGTGATGGCTCGAGTGCCATACGCTAGTGCAGTTGGTAGTTTGATGTACGCTATGATATGTACACGTCCAGATATAGCTCATGCAGTGGGAGTCCTAAGTAGATATATGTCCAATCCAGGAAAAGAGCATTGGACTGCGATCAAGAGAGTTTTCAGGTATCTTCGTGGAACTTCAAAATTGTCCTTGTGTTTTGAAGGAGCAGAGGTTGGAAAAGCTCTTGATATCATCGGCCATGTAGACGCTGATTGGAGTGCAGATATAGATCGTAGGCGATCTACTAGAGGATATGTTTTCACACTATTTGGAGGTGCAGTGAGTTGGATGAGTAAGAGACAAAGCGTGGTAGCTCTCTCCTCAACAGAAGCTGAATATATGGCTCTTACTCATGCTGGAAAAGAAGCTATATGGTTACGTCGTTTGTGTATGGAACTTGGTTTTGAGCTAGGAGCCATGGAGGTGAGATGTGATAATCAAGGAGCTATTCATTTAGCCAAGAATCCGGCATTTCACTCAAGAACAAAGCACATTGACATTCAGTATCACTTCATTCGAGAGAAGGTGGAAAAGAAACTGATTCAGCTTACAAAGGTTGACACGATGAAGAATAGTTCAGACTTTCTTACTAAGGTTGTCCCAAGTACAAAGTTTGAATGGTGTTCTGCAGCGATTGGGTTGACGACGAATGATTGTTGTAGATTGCTCGATATATTCACCAAGTGGGAGATTGTTGGAGTTTGGTAAATATCTCGAGGACACTTCGGGGGCGGAGCCCAGTGATATGTAGGGTTTAGGCCCAGTGATATGAAGATAAGCCCAGTAATGTGTAGATAGGCCCAGTCATATGTAGATAGGGTTTAGACTCCTATATATAGGGATATCATTGTAACAAGTTATTAGAACCAAGAAATAATAATTGAGAGTTCAGTTTTCAGGACGTAGCCCTAATTGGGGTGAACCTGGGTAAATCGTGAGTTCTTTTATTATTATTGTTTTTCGATTTTGTCTATCAAATTCATATTCTACATCGTTAAAATCCTACAAATTTTAATTAATTTATTAGAAATTAATGAATTCTCATATATATACACATATAATCAAGAAGTTCACCTGTAGAAAGTTAAAACTTCAGCCTTTTTTACTTGTGGTTTATGTGTGTGCATGCTTTTGTTTGTATATGTATGTATATCTCTTTTGCTTTGTGTTTTCCGTTTTTCACTAAAACATTTTGATGGTAAAGGGTTTAGGGGTATCAAAGTTTATACAATAATTGTTACTTGTAATCCTGTTGGTTTGAGATTGTAAGATCTTGTTCATTAGTCGGTTTAATTAAGTTTACCTTTCATTTTATTTGATTTCTTGATTTCTTGTATGATTTTGAATTTGTGGACATCTAGTAAATAATATTCACATAAACAACACGAATTAAAATAATATCTTTCTAATAAAAATACAAATTTATCATTATAAAAGTAATTTTAAATCAATTTCAATATATATATATATATATATAATTTGCTCTTCCTTTATTTTGAAACATATTACGTTGTTATAATTCTAATATTATTACAAAACAAATATAATTACAGATTGTGGAAGCCACGTTAAATTTTAGCTGGTAGACCATTGACATGGTCCAATTGTATTTTTTTAACTTCCATTGTTATTTGTCCGTCAAATTTTCAGGAAAATTAACATGTAACTTAAATTATTTTTATTTTATTCCATAACAAATTTAGAGAAATTTTATGTTTAATTTGTTTTTTAACCTTTTTTAAAGTTAATATAAAACTCTCTTTAAAAAAAATTAAAATCAAACACTTTTGACTTAAATCAACAAGGGTGAAAATTTGTATATATGAAAAGACAGTTAGAAGACTTTGATTGGGTTTCATAAACATTTAATGAGTAATATCACAGTGTATTCATATTCCTGTATACATATACAACACACCATTGGATCATAAGAAAAATCTGAGTCATTGCATAATCCATTACATATATATATATATATATATATTATATATATATATATATATATATATATATATAGACACATATATCTTCCTTTTCATTTCTCTTTTTGGCAAACAAGAAGACCAGAAGAGAAAAAAAAATGAAACTTCCTTTTGTCTAACTTAAAACAAAAAGGAAATGGTGAAAATAATCGAGCATGTTGGAGATTAGCAACTACTGCTCCATCAGAAAGGGAAGGAGATGGTGGCGATGGAAGAAGACAAAAGAACACAACAGTTGCGGGTTCTCATGGTTGATGACAACATTGTTTGTCTTGTTATTATGTCTTTTCACCTTTAAGCATTGTGATTTTCAAGATTAATTTTAAGTAATTACTTAGAAATTAATGGATTTCTATTTATATATGATCGATAAGTTCACCTGGAGAAAGTTAAAACTTGAGTCTTTTTTACTCGTGTGTGTACATGCTTTAGTTTGTATTCATATATGTATATGTATTTATATCTCTTTCGCTTTGTGCTTTTGTTTGTATTCATATATGTATATGTTTGTTCGTATGTATATTATTTTTATAATAAAAATATAAATTTATCATTATAAAAGTAATTTTAAATCAATTTCAATATATATATATATATATATATATAGATATATAGATAGATAGATGTATATATATATACTAACAAAAAATTTACAAACGATGAAATGAGATAGAGATCAATGAAAATAAGAAGAGAGAGTTATTTTTTATATCTTTCTCATATGATTCATCTATATCCAAATATACATATGTAAACCCCTATTTATTGGAATGAAGTAAGAAACATATATACATACAACATATATATACAAACATGTAACTCCTAAACATTAACATGAATAGGAGGTTACTGATGTTATTAGGTATTATTAAAAAGGAGGTTATGGGAGTTGAAAGAAGTTCAATGGACATACAAAGAAATCTATAAAATTATATATAATTTGTTCTTGCCTTATTTTTAAACATATTACGTTGTTGTAATTCTAATATTATTGCAAAAAAAAAAAAAAAAAAAAAATCACTTACAAGTTATGGGACTCATGGTAAATTTTATTTGGTACACCATTGACTTCATCCTGTTGTACATTTTTTCCTTCCATCGTTATTTGTCCATCAAATCTTCAGGAAAATTAATACGTAATTGAAATTTTTTTAATTTTTTTTTCATTCCAGATTTAAAGAAAGTTTATATTTTTAATTTCTTTTTTTAAGTTAATATAAAATTCTTCTCTTTTTACCCAAAAACAATGTTAAAATCGAACACTTTTGATTGAAATCAATAATTATTCAGACAATCTGAACCATTGCATAATCCATCATCTATATACATATATATATATATATATATATATATATATATATTCCTTTTCATAAATGTTTTTTTTTTGCAAGAAAGAAGATCATATGAGAAAAAAAATGAAATTTCCTTTTGTATAACTTAAAATAAAAAGGAATTGGTGGAAATAATCGAAGACGTTGGAGATCAGCAACTCCTACTCCAACAGAAAGGGAAGGAGGTGGTGACGGCGGAAGAGGAGAAAAGAACACAATAATTGTTGGTTCTCTTGGTTGATGACAACATTGATTATCTTGTTGTTCTATCTTCTCAGCTTAAGCATTGTGATATTCAAGGATAATTTTAATTAATTAATTAGAAATTAAAAGATTCCTCAATATATATATTTGTGTGTGTGATTGATAAGTACAAGTGGAGAAAGTTAAACCTTCAGTCTTTTTCACTTGTGTGTTTATGTGCATGCTTTTGTTTGTATATGTATATGTAGATGTATTTATATCTCTTTTGCTTTGTGCTTCCTCTTTTTCCTTGAAAATTTTTTATCGTAAAGGGTTTAGGGGTATCAAAGTTTATACAAGAGTTGTTACTTGTAATCCTGATGGTTTGAGACTGTAAGACCTTGTTCATTGTTAGTTTAATTAAGTTTTCTTTTCATTTTATTTGATATCTGTTGTGATTTGAATTTGGAGATCTAGAAATAAATTTTTATAATTCTTATCTCCATAACAAAAGTATGTAATTCGACTTGTATGATTTAAGATAAAGTGAGATTTTCTTTTGAGAATCTAAACAAAAATCTAAATTTTATGTGTTAATTATTTATAAATATTATATGAAATCTCTGTATTCTAATCTTAAAATTTCTATCTAACAAAATCAAACTCTATAAAAAAAAATAGTACACCATCATAGATTGAATCTAAATTTATTGTAAAGTCATAAAAAAAAGGTCAAATTTTATTTACACGGGTAAAGGGGGGTTTTTGCTTTTTTTTTTAATGGAATGTTCTAAAAAATTATACACTTCTAATCATTTCTCTTTTTTATTTATTTTATTTTATTTTTTAATTAATTTTTTGAAACTAAAAAAAATTGTAGTGCAATTACTCCCATGAGAGAAGCAGTGAAAGGTCTTGACCTATTAAGAAGGAATAGAAATTTCCCGATCTAATTCGATTTGATCTAAATGGCTTTCGACTTCTAAAAATTATATTTCGCCAATTCAAAATTTCAGTAATCAGTATATATATATATATACTTCGATAAATATTGCATAAAAAATATATAATTCTACGTATAATAATTACATATGTCTATACCTTTTCAATTATAATATTAATAATGAAAAAAATTTAAAATAGAATCAGGACCCTAAAAACACCTTAAAGACTTTATTTCAAATTTGTTCTTTTGTTAATACTATCTCTAAATTATATAAGTGTGTGGTATCCCATACATAATATCCCCTTAGAAAAGACCCAAGACCCAAGATATAACCATAAAAACCCCCGGAGATGAAACATAAGGGGTAAGCCAAAAATACGATTTGCAAGAGAAGAAAGAAGAGAAGAACCAAGAACCCCTAGAGTTAGGCTACATCATATTGGCGCCCACCTTGCTTTTTCATAAGATTACATCTATCAAAGGAACATGTCAACCCAAAGCCATGACTCTGAAAATTCTGGTATCCCTCCAGAAGCTCTCGCAATGTCGTTAGGCATTCCTCTTCCCATCCCTGCCAGCAAGAACCAACCCTTTTTAACTGCTTCCGCACTTGCCAATGCAAATCAGCCCCAACGGAAATCATCAGCACATTCATCGCATCAACAACCAACAGCGGTAGTAGCTCCATCCGGATCTCACCATCGCAACAAAAAACACTCCACTTCGCTCCGCCATGATCACCCAAATGTTAGCGTCCATTATGATGATATTATGCAAAATTTACGAAACATCTCATTTTTCCAGACCTAGAATTAGTTGACGATGCCACATCTCATTTTTCTGAAGCCATTGGATCTTCAGCTGATGTTCCAGCACCACCTAAACGACATCCTAAGCCCCTACCAACACGACAGTCCAAACTTCTGGCCCCTATACCATTTTTCAACAATCGACAACAGGAGCACAACCCTACACTTTTCGTTCCGGTCGTACCTATACAACCGGCTCAAATTCTGCAAAATGATCCGACCCCATTGCGCCAGTCGCTCCACCAACACAAATCTTGATTTCGTATCAAGTTCCGGGTCACCCAGCATTCCCACTGCCATATATATAATTTGAATTTACGAGAAAAATCAAACACTTTTGAATTAATATGTATATGGAAAGAAAGTTATGAGATTTAATACTTAATGTGTATATTCTGTATATAGAAAAACAATTGTGAGGCTTTGATTGGATTTCATAAATATTTAATGAGTAGTGTCAAGTGTGTTCATATTCATGTATACATATACAACACATTGTTGGATCATAAGAAAGGAAATTTGAATTGTTGCATAATTTATCGTCTATATATATATATATATATACATATCATCCTTTTTATTCTTCTTCTTTGCAAAACAAGAAAATCAGAAGAGAGAACAAAAGTAAAATTCCTTTTTGTCTAACTTAAAAAAAAAAGAAATGAAGAAAATAAACGAGTACGTGGGAGATTAGTTGCTACCCCAACAAAAAGGGAAGGAGGTGGCGACGAAGTAACAGGAGAAAAGAATACAACAGTTGCAAGTTCTTGTGGTTGATGATAATATTATTTGTCTCACTGTTTTATCTTCTCAACTTAAGCATTGTGATTTTCAAGATTAATTTTAATTAATTAATTAGAAATTAATGAATCTTTTATATATATATATATATATATATATAAAATTCAGAAGTTCACTAGTAGAAAGTTAAAGCTTCATTCTCTTTTACTCTTTTATGTGTATGTCTGGATGATTTTGTTTGTATATAAAATTTCTTTTTGTCTAACTTACAAGAAAAAAGAAATGGTGAAAATAATGGAAGATGTTGGACTCCTACTCCAGCAGAAAGGGAAGAAGGTGGAGACACAACAGTCGTGGGTTATTGAGGTTGATGACAATATTGTTTGTCTTGGTGTTCTATCTTCTGAGGTTAAGTATTGTGGTTTTCAAGGTTAATTTTAATTAATTAATTAGAAATTAATGGATTCCTATATATATATATATATATATATAATGATTGATAAGTTCTCCTGGAGAAAGTTAAAGCTTCAGTCTTTTTCACTCATGTGTCGGCTTTCATTTGTATATGTATGTATATCTCTTTTGCTTTGTATTTACCCCTTTTTCCTTCAAAATATTTATGGTAAAGTGGTTAAGGGTATCAAAATTTATACAAGAGTTGTTACTTTTAAGTCTGCTGGTTTGAGACTGCAAGATTTTGTTCATTGGTCGATTTAATTAAGTTTTTCTTTCATTTTGCTTTATCTCTTATATGATTTTAAATTTGTGGACATCTAGAAACTGAATTTTTATAATTCTTATCTCCATACCCAAGATATCTAATTTGACTTATAAAATTTAAAGTAAAGTGAGACTTTCTCTTGAGAATCTAAAAAAATTCAAAATCTTATATGTGGTAAATTATTTTTAAATATTATATGATATATCTATATTCTAGTCTTAAAATTTATGCCTAATAAGATCAAATTATGTGAAAAATCATCATCGATTGAATCTAAATTAATTGTAAAAAAAAATTAAAATTTTTCATTTTAAATTTAAATTATATTTTTAAACATAAACAAAATTTGTTTTACCCCATTAAAGAAGCACTAGAAGCTCTTGACCTATTAAAAATGAACAGAAATTTCATGGATATCGCACTGACCGATGTCATCTGATTTGATATAAATGATTTTCAACTTCTGAAAATATGTTCAAAACTCTAGTAATCAGTAAGGATATACACATATATTTACACTATCAAAATATTACATAAATACCGCATAATAAATATACAACTCCTACACATAATAATTACATATCTCTATATCTTTCAATGATAGTATTAAAGAGTAAAAAAAAGTGAAATGGAATCGGGACTCTAAACAAAACATTAAAGACTCCATTTCAAATTTTTTCTTTTGTTAATACTATCACTAAATGATATAAGTATGTAATTAATATTTTACTAATTGTTTTACTAATGATTGATACCATATATCCTATTTTACTAAAAAATATTATATACTCATTTTTGGACAATCCGTATTTAGAAAATTAGTAATTTCAATCTCCATATTTATCTTTGATATAATTTTTATTTATGATTATTATTATTAGTATTTTACATAGTACGAAGTGTATATATTGAAAGTTTTATTATTAATTTTTTTTTTCCTTTCGTTGTTCAAGATTATAGAGGAAAAGCTTTCTCATAATATTGGAGTAGGGGTGTTGTGATATAAAATAATTTATAATAAATGAAAATATTTCCGATTCTATAATCTCAATTTTTGAGACTACGCGTATTTAAAGTTATAAGTAAAGCTTGTAACTTCTTGATTATAACTTTAAAAAACAATTTAACAAAATAGACAAGAGTTGACATTTTTTAAAAAAAAATATCAAAAAAATTACTAATAAATCAAAATTATATTTTCAAGAAGTTATTTTTAAAATTTTATTTTAAAAAATTTACCGTTATAATTTAGATTTTTTTTCAATTATAATTTAGAAATTAGATTTAAAAAAATACTGCATATTCATAATCTTTTTTAAAATTACTTTATTTAAAATAAAAATCTCCAGTAAACTCACATACTTTTCATATCCATCTATAAATTTTATAATAATACTCTTGTAAGTAACGACCTAAAATAATATCTTTTTAATAAAAGTATAAATTTTTGATTATGAAAGCAATTGTTAAATCAATTTTTTTAAAAAATTATATATATATATATATATAATGTTGTCCCTACTTTATTTTGAAATTGTAATTCTAATATTGTTGTAAAACAAATTGATTTACAGTTTGTAGGATTCATAATAAAATTTTAGCTTGTGGATTATAAACTTCGCCCAAATATATTTTTTTCGTCCATCAAATCTTCAAAAACAATTAACACGTAACTGAAATTATTAAAAGAAATTTCGTACGAAATTTAAAGAAAGTTTATATTTAATTTTTATTTAAATTTTTTTTTTAAGTCAATATAAAACACACACTTTTTACTATTAAAAAGAAATTGTTAAAATTAAATACTTTTACCTTAAATACACCATTGAATTATAAAAAGGATAATCTGAGCCGTTGTATAATCCATCTTCTATATATATATATATATATATCTTCTTTTTCATTCTTCTTCTTTGTAAAGCAAGAAGGTCATAAGAGAAAACAAAAATAAAATTTTCTTTTTGTCTAAATTAAAAGAAAAAAAAATGGTATAAATAATCGAGCACAAGATCAACATCTACTACTCCAACAAAAATCTCTTATTTATAAGATTAATGTGATTATTAAATAATTTATTTTAAATTTGTAAGATGTACTTGATGAAGTGTGTCAAAGCATATAATATCATTGCCCGATTTATAGCAATCTCATATATTTTTATAACAATCATTGTAAAATCTATTATAAATTAAATATATAATTATAAGAACCTTAACATTAATTTCTTTTAAATTTATTTCTAGTAATAAATAATAGATTTACCTTTCCAAACATCTACATATTACATTTAATCATTATATATAATTATTTTTTATTCCAAATTCGATTAGGTCTTATTTTTTCTTTAAATAAAATTATTTATCACACACACACACACACACACACACACACACACATATATATATATATATATATATATATATATATATATATATATATATATATATATTATATAATTTGAATAGACAAGAAAAATCAAACACTTCCAACTTAAATCAACCAGAGTTAAAATTTGTTAATACTTAATGTGTATATGGAAAGACAGTTGTGAGACTTTGATTGAATTTCACAAATACTTAATGAATAGTGTCACAATGTATTTATATTCTTGTAAAATATATACATCACACCGTTAGACTATAAAAAAGATAATATGAACCATTGCATAATCCATCGTCAATATATATATGATTTAGAATATATACTACTTGCAAGATGCTTATATTATAAATTTTTTATTTTTGGTAATTTATAGTGTTTTTTATTTTTTAATTGATAAAAATATATTTTTCGTTACCATATTTAAAACACTTCTTACAGTAATAGAACTTAACTATAGCCCAGTTGAAAATGTCATTTTTTAGATGATCTATTGTTAATCTCTATTTTAATTGAATCTTACACAATTAATGTGAGAATATAATTTTGTATTAAAAAAAATAAAAGAGCATATATATATATATATATATATATATATATATATATATATATATATAAGGAGTAAGCAGTGTTGAGTATGGTGTAAAAAAAATGGAGAATTGTGAGAAAAGCTTGAACTTCAATTGATGGTTTTCTCTAACATCATCTGCGCTATCTTGAGATATTTGTTCACTAACTATCTATTGAAATTCTCATTTCTTCTTTATTGTAAATGATTTTGAATATTTTTTAAGTAGGTGAGGGAGATAAGGTTTAGTATAATCAAGAATTGATTATATATATATATACACGGAAAAATGAAAGAGCAAAGAATAGACGTTCGTTGTTTGTAACCTCCATTTTAAAAGCAAGAAGTGAAATTGAAATAACTAGAACACAATGATATAACAATTGATTTATATATTTTTATTTTTTTTTGTAATAATTGATTTATATATATTTTTTATAACAATTTTAATATATATTAAAAAAAACCAAAGTATTTTCAAATTGAATTAAAAAGTCTGTTTACATTCTTTATTTTAAAAAAAAAACAAATTCAATTAAAAAGAATATCATTAGAAAACTAATAAAACTACCTAAATGTCATTAAAAACTATATCTTATACATATATGTATTTATATGTATATAACTGCTTTTATATATGTTTTGTTACTTTTTTATTTTTTTTGTTTAATTAGAAAATTATAATTATAATTTTTGGACGATTATAAATATAATTTCTTTAAATAATATTAAAATAAAATTATAAATAAAAAATATTACACTTGAATAAGTATTATTTTGACAGTTACAAAAAATTTGAATTGAATTTATAGTGTATTATATAGCTTAACAAATTTTAATACGATACGAACAAATTATTTTAAAATTAATTTTTAAGAATTAATATAAAGTAAATTATTTTGACAAATTGTTTCTAATAATTAATATCATATATTCCTTTTTTTTAAATAAAAAATCATATATTCATTTTGGACCATCTCTATTTGGAAAATTAGTGAATTCAATCTCTACGTTATAAAAATATTACTAACAAAAGCAAATTACTAAAAAATATAATATAGAGATCAAAGGAAAGAAGACATTCTTTCTCTTTTTATATCTTTTTATATCTTTTCAAAACATACAAACTATCTCATATTTATAGGAATAAGTATGTGTAACCTATATACACATGCATACAAATATAAATGTATACATATGTTACAAACTTAATTCTATGCAGATTATATGGAGATAGTGGAAGTTATATGGAGGTAGTGGAAGTTATATGGAGGAAGTAGAAGTAGTGGGAGGTTACAAAATTATGGACATACAAAACAATAATATGATTTATAAAACTCCCCCTTTTGGATGTCCATTGTACAAGAAATATGCCTCATTAAAACCTTACTAGAGAAAAACTCAGTGGGAAAAACTTAGTAAAGGAAAAAGAGTACATTGTTCCTTGTACACTCCCCCTGATCATTAATAATATCTTTGTACCGACGAATTCTTATATTATGGACTAGTCTTTCAAATGTTGAAGTTGGTAATGCTTTTGTGATCAAGTCTACAAAATTATCACTTGAACGGATCTGTTGTACATCAATATCACAATATTTCTGAAGATCATGTGTAAAGGAAAATTTTGGTAAAATATATTTTGTGTGATCTTGTTTGATATATTTTTCCTGTAATTGAGCTATACATGATGCGTTATCCTCATAAATTTTGTTGGAATTTCTTTGCTTGAAGATAAACCATATGTCTCTCAGATGTGTTGAGACATGGATCTTAACAAAACACATTCACAACTTGCTTCATGGATTGTTATAATTTCTGTATGATTTGAAGAAGTAGCAACTAATGTTTTCTTTGTAGAACACTATGAAACAATAGTTCCTCCACATGTAAAAACATAGTCTGCTTGAGATCTGGCTTTATGTAGATCAGACAAGTACCTGCATCAACATAACCAACAAGTTGTGGTTTAGAACTATGAGGATATAACAATCTCATATCAATTGTGACTTGAAGGTATCAGAAGACATATTTAATTCCATTCCAACGTCTTCTAGTTGGACATGAACTAAACCTTGCTAACAAATTAACAACAAAAGTTATATCATGTCTTGTATTAGTAGTGCACCTATTGCACTAAGATATGGTACTTCAGGACCAAAAACTTTTTCATTATCCTCATGAGGTCGAAAAATGTCCTTTTTCACATCAAGTGACTGAACAACCATTGGGGTACTCAATGGATGCGCCTTGTCCATGTAGAATTTTTTAAGGACCTTTTCAGCATAATTTGACTGATGAACAAAAATTCTAATTTCATCTTTTAAATGCTCGATCTGCAAGCCGAGACAAAACTTTATTTTTCTGAGATATTTCATCTCAAATTCTTTCTTAAAAAAATTTACTACTTTTAAAATTTCTTCAGGGGTTCCAATAACATTTAAATCATCAACATATACAACTACTATAGCAAACCCTGAATTTTCTTTCTTGATAAATACACATGGACAAATTTGGTTATTTTAATAACTTTCTTTCAATAAATATTCACTAAGACGATTGTACCACATTCGTCCAGACTATTTTAAACCATACAAAGATCTTTGTAATTTATTGAATATAATTCTTGAGAATCTGATTTATACGCTTCAGGCATTTTAAATCCTTCATGGATTTTCATATAGATATCACTATCAAGTGAGCCATATAAATAGGATGTAACTACATCCATAAGATGCATATCAAGTTTCTCATTAGCTGCCAGACTAAGGAGATAACGAAAAGTAATTGCATCCACCATAGGAGAATAAGTGACCTCATAGTCAATTCCCGGTCTTTGAGGAAAACCTTGTGCAACAAAACATGCTTTATATCTCACAATTTTATTTTTCTCATTTGTTTTTCGTACAAATACCCATTTGTACCCTACATGTATGACATCTTCAGGTGTCCGGGCTATGAGTCCAAAAATATCATGTTTTGCAAATGAGTTTAATTCTGCTTGAATTGCATCTTTCAATTTTAGCCAATCACTTCTACATCGACATTCATCAACGGATGTAGGCTCATTATAATCATTTTCAGTTATAATAGTTGATGCTATATTATATACAAAAACACTATCGATAGTTATTTCTTCTTGGTTCAATCTTTTCCCCGTTAAGACATAATTTATTGAGATCTCATCATTATCTTTGTTTTTCGATATTTTCAATATCTTTAGGTACCTTAACTTCTTCTGGAGTTATTTTATTTATTATGTCTCTTGACTCTTCTGGAGTATTAAACCCAGGTTCATTATTAACATTTTCTCCCTTCTTTTACGGGGATTTTTATCTTTTGAACCAATTGCTCTACAACTCTTTTGGCGTGCTATAGACAGATTTACTATTTCATTTATAGACTGTCCTTCTGGGACATCAATCCGTATAGGAGTATCTTCAGCTGGTATATGTGACTTAGTCACTCTCTTTAGGTCGGTAAATGCATCTGGTAGTTGATTTGTTATACTTTGCAAATGTATTATCTTTTGAACTTCAAGTTTACACTTATTTGTACGAGTATCAAGATGTTGCAACGTATTTCATGAAATATTTTTACCAAGTTGTTTTTCTCCCCCTAATCCCGGGAACATTGAGTCATCAAAATGACAATTTACAAATTATGGAAGGAGAATTAAAACCAACATATATTCCCAATCTTCTTTTAGGACCCATTTTTGTGCGTTGTGGTGGAGCAATAGAAACATATACCGCACATCCAAAAATTTAAAATGGGAAATATTTGGCTCCAACCATAAGCCAATTGCAATGAGAAATATTTATAATAACTTGTTGGTCTAACACATACAAGTACTGTTGCATGTAAAATTGCATGACCCCATGCTGAAATGGGTAATATAGTTCTCATAAGTATAGGTCTAGCTATCAATTGAAGTCTTTTAATAAAAGATTCATTTAATTCATTTTGTGTATGAACAAGAGCAACATGATGTTCAACACTTATACAAATAGACTTACAATAATCATTGAAAGCTTGAGATGAAAACTCACCAGCATTATACAGACGTATTGATTTAATTGTATAATCTAGAAATTGTGCTCGTAATCTAATAATCTGAGCAATCAATCTCGCAAACGTCAGGTTGCGAGTTGATAGTAAGCTAACATGAGACCATCTGCTCGATGTGTCTATTAGAACCATAAAATATCGAAATTGTCCACATGAATGGTGAATTGGTCCACATATGTCACCCTGAATTCTTTCTAAAAATATTGGAGATTCAGTTCAAACTTTAGCTGGTGATGGCTTAATAATCAATTTTCCTTTAGAACAAGCAGCACAAGAAAATTCCTTTAATTGAAAAATCTTCAGGTTTTTCAATGATTGTCCATGGGAATTTTCAATAATATTTCGCATCATGCATGAACCGGGATGTCCCAATCAATCATGCCAAATAGTGAATTTTTTTTAATCAATAAACTTCTGGTTTTTTGAATGTTATTTCAATTTCATTTATTCTATTGAAATTCTCATTTCTTCTTTATTGTAAATGATTTTGAATATTTTTTAAGTAGGTGAGGGAGATAAGGTTTAGTATAATCAAGAATTGATTATATATATATATATATACACGGAAAAATGAAAGAGCAAAGAATAGACGTTCGTTGTTTGTAACCTCCATTTTAAAAGCAAGAAGTGAAATTGAAATAACTAGAACACAATGATATAACAATTGATTTATATATTTTTATTTTTTTTTTGTAATAATTGATTTATATATATTTTTTATAACAATTTTAATATATATTAAAAAAAACCAAAGTATTTTCAAATTGAATTAAAAAGTCTGTTTACATTCTTTATTTTAAAAAAAAACAAAATTCAATTAAAAAGAATATCATTAGAAAACTAATAAAACTACCTAAATGTCATTAAAAACTATATCTTATACATATATGTATTTATATGTATATAACTGCTTTTATATATGTTTTGTTACTTTTTTGTTTTTTTTTGTTTAATTAGAAAATTATAATTATAATTTTTGGACGATTATAAATATAATTTCTTTAAATAATATTAAAATAAAATTATAAATAAAAAATATTACACTTGAATAAGTATTATTTTGACAGTTACAAAAAAATTTGAATTGAATTTATAGTGTATTATATAGCTTAACAAATTTTAATACGATACGAACAAATTATTTTAAAATTAATTTTTAAGAATTAATATAAAGTAAATTATTTTGACAAATTGTTTTACTAATAATTATATCAATATTCCTTTTTTTTAAATAAAAATCATATATTCATTTTGGACCATCTCTATTTGGAAAATTAGTGAATTCAATCTCTACGTTGTTATAAAAATATTACTAACAAAAGCAAATTACTAAAAAATATAATATAGAGATCAAAGGAAAGAAGACATTCTTTCTCTTTTTGTATATCTTTTTATATCTTTTCAAAACAGTGGTTGATGACAACATTGTTTGTCTCGCTGTTCTGACTTCTCAGCTTAAACACTGTGGATTTCAAGGTTAGTTTTAATTTCATTATTTAGAAATTAATGGATTCCTATATCTATATCTATATATATATTATATATATATATATATGTGTGTGTGTGGTGTGGTGTGTGTGATTGATAAGTCCACCTGTAGAAAGTGAAAGTTTCAGTCTTTTTTTTACTTGTGTGTGTGCTTTTGTTTGTATATGTATATGTATATGTATGTATATTTCTTTTGCTTTGTATTTCCCCCTTTTCTCTGAAATTTTCTTTTGGTAAAGTGTTTAAGGGTATCAAAGATTATACAAGAATTGTTACTTGTAATCCTAGACTGCAAGATCCTGTTCATTGGTTGGTTTAATTAAGTTATCTTTTCATTTTGCTTGATCTCTTGTGTGATTTTGAATTTGTGGAGATGTAGAAATCATAAAGAAGGTATGTAATTTGACTTGTAAGATTTAATGTAAAGTGATATTTTTTCTTGAGAATCTAAAAAAAACCCCAAATTTTAGATTTTTTATTTTATAAATATTATACGAAAATTTTGTATTCTTGTCTTGAAATTTCTACCTAACAAAATCAAACTCCATGAAAATAGCACAGGAATCTCAATTAATTGTAAAGTCATAAGTCAAACTTTATTTACTACAAGGTAAAAGGGGGTTTTTTGTTGTTTCTTTTTTTTAAAATGGGATGTTCCCAAAAATTATACACTTCTTTGTTTATTTCTTTTAATTTTTAATTTTTTTAACTTAAAACAAAATTTATCTTGCAGTTACCCACATGAGAGAACCAGTGGAAGCTCTTGACCTATTAAGAAAGAACAGAAATTTCATCGACATTGCCTTCACTGATGTCATCCGATTCGATTTAAATGGTTTTCAGCTTCTGAAAATCATATCCCGCCAATTCAAAACTCCAGTAATCAGTAAGTATATACACATATATTTACACCATCACGACTTTGATAAATATCGCATAAAAAATATGCAACTCTTACACGTAATAATTACATATCTCTATACATTTTCAATGATAGTATTAAAAAGTGAAAAAAATTAAAACATAATGAAGACCCTAAAAAAAGCCTCAATGACTTCGTTTCGAATTTGTTCTTTTGTTAATACTATTACTAAATGATATAAGTGTGTAATTAATATTTTACCTTTATATATGTGTGTGTGAATGATATAAGTGTCTTATTAATATTTTACCTTTATATTGTAGAAAGTGTAATTTTATTGAACTTTTAGGTTTTCTTGTCTTTTTAATCTTTAATTTTCATAATGAGAATTTATGTTATTCAAATTTTGATGGCATTGTTATAATTTTGGTTGTGTGTTCGTGAAAGTAGGCATCTCGCCCTTGGGTGCAGGATGTCTATCTAGTGTATATATATATATAGATATGTGTGTGTTTAGAGATGATTTGATAATTTAATTACATATTGGCCACAGTGATATCTGCAAAATAGAGGATGAGAGAATTAAGGAAGAAGGGAGAAGATGTGGTGCAAGAGACTACTTAGTGAAACCAGTAAAATTGGAAGTTCTTCGATCAGTTTACGAGCAGGCAGTTAGAAATGTTCCAAATAATCCTGCAAAAACATTAATATTAATTCATGAGAATGAAAACCCTAATTCCAAATTATCTCAAGATAATAGTGATGGTGATGATGATCTTGAGGAGGAGGAGGATGATGAGGAGGAGGAGGAGAAGAAGAATAAGAGGAAGAAAAGGAAGAAGAAAGAAGAACGTATCTCAACATCTAGTAATGAATCATCATCACCTGTTCAAAAGAAACCTAGAGTTGTTTGGAATGCTAGGTTGCAGCAAAAGTTTCTTGAAGTTGTTCTACATCTTGATATAGAAAGTAAGCATTTACATATATATATATATATATATATATATATATATATTGAACAATTAGAAAAATACCTCAGGGGTAGAACAGTAATTTTATCACGCCTTAACTGCCCCTGATCTCACCTAACCTCATAACTACAAATTAATGGACCTCATAAAGAGCAGACGTTACCTCTTTATAAAGGCCACCTTTATAGCCCGTTGTCTACAACGGTCAAAATGGCCCAAAGCTCCAACGGGAAACTTATGAACAGACAAGACACCATCAGACAAACTCCTATAGAAGATAGATCTGAACAAAAGGTAAAAAAAGGTTCCAGATATCCAAAAATAAACACAAATACTCTACTGACTTAAGCATCGGAGAGTTCACGGGGAACAAACTCCCCATTGAACTTACTTGTTTTGTAGGCACTTGATAGAAGAAGCATAGCGTCGCGAAGTACGTTCACTCTGACTCCACATCGCGAAGTATAGCTCGTCAAGGGGCCACCACCCGAAGTATCCGTCCCATTGACTTTGACCGATTCAAAGTCTCCTACATACGAATCCATCCAAAGGTTTCCTGAATTCCCGGCCTTTTAATTTACTTTTTTACCCTCGACATATTCTTGCAGAATCAGTTTGGTTCCGTTACCGGGAACTTCAGCCAGAATATTCATTTTTCCTTCCCAAATCAAAAAATGTCCAGACATTCAGGAGAAGGACGCACTGTCCGACAATCATCATTCCGAGGAACTGGGACAAGAATATCACATTCTTCGTCCTCACCTAGTTCCAGTCGTCGTCCCGTCTCGGAAAGATTGGGACCACAACCAGAAACTTCCCGACGTTCTCAAGATCTGAGGGAACAACTCAACTCGAAAAGAATTGAGGAAACAGAGAAAGAGTTGCAGCAGTTGCAAATAGAAAATGAACAATTGAAACAGGATCAAGAGCTTTCACGACAATGGCTAAAGTTGAGGGCTGAGTTCAGGAAGGCCAGCGCAGATCTACCCCCTCCAAGATTTTCCGGAGATCCCTCGGAACTTCCACAATGAACACAAACAGCCACAAAAAAAGA
Organism: Asclepias syriaca; assembly: GCA_027405835.1. NCBI lineage: Eukaryota > Viridiplantae > Streptophyta > Magnoliopsida > Gentianales > Apocynaceae > Asclepias > Asclepias syriaca. The sequence goes on along the minus strand of CM049927.1, from coordinate 4,279,023 downwards.
TGAGAGGTGCGGAACATGGACTGGCAGAAAGCAGGCGGTCAGCGAAGTAGGGGAAAGTCATCATTCCTCAAAACATGTCCATAAAAGAGGTACCAGAAAGCGTTCCCCCTAATATAGTCTGGAGAAAGGAAAGAACCCCACCAAAGTTCATAAATCCAGATCGAAAGAGTTGCAGCAGTTGCAAAGAGAAAATGAACAGTTGAAACAGGATCAAGAGCTTTCAAGACAATGGCTAAAGTTGAGGGCTGAGTTCAGGAAGGCCGGCGCAGATCTACCCCCTCCAAGATTTTCTGGAGATCCCTCGGAATTTCAACAACGAACACAAACAGCCACAAAAAAAGAGGAGAGGCGCGGAACATGGACTGGTAGAAAGCAGGCGATTAGCGAAGTAGAGGAAAGTCATCATTCCTCGAAACCTATCCATAAAAGAGGGACCAGAAAGCATTCCCCCGAATATAGTCTGGAGAAAGGAAAGAACCCCACCAAAGTTCATAAATCTAGATCGATCGAACTGGGACCTTTCACCAAGTGGATCCAAAATGTCTCCCCCGATCCAAGCCTCAGAATCCCGCAATTCATCCTATACTCGGGGTTATCCCGACCCCTCAAACACGTGTGTCACTACAAATCGGCCATGGGGCTAGTCACAAATGACGAAGCCATCTTATGCTAAGCATTCCCGAGCACATTATTTGACAAAGCTCTGACTTGGTTCACATCTCTAAAAGCAGGTACCATCGACTCATGGCATACCTTAGAGAAAATATTCCTGGACAAATTCAGTACTACAAGAACCATACCAAAAACGAAAGGAGATTTGGCTAATATTAAGCCGCGAGAAGATGAAACTCTCCTCTCCTTCTTGGAGCGATTCAAGAAGACCTATGATGACATCGAAGGAATTAGCCAGGATACTGTCATCATTTGTTTCGAAGGAGGATTCAGATCTAGGATGCTATACACCGAGCTTCAGCTAAGAAAGCTGGAGACCATTGGTGAAATGTTCAGCGTTGCTCGAAAAGTAGCATTAGCGGAGAGCAGTGCACTCGAATCCACCACAAGAAGGAAGGATAAGCAACATGGGCATCCAAAGGACGTGGCCTCAAGTTTTTCTGAACGAAGAGACAAAAATCGAGGTTTGAAATTTGAAACTTTTACACCTTTGAATGTTCCAAAGGAAAGTCTGATTGCAGTGATCAAAGAGAAATATGGAGTAAGGGATCCTGCCCCGATGAAGTCACATTCATTCGCCACGCGGGATAAGACCAAGTTCTGTGGATTCCATAGAGACTATGGTCACACCACGGAGGAATGCTTCCAACTGAAAAGAGCCATCGAAAAGCTCATTCAGGAAGGATGCTTGAAAGAATACATTGCCAGTATGCAACAACAGAAGGACAAGGGAGAAAGGGTAATCAACATGATTAACCCGGAGTTGACTTCCTTCAAGAAGATCAAGAAAAGGATATACAACCTCACCAAATCATACCTCGTTCCGAAGTATTAATTTGAACAAACAAAAGTCATTACTTTCACCAATGAAGAATTAGAAAGTAATGAGGAAGCAAGAGTCAGTCCTATTATTCTTGAGATGTGCATGACCCGAGAAGGAATCGGCAAATGCATAGTGAAAAGGGTTCTGGTCGATACCGGAGCCACGAGGAACATTATGTATCTGCGATGTTTCGAAGAAATGGGCTTGAAAGAAGAACATCTCAAGACTAGCAGAATGGTACTGGAGGGGTTCACGCCACAAAGGTACCGGTTAAAGGAACAATGAGAATACAAGTCACCCTTGGCGAAGGGGACAAAGCACGGACTAAAGAGATCACGTTCTATGTTGTGGACTTGGAATCCCCCTACAATTCCATAGTAGGGACACCTTTCCACGCGGCTTTTGGCTTAGTTATCTCTACATCCTACCAACAAGTGAAGTTCAACACTTCGCGAGGTGTTAGGTTTGTGAAAAGCAGCCCACCAAGTTTGTTAGGGCAAATCATGAAGAAAAAAAGGGAAATGGATTCTCTCGCCAAACTCCGGAACATCAATGTAGTGACGGAAGAGCATGACCTGAGGATACAAAGGATACTGGAAAAGCAAATCTGCGACCTAGTCATCGAAGTATCGCGAGAGAGCGAGTTTGACGAAGTGGCGATAAATTCAAGTTATTCTCAACAACTTGTCAAAATTGGAAGAGAGATGCCAAATCAACTTCGGCAAGACATCATCAAGTTTTTAAAATATCATCAAAATAGCTTCGCCTGGTGTACAGAAGATATGCCATGTATTGACACCTCCATTGCCGAGCACGCACTGAACATAAGCCCGACGTGCCGCCCAATAAAACAGAAATCTAGGCAATTCGGTGAGGAGAAAATACAAGGCATGAAAGAGGAGGTAGATAAACTTTTGAAAGCAGGGTTCATTCCCGAGGTAAAGTATCCCACATGGCTTGCTAACATAGTAATGGTCAAAAAGTCCACCGAAAAATGGAGAATGTGCGTGGATTATACCGACCTCAACAAAGCCTACCCCAAAGACTGCTACCCGCTGTCTCGAATTGACGCATTGGTAGACTCAACAGCGGGATATGAGTATCTAAGCTTCATGGATGCCTTCGCAGGATACCATCAAATAAAAATGAAGCCAAGCGATCAGGTACATACTTCGTTCCGAGCTGCAGGGGCCATATATTGCTATAACGTTAAGCCATTTCTGATTGAAGAATGAAGGGGCGACATGCCAACGAATGATGAATCACATCCTCCGAAGCCAAATCGGAAGGAACATAGAGGCATATGTCGACAATATGGTGGTCAAAACCAAACATGGCACCTCGCAATATTGTGGTCTACACTAATGCCCCGCTCAAACAAATTCTTCATAAACTGGATCAAACCGGGAGAATGTTGCGATGGTCTATCGAGTTATGCGGGCATGAAATCACGTTTAAGCCCCGGACAGCAATCAAGGCACAGGCTCTTGCAGATTTCCTCGCAGAAGGGTCCTTCATGGAATTAAGCCTAGAGGTGGCTGAGCCTACAAAAGAACCATGGGAACTGAGAGTCGATGGAGCAGTCAACTCTAGTGGAATCGGAGCAGGAATTGTCTTAACTTCGCCTAACAAAGAATACACAGAAATGCGGGCCATCAAATTGAAGCCCAATCTCTCAAACAATCTCTCAAACAACCATCCGACTTCCTACTGCTTTCAAGACCTCATTATGTGTGTAAGAAGACTTTTGGGACTACTCTTGATGAACCCTACGCCGCTTCTGGTTGTAGTTGTACTTAATCATGCGAAGTAGAGATGATTAACTTGAAAGCGACATGAGCTAGAGTTCCCAGGATGGCGTAATAGGGGGATTTAATGTCCACCACATAGAACTTGATCTCTTCTTCCCGTGCACAGGCATCGGAGCCTAAGGTTACCTTAACCTTGACCGTCCCCTTGACATTGATCTTGTGAGCATTAAAGCCTTCGAGGATCATGTTGATGGGCTTCAAGTTACTGTCGTTCATTCCCATCTCTTTGAAGTATTTGAAGTAAAGGATATTTTTCGTGGCTCCCGTGTCTATCAGGACTCTCTTCACTCGGCACTTGTTGATCCCTTGCTTGGTCATGCCTACCTCCAGAACAATGGGGGTGACTCGGGTTTCCTCATTTATCTTGAGGTCTTTGTCGAAGAAGGTTATTAGCTCGTGCAGGAATGCGTCGAAGTGTGATCCCAGAGTGGGTTTATTCAAGTTGTAAATTTTTTACTTTATCTGCTTGATGGATGAGAACTATGGAGTTATCACTTCGATCACTCTTTCAGACTTTTATTTGGGATGTCATTCTGATACCAAATCCTTCAGATGCCCATCTCGGATTTGTCTCTTGATCTCCCGCTTCAGTTGTATGCAGTTTTTGGTCGTGTGAACGTAATCCTGATGGAAGCCGTAGAACTTCGACTTATCCTTGGCAGGCATATTTTGAGTTCGCGTGGCTACAGGCTCTTGAACTCCAAACTTTTCTTTGATGACTGTGAAGAGGTTCTCCTTGGGTGTGTTCAAAGGAGTGAAGGTCTCCGTCTTCCGCGTCCTATTTTTGCCTCTTCGCTCCTAAGGGGATGTCTCTGCGTATTTCTCCTTCTTTTTGTATTGCAGCTCTTGAGCACTTCCCTCGGCTAAGGCAACCTTGCGTGCCATATTGAACATTTCACCGATGGTTTTAGCCTTTCGGAGTTAAAGTTCAGTGTACAACATCCTTGACCAGAACCCGCCTTCGAAGTAGGTAATCACCGTGTCTTGGCTAATATCCTCGATTTTGTCATATGTTTTCTTGAAGCGCTCGAGGTAGGCCAAGAGGGTCTCGCCCTCTCTCTGTTTGATGTTGGCGAGGTCTCCTCTTGTCTTGGGCATTGTCCCGGTGGTACTGAACTTGTTCAGAAATGATTTCTCGAGAGCCTGCCAAGAGTCGATGGTTCCCGACTTTATCGAAGTGAACCATGTCAGGTCTTTGTCGAACAACATGCTGGGAAAAGCCTTACACATGATAGCTTCGTCTTTGGTCACTAGGCACATGGCAGACTTGAATCGGCTAACATGCTCTTGAGGTCTACTCTGCCCGGAGTATAAGATGAATTGGGGAATCTTCAACGTAGGGTCCGACGTGGCGGAGTGGATCCACTTTGTGAATTGACCTGTGTCGACTAAACGATTCTTCTTGGCGTGGCTTGTTTACACCTACACCAGACTTCGCTCATATATGCTCCTCTTTGGGCGGAGTCTGTCTCGGTGGCCTCTCTCCTTTGAGGGCTTGCTCGACGATTGGCTCTCTCCCACATCGCTGATGGAGCGAAGTGTCTTTTGGGTGGGGGCAGTTCGACCCCTGGTTTGTTTGCTCACCATGGTGAGTGACCGATGTGGTAGGGTCTCTGAGGGCTCTCTTTCATCGTCAAGAAAGGTCGGGGGTGACAGGCCCTGCCTGTGGTATTCTGCACGGAGTTGCATCCACTGCCTCGAGATGTCTGGCTCCTTTCGAAGCTGCTCAATCTCTTTAAGCAGATCCTCAACCTCTCTTGTGCGTTCGTCTTCACTGGATCACCTTCCATTTAGTTGGTTGCGGAGGTTTGGTACCTTACGAGGGGAACCGTGGGGTCCCAAACGTTCGATGACTGACCGCCGCTGGGGCTGCTCAGGAATGGACAGTGAGTAGTAATTAATTGTAGAGGACAAAGCTGTAAGGAATTTTTTTATAAAAAAAATCTAATTAAAAAATTCATATTGATGTTTATGTGTGTATTTATTTAAAAATATGACTGAGTATATATATAATCATCATCAGATCGTACTCTCTAATTTTCGTGTCCGAGTTAGAAGATTCTTACCAAAGTATAGTGCTACATATCTTTCTTTTATGGGCGGAGGAGAAAGATTGGGCTTTATATTTTTCTTTTCATTTTTGCCCTTTAAATTTAAATATTTATTTATTTATTTATTTAATGAATTTTGACTGTTAGTTGACCTTTAATTTAAAGATATAAGGATAAAATTTACCAAAAATTATTAAAATAAGGAATGAAATAATATAGAAATTTTAAATAAGGATAAAATCACAAAAATAGTGTAATTTAAGAAATGAAAATTTTCAATTTACTTTCAAAAGAATAAGGGAAAAAATATCTTTTTTAGAAAATTAATTATTTTCAAATTAATTGCATAAAGTCAAACCTCTTAATGTTTGTTTCTATCTTTTTGTTTTCTTGAAAAATATTCTCTTTCTTAATTGGCATGCCTAGTAATTATTGCTTTTTTAACAGTTTTGTTTTTAAAAATATTATTTATTATGTTTAAAATAGTAATTTGATTTATATATAATTTCATTTGATAGAAAAATAAAACACTTTTGACTTAAATCAACATGTGTTAAAATTTGTTAATGCTAACTGAGTATATGGAAAAATAATTGTGAAATTTTGATTGGGTTTCATAAATACATAATGAGTAGTGTCACAGTATTAATATTCTTGTAAACATATACAACACACCGTTGGATTATAAGAAAGACAATCTGAACCGTTGAATAATTCATTATATATATATATATATCTTCCTTTTCATTCTTCTTCTTTGCAACACAAGAAGATCAGAAGCGAAAAATAAATAAAATTTCCTTTTGTCTAATTTAAGAGAAAAAGAAAATGGTGGAAATAATTCGGGAGGTTGAAGATCAACAACTGCTACTCCAGCAGAAAGGGAAGGAGGTGGTGACAACTGAAGAGGAGAAAAAACAGCAGAAAGGGAAGGAGGTGGTGACAACCGAAGAGCAGAAAAAACCACAACAGTTGCGAGTTCTCGTGGTCGATGACAACATTGTTTGTCTTGCTGTTCTGTCTTCTCAACTTAAGCAGTGTAGTTTTCAAGGTTAATGTTAATTAATTAATTAGAAATTAATGGACTCCTTATATATATAATCCAGAAGTTGATCTATAAAAAAGTTAAAATTTCAGTCTTTTTTTGCTCTTTTATGTGTATGTGTATGCTTTTGTTTGTATATGTATGTATATCTCTTTTGCTTTATGTTTCCCCCTTTTCCCTGAATTTTGTTTGATGGTAAAAGGTTTAGGTGTATGAAAGAGTTGTTACTTGTAATTCTGTTAGTTTGAGACTGCAAAATCTTGTTTATTGGTCGATTTAATTAAGTTTGTGTTTCATTTAGCTTGATTTCTTGTGTGATTTTAAATTTGTGGACATCTATTAAATAAAATTTTATAATTCTTATCAACATAACTATTACTTGACAAAGATATATAATTTGGTGGTTGTCACGTAAGATTTAAGGTAAAGTGAGACCTAACTCCGAGAATCTAAAAAGTCCCCAAAAATTATACACTTATGATCAATTGGTTGGTTTTTTTTTTTATGTTTTTTTCTTTTAATTTTTAATTTTTTTAGACTAATAAAGAAAATTTGTGGTGCAGTTACCTCTGTGGGAGAAGCAATAGAAGCTCTTGACCTACTAAGAAAGAACAAAAAATCAGTTGACATAATTTTGACTGATGTCTTTCGATCTGATCTAAATGGCTTTAAGCTTATGGACATTATATCCCGCCAATTCAAAATTCCAGTAATCAGTAAGGATATATACATATATTTACACCATCAAAACCATCTATAAATACAACGTAATAAATACGGAACTCTTATACATAATAATTATATATACACATTTTCAATGATAATATTAACAAGTGAAAAACATTTTGAAACGGAATCAGGAGTCTAAAAAAATCTTCGACGACTCTGTGTCAAATATTTTCTTTTGTTAATACTATCACTAAAAGATATAAGTATGTAATTAATATTTTAGTTATATATATGTGTGTGTGTGTTTTAAAAATGTTTTGATAATTTAATTACATATTGGCCACAGTGATGTCTGCATTAGAGGATGTGAAAACTAAGAAAGAAGGAAGAAGGTGTGGTGCAAAAGACTTCTTGGTGAAACCAGTGAAATTGTAAGTTCTTCAATCAGTTTGCGAGTAGGTAGCTAGAAAAACATTAATATTAATTGATGGGAATGAAAACTCTAATACCAAATCATCTCAAAACGATGATGATGAGGAGAATAAGAAGAGGAAAGAACCTATTTCAACATTTATCGGTGTTCCAAAAAAACCTAGAGTTGTTTGGAATCCTAGGCTACAACAAAAGTTTCTTGAAGCAGTTCTATACCTCGATATAGAAAGTAAGTATTTACATATAGTGATATTGTGTTTCATTCAATATGTAGAAATATTTAATTTATTATATTACAGAAGTTGTACCTATGAAGATTCTTTAACATATGAATGAGCCAAATCTGACTCATAATAACGTAGCCAGCCACCTTTAGGTAAAACCTTTTTTTTTTCCTCATTCAAAAATTAATTCCACTTTATTACCATTATTTGCATATGCATAGTTTGTTTATACATATATATAATAGTTACCTTTCATGTTGTTAGTTCTATATTAGAATATATATTATGCTATTTTGAGTAACATATTTATGCAAGTTGATGGATGACAGAAGTTTAGGACTGCAGTAAGAAGAGAAAGGGAGAGGTTAATGGCTATGAATCCCATGACAGCAATGCAACAATTTCTCAATCCAACCACCCAACCAACAGGCCTTACCATTAACCTCCAAAACAACAACAACAATAGTACTGATAATTTCCCTCAACAAACATCTCTTCTCTCAGATGGAAATCATCAGGTGGTGGTTTCTTCTCAACCTGCAGCAATGCCTTATCAAGAAACTGCTTCTGCTTCTTCAGCTTCTTGTACAAATGTACAACCTTTCCAAGCTGCTATTGGTGGTGCAGGCAGTAATTCAGATAGGGTAAACGAGGTTCATCTTTCATCTTCCATTAATGGTTATTTTGGTGATCAAGCTGGGACTACTATGGAACTACAGCCTTTTTCCCAATCTGCAAATGATTATTCAATTGAAGGAAACAATGATAATGGCTATCTGATTCTTCCATGTTAGAAACGAAGAAGAAGAAGAAAGATAGAAAAAAGAATGAGAAGAATGGGGAAGAAGAAGAAGAAAGAGAGTGAAGATAGAGAGAAAAAAAATTAAGAAAAATTAATTTGAAATTAAACTATTTTCAAATAAATTGTGAAAAGTCAAACATGTTAATGTTTGTTTATATCTTTTTTTTTTAAAATATTATCTTTCTTAATTTTCGTCCCAATAATTACTGTTTTTTTAACTAACATAATTTTATTTTAAAATATCTATGTGACTTTCGTCTTTAACATGTTTCGAACTCATGATCATTTGTCATAAGTTAAATGTTAACTTTTTTTTCTTTTATAAAAAAACAATTTATTTATAATAAATGTAAAAAAATCTTAATTTTACTTTTAATTGATTGATTTGATTATTAAAAAATGAAAAGTTTATTTATTTATTTATTTATTTTTGGATAAGAGCAAAACGTGTTCTAGTTGAATTTCAAAATTATGAAAAAAACATTTTAAAATCAAATCCACATTCAAAGTAATTATCCTTGGAATTGAATAGGTCTCTTGCGAGAAGTGGTCTAAATTAATTCAAACTAATAGAAAATACTTTTAAATGAAATTAAAAGTAATTTTCTGAGTAAAGTTTATCCTTTGGGAGAAGAAGCTTTGGAGTTAATTTTATCATAATTTTAGTTTCTTGTTAATTTTATATGTTATAAAATTTTAGAACATTAAAATTTATTAATTATTTTGAGTGAGAAATCCTAAAATATATTTTTAAATGAACAAGGTATTAAAAACATTAGGATCAATCTAGCTATTATTTTCATATAAATACTTATTCTATGTAAATTTATTATTTGTTTCTTCCCTTAACTACGGAGTTTTGAAAATTATAGTTTAATAAATGCGCGTCGAAGAAAACCAATGAGTTTAATTATAACAATTTTATGTTTTAATATATATATATATATATATATCTTCTTTTTTGCAATGCAAGAACATCATAAGAGAAAATTAAAATGAAATTTCCATGTCAAACTTAAATGAAAAAGGAGATGGTGGAAATAATCGTGCAAGTGGGAGATCAACGGCTATTGCTCAAGTAGAAAGGGAAGGAGGTGGTGATGACGGAAGATGAGAAAAGAACGTAGCAGTTGCGCGGGTTCTCATGGTTGATGACAATATTGTTTGTCTCATTTTTCTGTCTTCTCAGTTTAAACATTGTCGTTTTCATAGTTAATTTTAATTAATTAATTAGAAATTAATAGATTCATATATATATATATATATATATATATATATATATATTCATAACGGTGTATACTCGATGCTTTGTCTTCCCAAGGTATTAGTGACTGTACCTAATGATGTTCTTTTATTTCCCCTTTTTGCATAACATGTACTAACATTATATAAGGATGTATCATTACAATAATAATAATAATGAAATTAAATGCTAATAATGACAGTTATAATGCAGGATTTAGATAATTAGGAATTAACCTCCCTGGAACAATCTTCCTTCTATAAATATCTCCTCATTTACTCTTGTTCCTTATCGAAACTTTGTTGATTTTCTTGCAAACAATATCATTTGAAAATTTGATCAAAGTTTATACAAGAGTTGTTACTTGTAATCCTGATGGTTTGAGACTGCAAGATCTTGTTAATTGGTTAGTTTAATTAAGTTTTCTTTTCATTTTGTTTGATATCGTGTGTGATTTTGAATTTGTGGAGATCTAGAAATAAATTTTTATAATTCTTATCTCCATTACGAGGGTATCTAATTTGACTTGTAAGATTTTAGGTAAAGTGAGATTTTCTCTTAAGAATCTAAACAAAAATCCAAATTTTATGAGTTAATTATTTATAAATATTATATGAAATCTCTATATTCTAGTCTTAAAATTTCTATCTAACAAAATCAAACTCCATAAAAAAAATTTAAATAGCACATCATCAAAGATTGAATCTAAATTAATTGTAAATCCATAAAAAATGTCAAATTTTATTAATTACGGGGTAAAAGGGGGTTTTGGTTGTTTCTTTTTTTGAAATTGGATGTTCAAAAAAATTATACACTTCTAATCAATTGGTTGATTTTTCTTTTTTATCGTTTTTTCTTTTAATTTTTGATAATTGTTTTAAACTAAAACAAAAATTTGTCGTGCAATTGCTTACATGAAAGAAGTAGTGGAAGCTCTTGACCTATTAAGAAGGAATATAAATTTTCCGATGTAATCCGATTCAATCTAAATGGCTTTCGGGTTCTAAAAATTATATCCTGCCAATTCAAAACTCCAGTAATTAGTAACAATACACACATATATATACACACACATATTTACACACTTCGATAAATACTGCATTAAAAATATGCAATTTTACGTATAATAATTACATATCTCTGTACCTTTTCAATGATAGTATTGATAATTAAAAAAAATTGAAATGGAATCAAGACCCTAAAAAACCTCAAAGACTTCATTTCAAATTTATTCTTTTGTTAATACTATCTCTAAATTTTATAAGTGTGTAATTAATACTTTGTCTTTATATATATATATATATATGTGTGTGTGTGTGTGTGTGTAAAAGATATAAGTGTGTAATTAATATTTTACCTTTATATATACGTGTGTGTGTGTGTAAATGATATAAATGTGTTATTAATATTTTATTTTATATGATAGAAAGTGTAATTTTGTTTAACTTTTATGCTTTCTTGTATTTTTAATCATTAATGTTCATTGCGAGAATTTATGTAATTCAAATCTTGATGACATTGTTATAAGTTTTTCAACCTTTGTAGACATTCTATTTCATTGACTTAATTACTTTTTAAATTTTAAAAAAAATTTAACTTTTCAATATCTTTAATAATTTGATACATAACACCCATCCAAAATGTGCGAGTTTTCTCTCTCAAGGTGTAATGCTTGAGGATTTTTTTAGTTCAGTTTTTTTTAGAGTTAAGACTGAGTTAATAGGTGTCTACGGTTACTACTTTCTCTTTTTCAGTTATTTTGACAGTTATTTCTTTTCTTGGCGCTTGGACAATCGCATTACACCTTTACGAGTGACGCACGTGAAGCTAGTCATTTTTTCATATAAATACTTATTCTAAGTAAATTTATTTGTTTCTCCCCTTAACTATGGAGTTTTGAAAACTATAGTTTAATAAATGTGTATTGAAAACAACTAATGAGTTTAATTATAACAATTCTATGTTTTAATATATATATATATATACATTTATATATTTTTTAAAGTTAATATAAAACTCTCTTATTAAAAAAAAAAGTTAAAATCAAACACTTAAATCTATTAGTGTTAAAATTTGTATATGGAAAGACAGTTGAGACTTTGATTGGGTTTCATAAATATTTAATGAGTAGTATTGTGTTCATATTCCTATATATATACAACACACCGTTGGATCAAAAGAAAAATAATCTGAGTCGTTGCATAATCCATCACCTATATACACACACCTATATTTATACATATCTTCTTTTTCATTCTGCTTTTTTGCAAGCAAGAAAAGAAAAATAAAATTTCATTTTGTCTAACTTAAAAGAAAAAGGAAATGGTAGAAATAATCAAGGATGTTGAAGATCAGCAACTGTTGCTCCAATAGAAAGGGAAGGAGGTGGTGACGGTAGAAGAGAAGAAAAGAACACAACAGTTGCGGATTCTTGTGGTTGATGACAACATTGTTTGTCTCGTTGTTATGTTTTCTTAGCTCAAACATTGTGGTTTTCAAGGTTAATTTTAATTAATTAATTAGAAATGAATGGATTCCTATATATATATATATATATATATATATGATTGGTAAGTTGACCTAGAGAAAGTTAAAGTTTCAGTCTTTTTTTACTTGTGTGTGTGCTTTTGTTTGTATATGTATATGAATATGCATATGTATATCTATGCGTATCTCTTTTGCTTTGTGTTTCCCCCTTTTCTCTGAAATTGTTTTTGTTAAAGTGTTTAAGGGTATAAGAGTTTGTATAAGAGTTTATACAAGAGTTGTTATTAGTAATCCTGCTGGTTTGAGACTCCAAGATCTTGTTCATTGGTTGGTTTAATTAAGTTTTCATTTCATTTTGCTTGATCTCTTGTGTAATTTTGAATGTGGGGAGATCTAGAAAATGAATTTTTATAATTCTTATCTCCATAAAGAAGATATCTAATTTGACTTAGTAAAATTTAAGGTAAAGTGAGATTTTCTTTTGAGAATCTAAAAAACCTCCCAAATTTTATGTGTTAAATTATTTATAAATATTATATGAGATCTCTGTATTCCAGTCTTAAAATTTCTACCTAACAAAATTCAACTCGATGAAAATAGCACCATCATCATATATGGAATTTAAATTAATTGTAAAGTCATAATAAAAAAGTCAAATTTTATTTACTTTAGATAAAGTGGGGTTTTTGACTATTTCTTTTTTTGAAATGGGATGTTCCAAAAAATTATACACTTCTAATGAATTGGTTGATTTCTCTTTTTTATCTTTTTTTTTCTTTTAATTTTAAATTATTTTTTTAAAACTAAAATAAAATTTATGTGTAGTTACCCCATGAGAGAAGCAATGGAAGCTCTTGATCTTTTAAGAAGGAACATAAATTTCATCAACATCGTCTTGAATGATGTCATCTAATTTGATCTAAATGGCTTCTGGAAATCATATCTTGCCAATTCCAAACTCTAGTAATAAGTAAGGATTTATATATATGTGTGTGTACACATATATTTACACCTTTACGACTTCAATAAATACTACATAAAAAATACACAACTCTTACGCATAATAATTACATATCTCTATACCGTACACAATTCTTACGCATAATAATTACATATCTCTATGCCTTACACAACTCCTACGCATAATAATTACATATCTCTATACCTTTTCAATGATAGTATTCGATCGTTATTCCTCAAGAGCTCTCAAAAGAATAATGGCCAATCAAATCTTTTCTCTCATAATTCCCGGGGTATTTATAAACCGAGAAAATTCTATTCCTTCTAGAATTTTAGTTTGGATATAGTTATCGTTTATCTTTTGTAAAGTCGATAAATACAAGACTTAAATATTATTTGAATTTAAGATTTAATAATCGAATTATAATTAGATAATACGACTAAGTCTATTAATTGTAATATAGAGGGTAGTATTGTAAATATGTGGAGGATGGATATTCTAAATATACCCTGTAACAATTGATTTATATATGTTTTTTTTATAACAATTGTAATATATAAAATAAAAATAAAAAAACCGAAATTCTCTCCATATTGAATTGGAAAGTTTGTTTACATTCCTTATTTACAAAGGAAAAAATTCCAATTATATTATAACAAATGTGTTAAAATAACCAAAATTTTATTAAAAATATATCATTAAAAAGCTAATAAAACTACCAAAATATCATTAGAAACTACAATCTTATATATATAACTGCTTTTATATATATATATATTTTGCTTGTTTCATTGTTTAATTAAGAATTAAAATTATAATTTATGAACGATTATAAATATAATTTCTTTAAAGAATTTTAAAATAAATTATTATAAATAAAAATATTACACTTGAATAAGTGTTATTTTGGCCACTACAAAGAAATTTGAGTTGAATAGAAGATATATTATACAGCTTAGCAAATTTTAATAGGATACAAACAAATTATTTTAAAATTATTTTTTAAGAATTAATGCAAAGTAAATTATAATGATTTTTTACAAATTGTTTTACTAATAATTAATACCATATATTCTTTTTTTTTTTTAAACAAAATCATATATTCATCTTTGGACAATCTCTATTTGAAAAATTAGTGAATTTCAATCTCTATGTTTAATTTTTATATAATTTTTATTTTTATTTATGATTATGATTATTATTATTTTATATGGTCAAGTAAATGTATTTATTTAAATTTATATTTTTCTATCTAAAGAAGGAAAAAATTATCATGTGTATATTTTTTAGAGTTCAAAATTCAAATTTAGCACCTCACAAATTTTTTGTTTGTATAGTGCATGTCAAATTCTAAAACGTCACACAAAATGTATGAGTTATTCCCCAAAAAAATGCTATTTTAAAAAAACTTCTCAAACTAATGTCAATTTTTTACCCCATTCCCAAAATAAGGTAGATCTACTTTGTCAAAGTAGACTTTTTTTTTTTAATGTAATATTGAGGGCATCTTTTGGCAAAGTAGACCCTCATTTTTTTTAAACAAAATATTAAGGATCTACCTTGCAAAAATAAACTCTTAATATTTTATTAAAAAAATTCTTAACTTTTTTTTTACTATTTATAAACTTTAATTTTTTAATATAATAATTTATATTTATAGGATTTAACTCAATTAATAACACTCTCACTTATTAAATTATTTATAAACTTTATTTTTTTAATATAATAGTTTAAATTTATAGGATTTAACCCAATTAATAACACAGTCACTTATAACCTTTAGAAATCATAAGTTCAAGACATTGTATAGGTAAATTAGTAACTACTGCCACCGAAGGAACTGAAGTGGTGTGAAAATGAGTTTTTCGATTGATGGGATTCCGGTTGACGTGCTAAATAGGTGTTATTTTACCCTATGTTGATTATGAGTAATTAAGGACTGTGATTGACTAATTTTCACATTTAGTCTCTATGGTGTCACTTAATCAGCCAGAACCTAAGGCAGAGTACCTATCGTGTAGCTAGTCTGTTGGAAAGTATCTACGATTTTATTAAATAATTATCGTACTCCCAGGGAAGTGGTAACGGCTTTGTAGTAATTAGCCTTTTATCCGAACTCCTATCTTATGATCCAGTTATGCAATCTTCATCAATAATTTTGATGAGAGGGTGATTCATTCTCCACTAGGTTTAAGTCTAACTAAACCTGACAGTGTTTTATAGACGAGATCTTGATTTTATGTTATACTGTTACTATACGTTGATTGACCTATATTCGAGTATTTTAGACATGTCTTGGCCTGGATTGCAACTATGTTCTGTGTCTAAAGGTTACCACATCTGAGTTTCTACGCTACCGCCCCATCGCCAAGGTAAACTGCCTTACTCACGGCTCGGACTAAAGTCAGCAATGAACGCCCTATGTCACTTTGGGGGTCATCACGCCCGTCTCATAACCGCCGGCATAAAACTCTACTCAGCCTACCTAGACTACTTTCAACCCACAGGGTGTTCCGTAGATTATTTTATCTAGTATGGCAGACACCAATACTAATTGATGTCTGTTAAACTAAACAGGTTATGAATAGACCGTGGTTAGGAATTGTCTATAACCTTAATTTTAGTTTAAAAGAACGACAATAGACATGCAGACATAATGGATATTTAAGCAGGTGGCCATTTCTAGAAAAACATAATAACTTCAGCATATAACACGAATATTCATAAAAACATAATCTGGTATTCAAATCAGTATTTGGACAAACACAGTAACAACATATAAAGAGAGGGACAGAGGGGACTGATGCCATAAAGAAATCACCCTTTACGTAGTCACGCCGTTGGAGCGTACTGCTATATATGCCGTACTGCTTGACCCGACTCTGCTTGTCAGAACCTTCGGAGGACGCTTCCTCAGCCTAGTAACTGGGCTTTACTTAACAACCCGGCTTAAGCCCAGCCCTGTGGACTGACTCTTCGAACGCCTCGAGCCCTCTTAGGATCTCCTAACGAAATCCCGGGTATTCTATGAATACAAAAAACGAACCTATCTATGTAAGCCTAAGATCTGAGACTATTTCTCATAAACTAAAACAAAACACTAACAAGAAAGAAAACTGAGATCTGAGTCTCTGAGTGAGTTGTGTACTAGAGAAGTGTACACTGGAAACCACTTAATGACTCAGATCGAGTGGAGAGGAATGATTTCAACTGCTAGAGGCCTGGGGTATTTAAAGTAGCTTTCTGGAGTGAAAAATTCCAAAAATTTCGATGTGGGACAAATTCTGGTGCTTTGGGACGCCCGTCCTGGTGGTTTGACTGGGTCGGGACGCCCGTCCCGGACCGTTGACCAAGTCAGCATTTCCAAAAATTGCGTTTTTGCCCCAAAATTTGCTGTTTTCGTCTACTTTTCACCTGACACTTCCAAAATCATAAAAACTGTGAAATTAAGTAAATAATAAACATTTAAGATTAATTTACTCTCAATTTCACCCTAAATCATATATAAAAACATGCTAAAAATGTGATACGATTTTCGCGTATCATCGATTTGGTTGTAGAAATAGATTTTTAATTTAATTGTGAAATCTGTTTTAGATTTTGTTTTGAAGATGAGATTTTTAGATTTGATTGAAAGAATGAGATTTTTGAATTTGGTTGTGGAAATGAGTTTTTTGTATTTTCTTGTAGAAATGAGTTTTATGAATTTGGTTATAGAAATAGGATTTTTAAATTTAATTGGGAGAGAGAAAGAAAAAAATAGATGGAAGAAGAATAGAGAAGAAAGAGAAAGGGAGAGAAAAAAAAGAATGATAGAAGAAGAAGAGAGAGAAAGTAGAAGAAAGAGAGAGAGAAAAGAATAGTGGAAGAAGAAGAAAAGAAAAAGTAGAATGGAACAAGAAAGAGAGAGAGAAAGAAGAAGGAAGAAGATAGAGAGAGAAAGAAGGAAGAAGAAGAAAAGTGAGAATAAAAAGTTACAAAAGAAAGAGAGAGAAAAAAAGAAGGGGAGGGAAGAAGAAGGAGTTTGATTTTAAATTTTTTTAATAACAGAGTTTTATATTAACTTTATAAAATATATAAATGTATATATATTAAAACATAGAATTGTTATAATTAAACTCATTAGTTGTTTTCAATACACATTCATTAAACTATAGTTTTCGAAACTCCATAGTTAAGGGGAGAAACAAATAAATTTACATAGAATAAGTATTTATATGAAAAAAATGACTAGCTTCACGTGCGTCAGTCCGAGCGCCAAGAAAAGAAATAACTGTCAAAATAACTGAAAAAGAGAAAGTAGTAAACGTAGACCCCTATTAACTTACTGAACTAAAAAACAAACTGAACTAAAAAATTACTCAAGCATTACACCTTGAGAGAGAAAACTCACACATTTTGGATGGGTGTTATGTATCAAATTATTAAAGATATTGAAAAGTTAAAAATAAATTTTTCTAAAAAAAATTGAAAAGTAATTAAGTCAATGAAATAGAAAGTCTACAAAGGTTGAAAAAATTATAGCAATGCCATCAAGATTTGAATTACATAAATTCTCGTAATGAACATTAAAGATTAAAAAGACAAGAAAGCATAAAAGTTAAATAAAATTACACATTCTATCATATAAAATAAAATATTAATAACACATTTATGTCATTTACACACACACACACACACACACGTATATAAAGGTAAAATATTAATTACACACTTATATAATTTAGAGATAGTATTAACAAAAGAATAAAATTGAAATGAAGTCTTTGAGGTTTTTTAGGGTCTTGATTCCATTTCAATTTTATTCAATTATCAATACTATCATTGAAAAGGTACAAAGATATGTAATTATTATACGTAGAATTGCATATTTTTTATGCAGTATTTATCGAAGTGTGTAAATATGTGTGTGTGTATTGTTACTAATTACTGGAGTTTTGAATTGGCAGGATATAATTTTTAGAACCCGAAAGCCATTTAGATTGAATCGGATTACATCGAAAAATTTCTATTCCTTCTTAATAGGTCAAGAGCTTCCACTACTTCTTTCATGTGAGCAATTGCACGACAAACTTTTGTTTTAGTTTAAAAAATAATCATAAATAAAAAAAAAATGATAAAAAAGAAAAATCAACCAATTGATTAGAAGTGTATAATTTTTTTGAACATCCAATTTCAAAAAAAGAAACAACCAAAACCCCCTTTACCCCGTAATAAATAAAATTTGACATTTTTTATGGCTTTACAATTAATTTAGATTCAATCTTTGATGATGTGCTTTTTTTTTTTTGACGGAGTTTGATTTTGTTAGATAGAAATTTTAAGACTAGAATATAGAGATTTCATATAATATTTATAAATAATTAACGCATAAAATTTAGATTTTTGTTTAGAGAAAATCTCAATTTACCTTAAATCTTACAAGTCAAATTAGATACCTTCGTAATGGAGATAAGAATTATAAAAATTTATTTCTAGATCTCCAGAAATTCAAAATCACACACGACATCAAAAAAATGAAAAGAAAACTTAATTAAACTAACCAATTAACAAGATCTTACGGTCTCAAACCATCAGGATTACAAGTAACAACTCTTGTATAAACTTTGATAACAAATTTTCAGATGATATTTTTTGCAAGAAAATCAACAAAGTTTAGATAAGGAACAAAAGTAAATGAGGAGATATTTATAGAAGGAAGATTGTTCCAAGGAGGTTAATTCCTAATTATCTAAATCCTGCATTATAACTGTCATTATTAGCATTTAATTTCATTATTATTATTATTGTAATGATACATCCTTATATAATGTTAGTACATGTTATGCAAAAAGGGGAAAGAAAAGAACATTATTTGGTACAGTCACCAATACCTTGGGAAGACAAAGCATCAAGTATCCACCGTTATGAATATATATATATATATATATATATGAATCTATTAATTTCTAATTAATTAATTAAAATTAATTATGAAAACCACAATGTTTAAGTTGAGAAGACAGAAAAATGAGACAAACAATATTGTCATCAACCATGAGAACCCGCACAACTGCTACGTTCTTTTCTCATCTTCCGTCATCACCACCTCCTTCCCTTTCTACTAGAGCAATAGCCTTTGATCTCCCACTTGCAAGATTATTTCCACCATCTCCTTTTTCATTTAAGTTAGACATGAAAATTTCATTTTTATTTTCTCTTATGATGTTCTTGCATTGCAAAAAAGAAGATATATATTATATATATATATATATATATATATATATTAAAATATAAAATTGTTATAATTAAACTCATTGGTTTTCTTCAACGCACATTTATTAAACTATAATTTTCAAAACTCCGTAGTTAAGGGAAGAAACAAATAAATTTACATAGAATAAGTATTTATATGAAAATAATAGCTAGATTGATCCTAATGTTTTTAATACCGTGTTCATTTAAAAATATATTTTAGAATTTCTCACTCAAAATAATTAATAAATTTTAATGTTCTAAAATTTTATAACATATAAAATTAACAAGAAACTAAAATTATGATAAAATCAACTCCAAAGCTTCTTCTCCCAAAGGATAAACTTTACTCAGAAAATTACTTTTAATTTGATTTAAAAGTATTTTCTAATAGTTTGAATTAATTTAGACCACTTCTCGCAAGAGACCAATTCAATTCCAAGGATAATTACTTTGAATGTGGATTTGATTTGAGAATGTTTTTTTCATA
Source organism: Asclepias syriaca (assembly GCA_027405835.1). Classification (NCBI taxonomy): domain Eukaryota; kingdom Viridiplantae; phylum Streptophyta; class Magnoliopsida; order Gentianales; family Apocynaceae; genus Asclepias; species Asclepias syriaca. The sequence goes on along the minus strand of CM049927.1, from coordinate 4,259,079 downwards.
ATTTTGAAATTCAACTAGAACACGTCTTGCTCTTATCCAAAAATAAATAAATAAATAAATAAACTTTTCATTTTTTAATAATCAAATCAATCAATTAAAAGTAAAATTAAGATATTTTTTTAACATTTATTATAAATAAATTGTTTTTTTATAAAAGAAAAAAAAGTTAGCATTTAACTTATGACAAATGATCATGAGGTTATGTCATGAGTTCGAAACATGTTAAAAACGAAAGTCAAATAGATATTTAAAAAAATTGTGTTAGTTAAAAAAACAATAATTACTGAGACCAAAATTAAGAAAGAAAATATTCTTAAAAAACTATGAGGTATGTGTTCGAGACATGTTAGAGGCGAAAGTCACATATATATTTTAAAATAAAATTATGTTAGTTAAAAAAGCAGTAATTATTGGGACCAAAATTAAGAAAGAGAATGTTTTTTTAAAAAAAAGATATAAACAAACATTAACATGTTTGACTTTTCACAATTTATTTGAAAATAGTTTAATTTCAAATTAATTTTTCTTAATTTTTTTTTCTTCTTCTTCCCCATTCTTCTCATTCTTTTTTCTATCTTTCTTCTTCTTCTTCGTTTCTCTCTCTTCTTCTCTATTCTTTTTTCATCCATTTTTTTTCTTTCTCTCTTCCGAGAAAATCCAAAAAAATCCATTTAGAGAATCAAATTCAAAAAATTCATTTTCACAATAAAATTTAAAAAAAAAACTCATTTTCAAAATCAAATCTAAAATCGATTTCAAAATGAAATCGAAAAATTCATTTTTACAACCAAATCTAAAAACTCATTTTCACTTCCACTTCTGTTCCTCTTGCGACAATAGTTAATGCTTTACATTCTTCTTATTTCTCTTTCATCTTTTAAAATTAATAGAATAAAATAATTTTTTTTAAGAAGTTCATTTCTAATTTGTGCGAATATTTCATTTATAATGTAGTACCGTTTGATTTCAAATTTAATTTTATGGGAATTGAAAACTATATGTTCTAGTCTTTAGAATATTAAAAAAAGGAAAATTTTTGAAACAAAAAAAAAAAATCCTCAAAAATGAAAAAGAACACTGAACAGTGGTTGAAACTCAATTTTTTTTAAAATATAAAATTTAACAAGTTTATTGTCAATTTGTGCAAAAATTTCATTTGAAATGTAACACTGTTTGATTTTGGAAGAAAATGAGAAGAAGAATGAAGAAGAAGAAGAAAAGGAGAGAAATAAGGAAGAATAAGGAGAAGAGAGAGAAAACAAATGTAGAAAAAATTAATATTTTTAATTAAAATTACAAAATTACCTTTTATAGGGTTTATTTTTCTTAATAATAGATAAAAAATACTCTTGCTCAAAATAAGTTAAATGAGTTGACTAATGGTCAAAATTTTGACTAATGGCAAAAATTAATGGAGGTGCATTTCGTATCACCTTTTAGAATCTGAGGTGTACTATAAAAGTAAATTAGACTAAGGTGCATTCCGTGTCACGTTTTAGACTGAAATACAGAGATCTTATATAATATTTATAAATAATTAACACATAAAATTTGAGGGATTTTTTAAATTCTCAAGAGAAAATCTTACTTTACCTTCAATCTTACAACTTAAATTAGATACTTTTGTTATGGAAATAAGAATTATAAAAATTCATTTTCTAGATCTCCAGAAATTCAAAATCACACAAGAAATCAAGCAAAAATTAAAGAAAAACTTAATTAAATCAACAAATGAACAAGATCTTGCAGTTACTCTTGCTAATATCTTTAGAAAATTAGGAACCATAGACTCTTTATAACTGATAAATCAATAGATTTAAGTTTTAATTTTATTTTAAAACTATTAATTGAATACATCGCCACTATTTTCCAACATAAATATAACTTTTGTTCCAAATAGCCTATGTATATTAAGTGGCACCCTCCTGCACCCCATTATAATAAACTAAACATAGATGGTTCTTTCACTGGAGAAACTCTAATTGGAGGCATTGGAGGAGTATTTTGGGATCATAATGGAAGATGGATCTTGGGTTTCATAAAAGGAATGTACTGTAATTCGAACAATTTGGTAGAACTTCTAGCACTAAAGAAAGGATTGGAAATAACCCTTTGTTTGGGTATAAACAAATTGGAGATAAATTCTAATTCTCAAGTACTTCAATCTCTTACTAATAGGGATGTCTCTCCTAATTTGGCTATCCTAATCCATGATTGTAGATGGCAGTTGTCCCAAATTACTGACGTCAGAATTGCTCACTGCTGGCGAGAAGCAAACTCAGTAGCAGATGCTCTAGCAAAACAAGGCAACAACAGTAGAGCATCTTTTACTACTTTTATAACTCTCCCAAATTTCCTACTCCCTTTACTTTATAATAATACTACTGACACTTTGTACCCTAGAACTATTAGTAGTCTGGTCAACTCGAACCAAATACTTTTCTCTCGGATGTAACCAACTTTAATTTTCTTTTTTAATATAATGCTCATTTATTTACCAAACAAAATATCATAAGTTCGAAAAAAATATCTCAAATTTAAATGAAAATGTAAAACTGTGTAGAATTTAAGCGGACTTAAGCCGCATAGGCCCAAATTCTTTTATGAATAAAATAGTAATTATGTTAAAAAATATTAATTATAAACAAACTATGTTAAATGTATCTCTTAGAGTTCAAAGTCTAAATTTAGCACATCAAATTAAAAAGTAGCACTGGATGCACTTCCGTCCGTTAAGTCAATATTTTTATTGTTAGTTAAACTCTTTTTACTATTGTAAATAGAGTATTTTTGTCTATTATTAAAAAAATAAACGTTAATTTTTATAAAGGATAATTTTATAATTTTTAATTAAAAATATTAATTTGTTCTAATTTTTGTTTCTTTCTCTACTTTTTTCTCATTTTTTCTCTCTCTTCATTCTTCCTTCTTTCTCTCTCTTTCTTCTACAACTTTTTTTTTTCTCTTTCTCTTCTTTCTTCTTCTCTCACCATTCTTTTTTTCTCTCTCTTCTTCTTCTCTCACCATTCTTTTCTTTCTTTCTTCTTCTTCTCTTTTCTTCTTCCATCCATTCTTTTTTTTTCTTTCTCTCCCAACCAAATTCAGAAACCTTATTTCTACACTCAAATTCATAAAACTCATTTATTTCTATAAGAAAATAAAAAATACTCATTTCTACAAAGAAAAAAAAATTCCATTTCCACAACTATCCTTGGTTCCTTTTTTATCCTCGTAGTAAAATAGATCCAGATATTCATCATGGTCATCCCAGTTTCATAAGCCTAGTAGAACGGTGGTGATTTTGGAATTCAATTTTGTGAGAATCGAAAATTCATATTTAGAACATTGAACAAAAGGAAAATTTAAAAAAAAAATTCTTTAAGAATGAAAAAACAATATTGAGACAAAGTAGTGGTTGAAACCCATTTTTTTTAAAAAAAAACATTTTGGAATAAAATTAAAAAATTTAAAAAAATGATTGTCAATTTGCTAGAAAATTTTATTTTAATGTAGCACCATTTGATTTTAAAAAAAAAAGGAAGAGAAACACAAGAAGACAAAAGAGATAGAAGAAGAAGAATATCAGAAGAAAAAAGAGAGAAAAATATTTAAAGAAAATTCACATTTTTAATTAAAATTACAAAATTACCTTTTATAAAAATTAGGATTTATTTTTGAAAAGTAATGGATAAAAATACTTTTACTCAAAACAGTAAAAAAAATGACTAACAGTGAAAATTTTTAACATAATTGCCAGATTTGACGAAAGTTCATCCCACGTTTTAAAACGTAAGAAATGCATTTAGTTTATCCTTAATTATATTTAAAATTATTATTGATATTTATTAAAAACGGAGTCTATTTAAAAAAATATTATATTCGAAGAAAAATAAAAACATTAAAAATTCTTTTTACTTTTATTAATATTATTTTAGATTTCATATCTACTTACCATTAGCTTCCTAACATTTTCTTTTCTTTAAAAATATTATATAAACATAGAGAGAGAGAGAGAGAGAGAGAGGGAGAGAGAGTCTTTTAGCTTAAAATAATGCAAATAAACTCTTCTAAAATGGAATCTTCCACTAGTAGTTTGAGTATTCAATGTCGAAGATTTATCTTCACCTCCTATTTCAAATCCAAAAAGTATTATCTCCCAAAAAAATGTCTTATGTTCATGTTTTTTTAGTGTCACTTAGTTAAAATTTTTTATTGTATAATTTGTTCTAAAACAAATATGAAATAGATAATATAATTCTGGTTGTGAAAAAAAAATGGAAAACTCAGATATATTATTGTGGGTAAGAAATAGAATTTTGTGATGTATATATTTTTAGTTGTAATTTAAAAAGAGTTGGAGGTAAATAATTCATAAGGACAAAAATGGATCTATAAGGGCAACGGCAAATCAATTTGGCTTATCTCTATTTCTTTGCACCTTCAAGGTACATTCCATTTCCGTTCCTAAAAACTGAGTCAACTCACTCCGCGCTCTTCTGACCTCTCCTTCCCTTCTTCTTCTCATCCTCTTCTTCTTGCTCTGCTTTGTTAAAACCCTAGACTTGTATATACAAATATATATATATATATATATATATATTGATCGGGTAAAATTTGGCTCTGGTTGAGATTTGAGTGTTGTTGAATCTGAAATCGGTATCTGCAAAGAGAAAGTCACGCGACGGTGGGTTTCCGAAGATGACCCTCCGATGATTTTGTTAGAATAATGATTGTTTATGAAATAAACAAAGATAATGTGATAGAGCAAAGGATATTGGCGGAGTAAAGGTCTTCTGAAAGAGTAGAAGAATCCAAAAGTCCTTTGTCTTCCTTTGTTCCTCCCTTTTATAGTAAGAAAACTTACCTTTTTACCTTTGGGGTAATTTTATTTTCATCATCACTTTGGTGAGTCACAGGACACCTATCTAGGGAGTGCATAATTATTTGATGAGTCATAAGACAGCTGTCTGGGAGTCCATCATAACTTGATGAGTCATAGGACACCTGGTTTCTTGCATCACCATTTCCCTTTGGAGATCGAACATCTCTTGGGAGGTAATGAGGGAGTTGTACTCCGTTATGTATATTCGGAGTGCGGATCTGATGATCCGGATAAATTATACATATCGGTTCGAAATGTCAGTCGAAGTCAAGGCATACGTATTTCCTAGTACTCCGACTGTACATATATTTATCATACTCCAACTATCATACTCTGCTACCATCATTACTTCGGAGTGTAGGTTTGAGAAGTCTGACGGTGCTTTTATTGTGGGCCAAGTGGTTAGTCGAAGTGCGGAGTATATAATTATAAGATTTCATTGTACTCCGACTATTATTATATCCTTTCAGTGGCCCCCGAGATTGAGAAAATGAATATAATTATCTCAATCTCTAATTTGGTCATTGTAAAAATAGTCAGAAAATCACGCCGAGATTCTAGTACAAACACTCGGGGACGGCTACTGGTACAGCCAAATCCTTGATGCTCTCGATGATATGGCGAAGTGTCAGATTTTATTTCCTTTCAGTGGCCCCTGAGATTGAGAAAACAAATTTTGGTTCTCAATCTGTAAAATTAGATTTCGGAGCTTCACGGGAGTCCAGAACATACTGAAGACGAGCTTTTTATGACTTTTGAGTGATCTTTCTGCTTTATTTTCAGCTTGTTAGCTAGCTCGCGGAGTTTCTGCTGCTTCTCTTCAATCTGCTTCACGATTTCAACATTTTGTTCAGGTAAATGTTTCTCGGTATGTGAACAGACAACTGGAAACCTAATATCTGGCTCACAGTGACCCACGAGGAAAATTCCATTAATTATTAAGCCTCCATCTAATGATACTGCACCTCCAGTTATGCAAGAGCTAGCCTTATTCATGTCTTCCCTAGACTTATAGACTTGAAGCTCTTCAAACAAGCGATAGAATAATGTCTCACGAAGACCATGGCCAAAAGGAGTCTTCCAATTCCAATGATTGACATCAGGGTATATCAAATTAACGGCATAACCCATAAAGCCTGCGGGAGATTTTCCATTCGATAAAGTTGGGTTTGGCAAACATAGTATCCTCCGAGAGTCATCATTAACATCCCCTGCATATGGCCTGCCACACAAAATTCTGATGTTGTCTCAACAATTTGATGATTGTTTTTGTCAGAATACATTCTTGTTAGTAGCAGGCTTATAAAACAGCAGCAGCAGTACCACTCTTGTGAGCAATCTGTTCCATGACCCAATCCTTTTCAGACGTACATTTCTGATCATGAGAATCATCAAGATCCAGGCTAGCAGCAGAGAGCATAAAATCTTTGCTGACAGCAGACACATCATGGATATGAAATCCATCATCAATTTTACCAAATATCTGAATCGGAGTGAGGAAAGGATATAGAATCCACCTCCACCCATTTCACCGAATATTTGAATCGGAGTAAATCCTTCTGTGGGAGATCACTCAACTGAAGATAGCCAGACTTCGGTTGATAATCTCGCAGAGGATATTTAAAGTCTTTGTACTTCGATTAACTGACACTTCGATTATTTAACGAATACCAAAGAATTACTTCGAAGTATAAATTTCTAAACTTTGATTAATTAACGAATATCAAAGAATTACTTCGAAGTATATTAAAGTATTATTTCGAAGTATAAAACTTCTGAACTTCGATTATTTAACGAATACCAAAGAATGTTCAACTATAAATTAAACCTGAACAAACTTTGAAGTATTACTTCGAAGTATATTTATTTCGAAGTTAAACATTTCTAAACTTCGATTAATTAACGAATATCAAAGAATTACTTCGAAGTATAACTTTCTGAACTTTGATTAATTAACAAATATCAAAGAATTACTTCGAGGTATATTAAAGTATTATTTCGAAGTATAAAACTTCTGAACTTCGATTATTTAACGAATACCAAAGAATGTTCAACTATAAATTAAACGTGAACAAACTTTGAAGTATTACTTTGAAGTATATTTATTTCGAAGTGAAACATTTCTGAACGTCGATTAATTAACGAATATCAAAGAATTACTTCGAAGTATAACTTTCTGAACTTTGATTAATTAACGAATATCAAAAGAATTACTTCGAAGTATATTAAAGTATTATTTCGAAGTATAAAACTTCTGAACTTCGATTATTTAACGAATACCAAAGAGTGTTCAACTATAAATTAAACGTGAACAAACTTTGAAGTTTTACTTCGAAGTATATTTATTTCGAAGTGAAACATTTCTGAACTTCGATTAATTAACGAATATCAAAGAATTACTTCAAAGTATATTAAAGTATTATTTCGAAGTATAAAACTTCTGAACTTCGATTATTTAACGAATACCAAAGAATGTTGAACTATAAATTAAACGTGAACAAACTTTGAAGTATTACTTCGAAGTATATTTATTTTGAAGTGAAACATTTCTGAACTTCGATTAATTAACGAATATCAAAGAATTACTTCGAAGTATATTAAAGTATTATTTCGAAGTATAAAACTTCTGAACTTCGATTATTTAACGAATACCAAAGAATGTTCAACTATAAATTAAACGTGAACAAACTTTGAAGTATTACTTCGAAGTATATTTATTTCGAAGTGAAACATTTCTGAACTTCGATTAATTAACGAATATCAAAGAATTACTTCGAAGTATATTAAAGTATTATTTCGAAGTATAAAACTTCTGAACTTCGATTATTTAACGAATACCAAAGAATGTTCAACTATAAATTAAACGTGAACAAACTTTGAAGTATTACTTCGAAGTATCAAACTTTTTAACTTCAATTAATTAACTAATACCTTCAAGTATTACTTCGAAGTATAAAATTTTTGAGGAATCTAAACAAGTAAATAACTTGAAGATTATAAATGAAACTTATTAACTTGTGCCATTAACGAACAAGTAAAAACTTGAATTTCATCACCAAGTTTTAAGTTTAACTGAAAACATAAATATTTGAATAAAATATGTAAACAATAGTTATACATAATATTTCTTCAAATAATCTGAGTACCGTGGATTTAGGAAGAATTTTCGCTATTAAGGCTGAGCGTATTCCCCGCTGCGCAGTGGCCAACCATTTTTGAAGTGGTCAAAGCTGAACCTCAGATTTATCATTTTTATTATTATTATTATATATATATATTTTTTTTATTATTATTTTGTTACAGCTGCCTACCGTTTTGAAGTGGTCAAAGCTGAAACTCAAAAAATATTTTATTTTATTTTATTTTTGTCTTATTTGAAATTGATGTTGTTTATCTTTTTTAAACTCCGTTAGCAATTCTCTCCTTTTCAAAAATTGAATAAGTTTTTCAATCGAATAAGTACTTCGTACTTCTCTTTTTAAGAGAACAACTACTTTTTTATATATACCAAATTAGTACTCTGTACTTCTCTTTTTAAGAGAACAACCACTTTTATATATTATATATATATATATATATATTATATTATATTATTTTAATAGATCGTGAGTCGAAGTTGACTATCTTTCAACTTAGTTGCCTTGGCCAACCTGCTTCGCCATTTTGAACATTTCTCCAATTGTTTGGGGACGTCGGAGTGCGAACTCCGTCTTGAGTGCATGAGATCTCAATCCTCCTTCAAAACAGGCGATAACCGTATCTTGGTCTAAACCTTCGATCTCATCATAGATTCTCTTGAATCTTTCTAAATACTCCAAAAGTGGTTCACAGTCCGCTTGTTTGACATTTGTTAAGTCTCCCCTTGTTTTTGAAAGTTCACCAGCAATGCTGAATTTATCCAAAAACCTCTTTTCAAGAGTATACCAGGAGTCAACGTTGTTGGCCTTAAGCGAAGTGAACCATGTTAAAGCCTTCTCGGTCAGAGTGCTAGGAAAGGCTTTACACAATATTGCTTTGTCGCTTGTGATGAGGCCCATTGCCGATTTATATCGACACATATGTTCCTGTGGCTTAGTTCTCCCATTATACAAAATGAATTGCGGAAGCTCCAATTTGGCATCTGGGAGAATATCCCTGATCCATTTTTCAAAGGGCCCCATTTCAAAGGCTTTTCGAATCATCTCCGCACCTTTTTTGATTGATTTTTGTTGTGTAATTCGCCTGGGCATCAATTTCGGTATTGACCTGGCGGGTGATGCTTGATAATTCGGTAGCATGTTGTGCTTCGATTTATGAGAATAATTTGGGGACAGCCTTGTCTGCGGTCTCCTCTTCTCATCACAAGCATGTTGTCGGGATTCACCCACTTCACTCCTCTGAGGTGCTTTTAACGTTTCACCTCTCATTTTATATGATGTCTTATTTACATTCATCATATTGCAAGCATCATTTTGGAATCTATGAGATTGTGCAGGTGGATTTCCCATCTGCGAACGTGCATGCTCGTGAGCGGGTGGTTTGGTTTGGAAATTCATAGGCGGCAATACTTCGCCTATGTTGATTGCTTCTTGTTGTAATCGATACCAATCATCCATCAATTTCTGACGTTTTTGCAATCTTTCAACTTCCAACTATAAGTGCTGCACTTCGTCAGGAATTGGTACAACATGTGTTGATACTTCAGGAAAAACTGATTTTTGAGTTCTTTTCTCATTTAAGAACTCTCTCAAATCAGATTTTGGTTTCTGAGGTTTTGAGGCTGAAGCTGCCTTAGACGCGGCTTTAGATGTTGATTGGAATGATTTTTGATTTTGATTACTCATATTGGCTTTCACTATTTTTATTTTTGAATATCTGGAATAAGAAAATATTCTCAATCGATTCCCGGTAACGGAACCAAATTGATCGGGTAAAATTTGGCTCTGGTTGAGATTTGAGTGTTGTTGAATCTGAAATCGGTATCTGCAAAGAGAAAGTCACGCGACGGTGGGTTTTCGAAGATGACCCTCCGATGATTTTGTTAGAATAATGATTTTTTATGAAATAAACAAAGATAATGTGATAGAGCAAAGGATATTGGTGGAGTAAAGGTCTTCTGAAAGAGTAGAAGAATCCAAAAGTCCTTTGTCTTCCTTTGTTCCTCCCGTTTATAGTAAGAAAACTTACCTTTTTACCTTTGGGTAATTTTATTTTCATCATCACTTTGGTGAGTCACAGGACACCTGTCTGAGGAGTGCATCATTACTTGATGAGTCATAAGACAGCTGTCTGGGAGTCCATCATAACTTGATGAGTCATAGGACACCTGTTTACTTGCATCACCATTTCCCTTTGGAGATCGAACATCTCTTGGGAGGTAATGAGGGAGTTGTACCCCGTTATGTATATTCGAAGTGCGGATCTTATGATTCAGATAAATTATATATATCGGTTTGAAAAATCAGTCGAAGTCAAGGCATACGTATTTCCTAGTACTCCGACTGTACATATATTTATCATACTCCGACTATCATACTCTGCTACCATCATTACTTCAGAGTGTAGGTCTGAGAAGTCTGACGGTGCTTTTATTGTGGGCCAAGTGGCTTGTTGAAGTGCGGAGTATATAATTATAAGATTTCATTGTACTCCGACTATTATTATATCCTTTCAATATATATATAGCATATAGAGGTAGAAATTAATCTTAGTTAGACTAATCTAATATTTTACTGTAACAAATTTAAATTCTTTATAAGTTATGTCTATAGCATGTATGTATATATATATGTGTGTGTGTATGGATTGTGAGCAAACCTCATTCATCTTGCATGCTGTAGTCTTCACTGAAATAGTTGTATTCAACATGACCACTGTTTCCTCCAAATGTATTCATAGCTTGGGAAGGAACCGTGGAGTTCATGGATGGATTTTGTGTATGCCAAGCTTGATAAGGAACAATGGGGTTGTTCATGGATCCTTCAATGAAGTCACATGGTTGGGAAGTAGGAATAGCTTGATAAGGAGCAATGGAGTTGTCAATGAATCCTCCAATGGAATCAATTGGTTGGAAAGACAAAGCTTGAGATGGAACTATGGAGTTGTCAAGGAATCCTCCAATGGAATCAATTGGTTGGGAAGACAACGCTTGAGATGGAACAATGGAGTTGTCAATGAACCCTCCAATGGAACCAATTGGTTGAGAAGTTAAAGCTTGAGATGTAACTATGGAGTTGTCAAGGAATCCTCCAATGGAATCAGTTGGTTGGGAAGGCACAGTTTGATATGAATCCATGGAGTTGAAAATGAATCTTTCAATGAAATCAGTTGTTTGGGAAGGCTTAGCTTGACATGGAGCAAAAGAGTTGTCAATGAATCCTCCAATAGAATCAGTTGTTTGGGAAGACATAGGTTGATATGGAACCATGAAATTGTCAATGGATTCTTCAAGAAAAGTGTGGTTCAAAAGAGCTAGCTTGATAAGGAACAATATTGGAGTTAATAGTGGATGGAAGCATCAGATAGTCATTATCATTGTTTCCTTCAATGGAATAATCATTTGCAGATTAGGAAAAAGGTTGTAGTTCCATAGTAGTCCCAGCATGATCACCAAAATAACCATTAATGGAAGATGAAAGATGAACCTCGTTTACCCTATCTGAATTACTGCCTGCACCACCAATAGCAGCTTGGAAAGGTTGTACATTTGTACAAGAAGCTGAAGAAGCAGAAGCAGCTACAGGTTGAGAAGAAACCACCACCTGATGATTTCCATCTGAGAGAAGAGATGTTTGTTGAGGGAAATTATCAGTACTATTGTTGTTGTTGTTTCGGAGGTTAATGCTAAGGCCTGTTGGTTGGCTGGTTGGATTGAGAAATTGTTGCATGGCTGTCATGGGATTCATAGCCAAGCGCCAACACCGACCTGGCACATCCCACCACAAAACCCCGGACCCCAAGACTTCCCCCGACTCCCCCAAAATAACCAGCAACCATTTCCCCACCCTCCGATCAATATGTTCCCTCCAGCGACATCCACCCCCCAACACAAACACCGATACCCCAGCCACCTCCGGGCAATCAAGCACAACCCATGATATACCAACACCCGTCACAACAACCGACAATGCCAACGTAAACCTGGTACCTACCACCGCAACTCTCCAGAACCCCGGATCTCCACCTACCCCACCAACACAACCAACCTACAGCCGGACCTAGACCCACCACCGCACATCTCCAAACGTTATGCGACCCGGTTCCAATCGAACCTCCTGCACTTAAACCAAATGACGACATCCTCCCCGAGAACACACTCGACAAAAACCCTCTGGCACCAGTCTACGCCAAGGGTCCACTACCGCCAACGTTCCAAATTCCCACATTCATCCCATACACCGGAGACTCCGGTCCCGAAACCCACCTCCGGCAATTCACTACAACAATGGTCATGCACGGGGCAGATGATATCTTGTTATGCCGTTGTTTTCCGATGACACTGGCTGACCAAGCACAAGCATGGTTCGGCAGTTTACCCGCAGGATCCATCGTCTCCTCCGCCAACTCGGCAACAGTTTTCTACAACACTTTGAAGCATTTCGAACGGACAAAAAAATACGCCTCAAACTCCTACAAATTTGCCAGAACATTGGAGAATCCCTGTTCTCATACATCCAGCGTTTTAACAAAGAAGTATTGCTCACTAAGGACTGCACGGACTCCTTTTACGTCGAAGGATTCCACAATAGCCTCATCCCAGGAGAATATTTGCATCAATTAAACATCCAAGAACCACGGACCACACAAGAATTGCTCACACAAATCGGCGCTTTGATAAAAGCTGAGAAATTATCCTCCACCATGGCATTTACTCAGGCCCAAGATGCTACCTGAAACAATACAAATTCTATGCCCAGATACACCCCAGTCAGACACTGAACCTTTAACCCGATTCCCGCATCCTGAATACAACATACTAACTACAACACCCAACACCGACCAACGGGCGCCCCGTTACCCCAAATATAATACCACCCAATTCACCCCCTTAACATCCGAGAGTGCCACCATTTGGCAAAACATAGAATCATTAGGCCTATTGCCAGCCCCACGCCTGATGCCTTCTCCAATCGAACGCCGAAATTAGCAACATTTATGCACCTTCCACAAAGAAGTTGGGCACACGACCGGAAATTGCTACACCCTAAAACACGCAATTGAAGCAGCAATACAAACAGGACAATTACGCGAATACGTCCAGATGCCAAACATAGCCACCCCAACCTCCAATAATCTCCCACAAACGGACACAGCCCCCACCCACATCATTAACCTTCTAGACAACAATCCCCACCCGTATAGCCCACCACCCCCAAAACGCGTCAAATCTACCTAACCTGATAAAAATACCAACACCCCACTCATAATTTCTTTATACATACAATCCTTTTTCGTACAACGTATATTAGTAGACAAGGGTAGCTCTGCCAACATCATGTACTACGACACCTGGAGACGAATGCACCTAGATGATAGTCTCATACAACCATACTCCACACCAACTATCGATTTTTCTGGCACCACCACCCACCCCCGCGGCATCGCTCAACTATTACTTCAATGGGGTCCACCTTCCCACCTCCACCAACACACAAACACTTTCGTCATCGTCGATTCCCCAGCACCTTATAACGTCATCCTTGGACGCCCAGCCCTGAACGCAATGCAAGCACAAATCCGTACATTTCGCAACGACATAATCCTGTCATTGCCTTCAGGACCCTAGATAATTCCCGGACATTACCCGATTCAACAAACCTGCTACCTCACCAAAAATACACCCCCCAAACCTTCAGCCATTCCCTCTGACAATCCCGACCACAACCTGACCCCCGTCGACCACTTCGAAACCTTCAGCATAGACACCACACATCCAGAATGCCAGATCAAAATAGGTGCTTTCCTCCCGAATCCGCTGCAACTACAAATCCTAGAGCTTGCGGTAGAGTTCTCTCACATTTTTGCCTGGACGCCCACGAACCTCAGAGCGATCCCCCGATCCTTCATGGAACATAGATTAGGAATTCCTTCAACACCGCAAAACAAGCCATTATCCGCAAAGAAATATCAGAGCTACTTGAAGCCGATGTCATCCGAAGAGTCCAATTCCCTCAATGGCTAGCCAACCCCGTCGTCGTACCAAAGCCAGGCGGCAAATTACGAGTTTGCATTGATTTCACCTCGCTCAACAAAGCCATCCCCAAAAAGCCGTATCCTCTTCCTTGAACGGATCTCCTCGCCGACGCCACAGCCGGATACAGCTTACTTTCATTTCTAGACGCTCACAAAGAATACCACCAAATCCTTATGGCAGAAGACGACGAAGAAAAAATTACCTTCGTCACACCCGAAGGGCTTTATTGCTATAAACGTATGCCTTTCGGACTTAAAAGCGTTGGTGCCGATTTTCAAGACACGATCAACCAAATGCTCAAATCCCAAATCGGCAGAAATGTCGAGGCGTACATCAACGACATCTTAGTTAAGACTCTTTCCGCATCAGACATAACTCGCGACCTCCGTGAAACATTTTAAACCTTGCAAGACTTTGGCCTAAAACTCAATCCCGAAAAGTGTACATTCGGAGTAAGTGCTGGTAAATTCTTGGGTTTTATGATATCATAGCGCGGACTTGAAATCAACCCATCCAAAATAGCAGCCATACAGAATCTAAAACCCCCAACAACTATTAAAGAAGTTCAGCGATTCAGTGGACGAATCACACCACTCAATTGTTTTCTTTCCAAATCCGGAGAAAAATCCCTCCCGTTTTTCTTGCTCTTACGAAACTGCAAACATTTTAAATGGACCCCCGAATGAGAGAAAGCCTTTCAAGACAAAAAACAATATTTGCAGAGTCCCCCTGTATTAGTTCCCCCAAAACCTGACGAATTCTTCCACCTTTACATCTCAATTGACCCCTCAGTTATAAGTGTCGTTCTCTGCGCCGACCGCGACAATGCCTTTCACCCAGTTTACTACATTAGCCACATTCTACAACCCGCCGAAACCCGATACTCCCCCTTAGAAAAACATATCTTCGCCCTGATCATGGCAACATGAAAGCTCTGACATTATTTCCACGCCCATCAGATATGCATGCACACCCAAGCTCTCATTCGACAGTCATTGTACAAAGTTGACACCACCAACCGCCTCATGCGATGGGCCATCGAGCTGTCCGAGTATGACATTACATACACCCGCAGGCAGCAAGTTAACGCCAACGCACTGTCTGACTTCATCATATAATGCACCGATTTACCCCCATCCCTCCCTCATCGTCCACCCGATGACAACATCCCAGACGACTGTTAGATAATTCATGTTGATGGTTCCGCAGCCGCAACCAACCAAGGCGCCGGTATAGCCATCACCTCACCCGAAGGCTCCAAATTATTCTACGTCCTAAAATACACATTCACAATCAGCAACAACGAATCTGAATACGAAGCGGTCCTCAAAAACGTTTAGTACATAAGCATTGAATATATCACCCGAAAAGCAAACATTGAAGCTGACATCCTCTCCAAAGTACACATAACTGACACAATAGACGGAACATGGATAGAGCCACTCACGCAGAGGTCTATCGATCACCTTCCAGTTATGAATATTTCCCAACCACAGTCTTGGATGACGCCCATCATCCAATACATCACCAACAACATCACCCCAGAAGACAAAGTCCAAACACAACAACTCAGACAAGTCACAGCCCGATACGTTATTCTAAACAATCAGTTATACCGACGCCATTACTCCTGGCCATTACTAAAGTGTGTGCCCGAAGCTGAAGGCAATTATATCTTACGCGAAATCCACGAAGGAATCTGCGGAACTCATATCGGGGCCCGAAGTTTAGCCCGAAAGGTCATGCGGACGGGATACTTCTGGCCCACAATAAAAGCTGATGCCACCGAGCTTATCAAACACTGTTCAAAGTGTCAGCTACACGCTAACATACACCACATGCCCATTGCCGAATTCCACTCCATCAGCAACCTGATTCCTTTCTATTAATGGGGCATGGACATTGTTGGCCCGTTCCCGAAAGCTAAGGGAAATAAGGAGTTTCTTATAGTGGCCATCGACCACTTCACCAAATGGGTTAAAGTAAAACCCGTCACTTCCATCACGGCACAAGTTGTCAAGGATTTCTTTTGGAACGACATCGTCACTAGGTTCGGCATACCCCACATCCTCATCACCGACAACAGGAAACAGTTCGAAATGCAGGAATTCCAGAATTTTTGCCAGGAATTACATATAGATCACCGTTTCACATCAGTCGGATACCCACAAACGAACGGCTTAACAGAAGTCACTAACCGAACCATCGTACAAGGTTTGAAAAAACGGTTAGACTCGTCCAAATCCAAATGGGTTGAAGAACTCCCGAATGTCCTGTGGTCTTACCGCACAACACCCTATTCCCTCACCTTCGAAAGCCCATTTTCTTTATGCTTTGGTACCGAAGCATTACTCCCAGTCAAAATCGGCTCTCCCTCTCCTAGATTAAAAAATTTCTCCATCGAGTGGAACGACCTCAAAATTACAGAAAGTTTGGCACTACTCGACAGTATTCGATCCAACGCAGCCACCCGTGAGTATAACTACAAACGATCCCTAGCAAAACACAAGAATGCAAGACTGCGCCCCCATAATCTCATCACAGGCGACCTCGTCCTTCGCAAAAACTCTGTTAGTCATCAAGAACCTACCCGGAAGCTAGACGCAAATTGGGAAGGCCCATACGTTATCTCCAAAGCCAATTCAAACGGCAGTTATCATTTGAAAGACCACAAAGGCCACATTCTCACCCGCACATGGAATGCAGCTAACCTCCGAAAGTATTACCTATAGTACTCACACGCCCCCACCAATTCGATTTTGGATAAACACTTGTTTTTTTTTTCAAAGTCAAAATAATTTCAATAATAATAATAACACACCTTTTTTATTCTTTTCTCTCTTTTCTTTACATTAACATAGCAGTCATCCATTTAATACCGTAACACCCCCACCCCATCCACAAGCCATACACATATACAAAAAGGATTAACTCAATTGCAACAGAAAGTAACAAAAAGTACATTGTATTAATCCCATGAGTTTTACAAAATATATATATACATCATACATTTTATGGCTCCCCCCCCCCCATTACATTACTTTCCCCTTCCTCCCCAACCACCACCCCTTCCCCTGGAGCCGCTTCCCCTTCCTCCACCCCTCTCCCGATTCCCCCTGCCTCTGGCCAGTTTCGGCAATTAACTCGTCGAAATCAAATGGACCCCCTTCCCAAGCGTACACATTCCCTTCCGACCTCATCGCTAAAGCCTGGAACTGGTCCGGCAACTGGAAAGAAGGATCAGTTTGCTGCATGTGATCCCTCAGCATGGCCAAGGTATCACCAGCAACGGGAGCCGCTACCCGAGAAAACAGCCTATAACACCGTTCATCCTTAAAGAACGACGTCACGACTGCCTTTTCTGTTGTAGCATTAATCATCCCTTTGGGAGTTTCATAGCGGTCCCGCAACCTCACCGCCTCTTCCTCCCATTTGCTCCTCGCCAGCTCCAACTCCCCCACCTTCAGCCCCTCTCGCATTAGTTCCTGCCGCACCCTCTCCAGCTCCTCCCCCTGCTCTCGAACCCTCCTCTTCCATTCTTGTACCTCGCTTTCGGCAACATCCTTCGCTGTTGCCGCTTCGTCTCTGGCCTTCCAAGCCAAGTCCTTCTCCGCCTCCACACTCTCATAATTATGATAAGTCAAGCGGAGGCGACCAAGGAGCTCGACCTCCGTGATGCTGCTCCGACTGATATGCTAAATAGGTGTTGTTTTACCCTATGTTGATTATGAGTAATTAAGGACTTAGATTGACTAATTGTCACTTTTAGTCTCTATGCTGTCACTTAATCATCCAGAACCTAAGGCAGAGTACCTATCGTGTAGCTAGTCTGTTGGAAAGTATCTACGATTTTATTAAATTAAATATCGTACTCCCAGGGAAGTGGTAATGGCTTAGTAGTAACTAGCCTTTTACCCTAACTCTTATCTTATGATCCAGTTATGCAATCGTCATCAATAACTTTGATGAGAGAGTGATTCATTCTCCACTAGGTTTAAGTCTATTTAAGCCTAAAAGTGTTTTACAAATAATGTCCTGATTCTATGTTTTACTGTTCCTACATGTTGATTGACCTATTTTCGAGTGTTTTAGACATGTCTTGGCCTGGATTGCAACTATGTTCTGAGTCTAAAGGTGTACCACATCTGAGTCACCTAATAAACCGCCCTACCTTAATGACGGCCATACTTACAGTTCGAGCTAAATACATCCATGAAAGCCCTATGTCACTTCGGGGATCATGCCGCTCACCCTAATGCCGACATAAAAACACAACTCAGCCTACTTAGACTACTTTAACAAACAGGGTGTTCTGTAGGTTATTTTATCTAATATGGCAGACACCAATACTAATTGATGCTTGTTAAACTAAACAGGTTATGAATAGACCATGGTTAGGAAATGTCTATAACCCTAAATTTAGTTTAAAAGAAACTACATTAAACATGCAGACATAATGAATATTAAGCAGGTGGCCATTTCCGGAAAATCATAAGAATTTCAACATGTATAACAAATAGTCATAAAAATCATAATCCAATATACATAATCAATATTTGGATGAACACAATACAAACAGATTAAGAGAGGGACAGGGGGACTGATGCCATAAAGAATTCACCCTTTACTTAGTCTCGCCGATGAAGCAAATGCTTTTATATGCTGTACTGCTCGACCCGACTCTGCTCGAGAGAACCTTCGGAGGACGCTTCCTCAGCCTAGTAGCTGGACTTTACCTTAATACCCAGCTTAAGCCCAGCCTTGTGGACTAACTCTTCGAATGCCTAGAGCCCGCTTAGGATCTCATAACGAAATCCCGGGTATTCTATGAATACCAGAAACGAACCTATCTATCGTAGCCTAGGATCTGAGACTAATTCTCAGAAACAAAGAAAATGAGACACTATCTAGAAATAAAAGAAACTTCTACTGCACCCGAGTCTTTAAGTGACTTATGCACTCGAGAAAAATGTACACTTGAAGTCACTAAATGACTCAGATCGAGTTTTGGAGGGAAATTTGAATTTTGAAACTTTGGGGAGTTGCCAAAAATTTGTAGAGAGAAGGTAGAGAGAAATATTTTTTTTAGAGAGATGAATTTTTGGTGGTTGGTTTGAGAGAAAATGAAAAAAATGGAATATTTGTAGGAGGGGCGGCCATCGGGACGCCCGTCCCGAGTTGCTTCGGGATGCGTGCCGGATTTATTTTTATTTTTCATAATTCCCTACAAATCTTAGTACGCCAAAAACAATATATAACAGGTCTTCATGTTTATCCTATCAAATTCAGAAGCTGTTAAAAACTCTGTGCAAAAATTTCTCAGTTTCTTTTTCGAAAATCATGACTACCCTAATCTTATCCCAACTTCTGTTCAGCAAGAATTTCAGAAAAACAAAAACTGTGTTTATACAATTTAATTAGTGAAAAATAAACTGCATTTGAAACACCTTTGTTTTTCATAGAAATTTGAGAAATAAAATGTCTGAAGAAAAATTGTTGAATAAAATAAGAGACCCTTTTTTTAAAAAAAAAGTTTGAAAACAAAAAAAAGTAGGGGTCAATTATTTAATTTTAGTTCAAACAATTTATTTGCTGAAAGAATAGTGAAAAGAATCTTCCCTTTTTCAATGGCCCTTATTTCTGATCTCTCGTATCTCTGCTTGTATGTTTCGCATCTCTATGCGCATGGCTCTCATCTCATCCCTTTGCATGCCCTGCTCACTTCGTAAGTCAGCTAACTCCCGGAGTATCTGTGCATTTTAGTTTTCCTGGAGACTGACTGTGGCTCTGAGTTGGTCCATGTTGGTTGTGATATTCAGACTAACTTGGTCTGAATGACACAATCTGCGTGTAATTCCTTGATCCATCTCATAGATCCTTTGAGCCAAAGTATCTATCTGCACGGACAACACTGAATGAGAACCGTTAGTACTTCCCCGGATGAAGGGGTGTGCTCGTTAGGCATTGGAGTGTACTCAGGAGATGTTGGTGAGTTTTGGGTTTGGTCAAGGGGTGGTGGATTTGTAGGAACTCTCTGGGCAGGAGTGTGAACTGGAGATCTTTGAGGTTCTTCTCTCGGAGGAAAGGTATCTTCAGAAGGATCTTCTTCCGTGGGACTAGGCTCACGGGTGTTCAGTAATCTTCTCACTAAGTCACTGGTATCTAGGCTTGAGTTTATTTCTATAGGTTGTGAAGGAGGGTTCTCCCGTGGTATTTCTGGTTCAGGCCTAGATGGTCCTTCTGGCTTTGTCTTCTTTGGTCCTGGAGTGTTAGGGTTTTCTGTTTTCTTTGCTTGATTTGTAGCTGCTCTTGTTCTCTTCATCTATGAGTGCAAAGTCTGGTTAGGAATAACAAATAACAAAAACAAAATAGAAAACAATTTTTTTTTCTTTTATATTTTATTTGGAAAGCAGATAAATTCCCTCAATATGGTTTTAGAATAATTTTCTAAAGTTTGATTATCCTAAATGTCTTAATTTCAGATAATATCTAAAATTAGTTAGTTATCATAACCCTATATTTCGGAAATTGATTTTCTAACTAGCATAAAATAAGTGTAGGTCTAAAGTCTAGGTTACTACCGTTACCTATCATAAGTTTCTAGAATTGTGGCAAATAATCCCAAATTCATTATGATATTTCCCCAGCAACGGTGCCAAAAATCTGATGCTGCTCCGACTGACATGCTAAATAGGTGTTGTTTTACCCTATGTTGATTATGAGTAATTAAGGACTTAGATTGACTAATTGTCACTTTTAGTATATATGCTGTCACTTAATCAGCCAGAACCTAAGGCAGATTACCTATCGTGTAGTTAGTCTGTTGGAAAGTATCTACGATTTTATTAAATTAAATATCGTACTCCCAGGGAAGTGGTAACGGCTTAGTAGTAACTAGCCTTTTAACCTAACTCTTATCTTATGATCCAGTTATGCAATCGTCATCAATAACATTGATGAGAGAGTATTCATTCTCCACTAGGTTTAAGTCTATTTAAGCCTAAAAGTGTTTTACAGATAATGTCCTGATTCTATGTTATACTGTTCCTACAAGTTGATTGACCTATCTTCGAGTGTTTTAGACATGTCTTGGCCTGGATTGCTACTATGTTCTGAGTCTAAAGGTGTACCACATCTGAGTCACCTAATAAACCGCCCTACCTTAATGACGGCCCTACTCACGGTTCGAGCTAAAGGCATCCATGAAAGCCCTATGTCACTTCGGGGATCATGCCGCTCGCCCTAACGCCGGCATAAAAACACAACTCAGCCTACTTAGACTACTCTAATAAACAGGGTGTTCTGTAGGTTATTTTATCTAATATGGCAGACACCAATACTAATTGATGCCTGTTAAACTAAACAAGTTATGAATAGACCGTGGTTAGGAATTGTCTATAACCCTAAATTTAGTTTAAAATAAACTACATTAAACATGCAGACATAATGAATATTATGCAGGTGGCCATTTCCGGAAAATCATAAGAATTTCAACATGTATAACAAATAGTCATAAAAATCATAATCCAATATACATAATCAATATTTGGACGAACACAATACAAACATATAAAGAGAGGGACAGGGGGACTGATGCCATAAAGAATTCACCCTTTACTTAGTCTCGCCGATGGAGCAACTGCTTGTATATGTTGTACTACTCGACCCGACTCTGCTCGAGAGAACCTTCGGAGGACGCTTCCTCAGCCTAGTAGCTGGACTTTACCTTAATACCCAGCTTAAGCCTAGCCCTGTGGACTGACTCTTCGAACACCTAGAGCCCTCTTAGGATCTCCTAACAAAATCCTGGGTATTCTATGAATACCAGAAACGAACCTATCTATCGTAGCCTAGGATCTGAGACTAATTCTCATAAACAAAGAAAACGAGACACTATCTAGAAATAAAAGAAACTTCTACTGCACCCGAGTCTCTAAGTGACTTATGTACTCGAGGAAAATGTACACTTGAAGTCACTAAATGACTCAGATCGAGTGGAGAGGAATGAATTCAACTAAGGAAGGCCTGGGGTATTTATAGCAGCTTTCTAGAGTGAATTTTTCCAAGAATTTCGATGTGGGACTTGGACCAGGCATCCGGGACGCCCGTCCCGGCCTGTTGACCAGGTCAGGATGCCCATCCTGATTCGGGACGCCCACCCCGACGTCTGAACTTCTGAAAATTTGAGTTTTTGCCCCGAAATTTGCCATTTTCTTCTACTTTTCACCCGACACTTCCAAAATCACAATAACTGTGAAATTGAGTTAATAACAATCAATTAAGACCAATTTGCCCTCAATTTCACCCTAAATTATGCCTAAAAACATGCTAAAAATGTGATATGATTTATGCATATCACTCCGAAAGCAAGGCCTACCAAAATCAACACAACCAACAAAATACAAGTTAGTTCCATAGATAATCATCATCTACATTCACCTATTTCTAACCACCCTCCCACCCTTACCTCAAATTTTCGCTGATACATCTGACCGATCAGCACTTCCGTCGGCACCTCTCCACCGTCTACTTCAAACCCGGGGGGAAGCAATGTTGAAAAAACGTCATTGCCATCCCTAGACCCCCCTCTGAAAGATTTGTGGGAATATCCCAAGGGGGAACATACTTCCCCACCCCAACCTCCTTCCCCCAACCCTCACCTGGACCCCTCCTTAACCATTTCAAAGGTGGAGTCGTATCCATCGAACCCTCCTCAACCACCTCCTTCCCCTTACCCTTCCCCGACTCCTTCGCTACTACCGGGGCCACCGTCTCCTTTTTCTTTCTGGCCCCGATAGCCACACTCTCCCCCCTATCCATCTTCTCCGCACCCCCATCCTTCTTCTCCGTATCCCGGAACATCCCTAGACAATAATACCTATGAGTTTCGGTTATAAAACTAAAGCTCCCTTTGTCAGGCATAACCGAAAGAATTTTTAGTTTACCAGATGACTTCCTTTTACGTTTATCCGGATTGTTTTGAACCATCTCGATCACTAAGTTTTTTTCTACAAATAAACAAACAATCCATCAGCTTCGACTATCACACAGCAGAATAAATAATTAACAAACCCACAATACATATAAAGAACCCCTCCCCCCCTCATCAACTCCTTCATAAGCACCCACGCAGTTTTCGGATGTCCAATCTGGAATCGCACTCCAACCCCGCATGCCTCATCAGGGTTTCCGACCAATCCTCACCCACAGACAACTCAAACCGGTACTTCGACAATATCTCCGCACCTTATAGTCCCTCCCATAACCATCCAGCACCTCATTACTCAAGCTTTTTTTTGTTATTCCAGGGCAGCAAGAGGCCGTTGCTGCCAAAACTGTGATGCTTGACATATAAAAATTCATTTTTCCAAGAATGAATACTGGAAGGACCCAGAATGACCAGCCGAGCACTCCGTCTGGCAATATAAAAAACCCCGCCCCTCTGGCGTCGTACACTTTTGGCTCAAATAGTACAACCTACGCCAAAACTCTAACCGACACTCACACCCGAATGCCCTACAGGCCATCAAAAACCCTACCGTAGTCTGAATGACGTTCGGCATCAACTGTCCCAACTAAATTTTGTAATATTTACAAATATCCACAAATAGTGGGTGCAAAGGAAACTGCAACCCTGCCCGCTGGTGAGCTACGTAAGTGGTCACACAGTTCACCGGGGGAGTGTGAATTCGCTAATTGGCATCCGGGCAAATGGTCTTGTACGTTATAGGGAAATGATAATGTTCCCGGATGCCTTATACTGAGGAACCTGGGGATTCTCTTTTTCTTCACACCACTTAGTCTTCGGTTCTTTCCTCACCGGTCCCACTTCCTCCTTTGGCCTTCGGTAAGCCATCCCAGAGCTTACATCTTTCTCATCTATCAAGGGGAAATAGAAGTCCTCCCCATCCATCCTGTACCATACACTTGCATCCCGATCCCATGACGAACCTACGAGACCCATCCATTCCACTAACTCCTCAAATCCCACTGACCCACCAGACCCTTCAGACGTACTTTCTTGCCCATCACCCAAACCCGTTTTATCTGAAGCACTCATTATACCCGTGTGTTTCTTTCCCTTACCTAACTGCTTTGTATCTTCTTCCCTTCTTCCCCAAGCCCTACCCAGAAAACGTAAATCAACAGAACAACAAAGTACCTGAAATTTGTCGAGGAGTCATGTTTTAGCACAGAAAGTCCAAGCACAATCACACAAAAGCAATAGCACACAAGTACTGCAGCAAGTGGCCGAGCTAAGAAGCAACCAGTAAATGCGGTCGTTGCCTCCACTGATGATCAATTTGAGGCACTGAAGGCCAGCATTACTAATCAGCTGAATGCTTTCCAACAAGGGAAAAGCATTCAGTCAGTATACCAAGTCTGCGAATTTTGCCAAGGACCACATTTCAGTGGGGATTGTTATGGTAATGGGATATTAACTTCCAGAAGATATGGAACAAGTGGACGCAGTGAATTCTGCTCCTATAGGAAATACCTACAATCCCACTTGGAAGAACCATCCGGGATTTAGCTGGAGAAACAATCCCGGGACTACTAACTTCAGAAAAGAGTACCTCAGCAACTGCCATATCCGCAGAACCAGCAAGTCGCTCTGCCTGCACCAAGGAACTACATCGTTCCAGCTGATCCCATGCAAGAATTCAGAGACATGCTGAAGAGCATTTCCGACTCCAACAAGGAAATGATAGAGTCCAACAGAAAGATTCAGGAAGCTCACGCAGAAAGAATCCAGCAGAACGAGAATAGACAGAAGCAGACCGAGCAAACAATCAAAACACACAAGCTGCTATACAAACTTTAGAGAGGCAGATGGGTCAACTATCCACCCATTTCTCTCACAGGTCCCAGGGAACGCTACCAAGCAACACTGAGACCAACCCTCAAACTGAATGCAAGACCATCACTCTAAGATCTGGTAAAATTCTATCTCCATCTCCACCCAAACCATCTGACCCTCCTATTCTTGTGCAGGAACCAGAAGAAGGCTCCAAGGACCCAACGCCGACGGATGTCGAGATCGAAGTAGCAAGGAAAGGGAAGACGGAGTTTATTCCTGAGTACCGGCCAAAAGTACCTTACCCTGCCAGACTTATGCACAATAAAGATAAGGAGCAATTTGAAAAGTTTCTTAGGAATTTTAGTCAGATTCATGTTAATTTACCTTTACTTGATGTTATTTCTGAAATGCCAAAGTATGCTAAGTTTTTAAAAGAAGTTGTTAGTAATAAAAGAAAATTTGACATGGACAAGGTGGTTCTTAATGAAGAATGTTCGGCGGTGTTGAATAAACTACCGTCTAAACAGAAAGATCCTGGTTGTTTTACCTTGCCATGTACAATTGGAAATATTACTAACATGCATGCATTAGCAGACTTAGGAGCTAGTATTAATCTTATGCCATCTAGTTTATTTGATAAATTAGGATTGCATGATTTGAAAACGACTAGGATGTGCATACAACTTGCAGATAGGACAGTCAAAATCCCCAAGGGAATAATTGAAGACCTCTTAGTAAAGGTCGGAAAATTTGTATTTCCTGTGGATTTCGTTGTCATGGACATGAATGGGGAAGGAGGAGTGCCCCTGATCCTAGGTCGACCATTTCTAGCTACCTCAAAAGCATTAATAGACGTCAGTAATGGTCAAATCAAGTTAAGGGTAGGAAATGATGACATCACTTTTGATCTAAATGAGACCCTTAGGTATCCCATGCATTTAGATGATACTTGTTTTTGTGTGGATGCCATGGAACACTTGATTGCAATTAACGTGACAGACCTATGCTCAAACTATCAAGTTCTAAGTGAGGACTCCCTAGAATTAGAGGAGTCTGAACTTAGCTCTTCTGAAAATGAAATTACTTCTGATAGTTTCACTGAGATAGGTTGATGAGATGAAGAAAGAACGAACCTCGTTTGAAGATCCACCAGACTTGGAACTGAAGGAACTACCCACTCATCTGTGCTACGAATTCCTAGATGACAACAAGAAACTTCCCATTATTCTTGCAGCTGATCTGACTGCAGAACAAAGGAAGCTGACTGGACATGTGCAGAAAGCATAGAAGAGCCTTTGCCTACAAAATTGCAGATATCCCAGGTATTAATCCAAGCTTTTGTTCGCATAAGATTCTTCTAGAAAATGAGTATAAGCCATGTGTGCAACCTCAAAGGAGGTTGAATCCTAATGTGTGTGATGTTGTTAAGAAAGAAGTCATTAAACTGTTAGATGCAGGACTTATCTACCCTATCTCAGATAGTGAGTGGGTAAGCCCGGTGCAGGTAGTACCTAAGAAAGGCGGTATAACAGTTGTTAGGAATGAGCATAATGAACTAATCCCTACAAGAACTGTAACTGGTCATCGTGTATGCATAGACTATAGAAAATTAAATACGGCCACACGAAAAGATCACTTTCCCCTTCCTTTTATTGACCAAATGTTAGAAAGATTATCTGGACACATGTTTTATTGCTTTCTTGATGGGTTTTCTGGTTATTTTCAAATTCCTATTTCCCCTGAGGACCAGCATAAAACTACATTCACATGCCCTTTTGGAACATTTGCATATAGAAGGATGCCTTTTGGTTTGTGTAATGCACCTGCTACATTTCAACGTTGTATGACTGCTATCTTTGAGGACATGTTAGGAAGATCTATGGAAGTATTTATGGATGACTTTTCTGTTTTTGGTAATTCATTTGAGGTTTGTCTAAGGAACTTGGAGTTAATGTTGAAACGTTGTATAAAATCTAACCTGGTTTTAAATTGGGAAAAATGCCACTTCATGGTAAAAGAGGGAGATGCCACTTCATGGAAGTAGATAAGGCAAAAATTGAAGTTATTTCGAAACTACCTCCTCCCAAAAATGTGAGAGCCGTTAGGAGTTTTTTGGGACACGCTGGCTTTTATCGTAGGTTTATAAAGGATTTTTCATCAATAGCCAGGCCGTTGATCAATTTACTCGGAAAAGATGTTCCATTTGTCTTCGATGAGAAATGTCTAAAAGCTTTTAATAGACTTAAGGAACTCTTAACTACTGCACCCATCATGACGTCACCAGACTGGAGTCTACCTTTTGAGCTTATGTGTGATGCTAGTGACTATGCAGTAGGAGTAGTTTTAGGACAAAGACATGATAAGAAATTCCATGTAATATACTATGCTAGTAAAACCTTAACTGATGCTCAGGAAAATTACACTACGACAGAAAAGGAATTATTAGCAGTAGTATATGCATTTGATAAGTTTCGATCTTATCTAGTCCTGTCTAAAACTATTGTTTATACTGATCATTCGGCACTAAAATACTTGTTCAATAAAACCGACGCAAAACCAAGATTGATTAGATGGGTTTTATTGCTTCAAGAATTTGACATAGAAATTCGGGATAAGAAAGGGGCAGAAAACTTAGCCGCAGACCACTTGTCTAGGCTAGAAAATCCGACCCTAGAAGCCATTGATGAGACAATCATATCTGATAAATTCCGGATGAGAATCTATGTGCATTATTGCTATTTTCTCACCCCCTTGGTTTGCAGATATAGCAAATTACTTGGCAGCCCGGACTCTCCCTAGTGATATCACTGCTCAACAAAGAAGAAAATTCTTTGCTGACCTGAAATATTACTATTGGGAAGATCCTTTTCTATTTCGAATATGTGCAGATCAGATGATCAGAAGATGTGTATCTCAAGAAGAAGGTTTCCAAATTCTGGAACATTGTCACTGCGGACCAACAGGCGGTCACTTAGCTGCAGCTAATACCGCCCGAAAAGTATTAGAAGCAGGCTTTTACTGGCCTACCATATTCAAAGACGCCGCAGCATTTACAGGATCGTGCGATGCCTGTCAGAAAGCGGGAACCATATCTTCTCGAGATTCTACCCCAACAGGCAATTCAAAGTGTAGAAATATTTGACATATGGGGTATAGATTTCATGGGTCCGTTTCCTTCCTCTTTTGGTATGAAGTACATCTTAGTAGCTGTAGAATATTTTTCAAAATGGCCTGAGGCACAGGCCCTACCTACTAATGATGCTAGAGCTAAATTCCTTAAGCAGATTTTCGCCAGGTTTGGATGTCCAAAAGCCCTAATTAGTGATCGAGGTACGCACTTCTGCAACTCTCAATTGCAGAAGGTACTCCAGCAATACGGAATTCAGCATCGCATTTCCACAGCCTACCATCCTCAAACCAACGGGCAGGCTGAGGTAACCAATAGGGGAATAAAGAGAATCCTAGAAAAGACCGTGGGTGTTAACCGTAAGGATTGGGCCAATAAACTGGAGGATGCATTATGGGCCTTCCGTACAGCATACAAAACCACTACGGGGTTCTCACCCTATCGACTAGTCTACGGAAAAGCATGCCACCTTCCGGTTGAACTTGAACATAGAGCTTACTGGGCAGTGCAAAAATGCAATCTCGACGATAAATTGGCTAAGGAACACCGGATTCTACAACTCAACGAATTGGATGAGTGGAGGCTCAAAGCCTATGAGAACTCACATCAGTTCAAAATGACGAGTAAACTCCGGCATGACAGACGACTCAGAGCCCAGAAAAATTTGAACCAGGGATAAGGTATTGTTGTACAACTCACGTTTCAAATCTTTCCCAGGAAAGCTACGTAGCTGTTGGTCAGGACCGTTCACGATCACGGAAGTATCACCTTTCGGAGCATGTGACATCATGGATTCTGACGGCATTATTCAAAAAGTAAACGGACAACGCCTGAAGATTTACAAAGAGCCGTTTGACTCGTCCGAGCAGATTGTGGACTTCACAGACTAAGGGAGTATCTCTTTCATTTTATTTCTTGTTTTGTTATTTCTAGATTCTATCTTACCCGTAGTTAGTTGAATAAGTGTGGGGTAAGAATCTTTTCTGTTTTATTTCTTATTTTCAAATAAGTGTGGGGTAATTACATATGCATGACCACTGAGGACAGTGCCAGACTTAAGTGTGGGGTAGCAGTGCACGGTGCACTGTAGCAGTTTGCAAAATTTTTCGCATGATTTTGCTTGTTTTCACGTACTTTCACACCCTTCCAAAAAAATTTCAAAATTTTTCCGTCTTTCAGACGTCTAAATGCAGTATGCTTGGTTAAACAATTGCTTATGTCTATGATATGTAGGTAGTATGTTATGGTTAGTAGGAGATAATTGATAGCTATCTTGGACTAATTGATTAGGAATAGGGAATTCCTGATAACTGAGCACAACTTGTCTGGATTAGAGACCTCAACCAATTACTTGTTCGAGACTTAACTAGATAAAATTAGACCAGTTGTGGATATATTGGCAGTTAGAATGACTAGATGAGACTCTGAGCTAGAAGTGAAAAGAAATTAAAGAAAGTTAATCAAATAAGGGTAGTTTGCCAGCGGCCTTCGCTACTCGAGCACCACTCCTTCGGGGAATTTAAAGCCTGATGCCCTAAGGTCGTGTAGATCTGGGAGTCATCGGAGTGGGACTCGCTACATGGGTAGTTGAAGTTGACGTGTTCTAAGCAGACTCAAAATACCCTGAATCTATAAAATAACTAAATGCTAAAACATTAAAAATCTGATCACCAAAGCTCAGAACTCAAAAAGTTGTCTGTTGTTAATATGTCTAGCGATAGGTCGAAGTGTTATCTGGTAGTAGTTAAGACAAGAGTACATTGTGTTGACTATCTGGTCTGGACTAGTACACACACTACACATCAGGAAGACCCTGTGACTAAGAAAAAAGTCCAACCTAATTGTTGATTTATTTTCTGCCTGATCATAACAAGCTACTAGAGACATTTGAGACCTTGTCATAACAACCTAACCAGACAGACCTGTATTAAGACTTGTCTGAAGAATTTTTGGAATAAAAACATGACTAGGAATTTAAGTAACTTCAGGTAGACTTTGCTTGAGGACAAGCAAAAAGCTAAGTGTGAGGTTATCTGATACGCGAAAAAAGTATCACTTTTTTGGCATGTTTTTATGTATGAATTTGGGTGAAATCGAGGGTAATTTGATCTTGATTGTTCATTATTCACTTAATTTCACCCTTTTTATGATTTTGGAAGTGTCAGGTGAGAAGTAGACGAAAACAGCAAATTTTGGGGCAAAAACGCAATTTCTGAAAATGTTGACTCGGTTAAAGGTTCAGGACGGGCGTCCCGAGCCGCCAGAAGCTGTCCCACATCGAATATTTCAGAGATTTTCACTTCGGGAAGCTGCTATAAATACCCCAGGTCTCCAGCAGTTGAATTCATTCCTCTCCACTCGATCTGAGTCATTTAGTGGTGACCAGTGTACAATTATCTAGTACACAACTCACTCAGAGACTCGGATCTCAGTTTTCTTTCTTATTAGTGTTTTGTTTTAGTTTCTGAGAAATAGTCTCAGATCTTAGGTTTCTATAGATAGGTTCGTTTCTGGTATTCATAGAATACACGGGATTTCGTTAGGAGATCCTAAGAGGGCTCTAGGCGTTCGAAGAGTCAGTCCACAGGGCTGGGCTTAAGCTGGGTATTAAGGTAAAGCCTAGTTACTAGGCTGAGGAAGCGTCCTCCGAAGGTCCTGGTGAGCAAAGTCAGGGCGAGCAATACGACATATACAGCAGTACGCTCCGTCGGCGAGACTACGTAAAGGGTGATTTCTTTATGGCATCAGTCTCCATGTCCCTCTCTTATATGTTGTTATTGTTTTGTTCTAAATACATATTATGAATACGAGATTATGATGTTTATGAATAGTTGTTTGATATGTTGACGTTATTTTGTTTTTCCGGAAATAGCCACCTGCTAAATATTCACTATGTCTGCATGTTTAATGTGCTCATTTAAACTAAAGTTAGGGTTATAGACAACTCCTAACCACGGTCTAATCATAACCTGTTTAGTTTAACAGGCATCAATTAGTATTGGTGTCTGCCATGCTAGATAAAATAACCTGCTGAACACCTTGCATGTTAGAGTAGTCTAGGGGAAGCCGAGCCGAGTCCGATTATGCCGGCGGCTAGGGCAAACGGTATGATCCCCGAAGTGACATAGGGCTTTCATGGATGCCTTCGTCCCGCACCGTGAGTAGGGCCGTCATTAAGGTAGGGCGGTTTATTAGAAACCTCGGATGTGGTACGCCTTTAGACACAGAACATAGTTGCAATCCAGGCTAAGACATGTCTAAAATACTCGAATTTAGGTCATTCAACATATAGGAACAGTATAACATAGAATCAGAACTCATCTATAAAACACTTCTAGGATTAATTAGACTTAAACCTAGTGGAGAATGAATCACCCTCTCATCAAAGTATTTGATGAAGATTGCATAACTGGATCATAAGATAGGAGTTAGGAATACAGACTAGTTACTACTAAGTCGTTGCCACTTCCCTGGGAGTACGATATTTATTTAATAAAATCGTAGATACTTTCCAACAGACTAGCTACACGATAGGTACTCTGCCTTAGGTTCTGGCTGATTAAGTGACACCATAGAGACTAAATGTGACAATTAGTCAATCACAGTTCTTAATTATTCATAATCAACATAGAGTAAAATAACACCTATTTAGCACATCGGTCGGAAACCCCATCAGTATCTCTTTTGCTTTGTGTTTCCCCCTTTTCTCTGAATTCTTTTTTGTTAAAGTGTTTAAGTGTATAAGAGTTTGTATAAGAGTTTATACAAGAGTTGTTACTAGTAATCCTGTTGGTTTGAGACTCCAAGATCTTGTTCATTGGTTGGTTTAATTAAGTTTTCTTTTCATTTTGCTTGATCTCTTGTGTAATTTTGAATGTGGGGAGATCCAGAAAATGAATTTTTATAATTCTTTTCTCCATAAAGAAGATATCTAATTTGACTTAGTAAAATTTAAGGTAAAGTGACATTTTCTTTTGAGAATCTAAAAAACCTCCCAAATTTTATGTGTTAAATTATTTATAAATATTATATGAGATCTCTGTATTCCAGTCTTAAAATTTCTACCTAACAAAATTCAACTCGATGAAAATAGCACCATCATCATATATCGAATTTAAATTAATTGTAAAGTCATAATAAAAAAAGTGGGGTTTTGACTGTTTCTTTGTTTGAAATGGGATGTTCCAAAACATTATACACTTCTAATGAATTGGTTGATTTCTCTTTTTTATCTTTTTTTTCTTTTAATTTTAAATTATTTTTTAAAACTAAAACAAAATTTGTGTGTAGTTACCCCATGAGAGAAGCAATGGAAGCTCTTGATCTATTAAGAAGGAACATAAATTTCATCAACATCGTCTTGACTGATGTCATCTAATTTGATCTGAATGGCTTTCAGCTTCTGGAAATCATATCTTGCCAATTCAAAACTCTAGTAATAAGTAAGGATTTATATATATGTGTGTGTACACATATATTTACACCTTTACGACTTCAATAAATACTACATAAAAAATACACAACTCTTACGCATAATAATTACATATCTCTATACCTTACACAATTCCTACGCATAATAATTACATATCTCTATGCCTTACACAACTCCTACGCATAATAATTACATATCTCTATACCTTTTCAATGATAGTATTCCTCAAGAGCTCTCAAAACAATAATGGACAATTAAATATTGTCTCTCATAATTCCGGGGGTATTTATAACTATTTATTTACATATAGTAATACTGCTATATCATGGCACTCCACGGAGCAAACAATAGCAGCAACTTCTTCTAATCATGCTGAGATAATAGCCATTCATGAAGCAAGTCGAGAATGTGTATGGTTGAGGTCAATAATATATTATATTAGAGAGAGTTGTGGTTTATCCTCCAGAAGAGAGATTCCAACTCCTCTATATGAAGATAATGCAGCTTGTATGGCTCAATTAAAATGAGGGTATATCAAAGGAGATAGGACGAAACACATTTCACATAAATTCTTCTTTACTCATGAATTTCAAAAGAATAGTGAAATTGATGTGCTCCAAATTCGATCATGTGATAATCTTGCAGATATATTCACTAAAGCTCTTCTGACTGCAACTTTTGAGAAATTGATATATAAAATTAGTTTGCATCGGTTTAAAGATTTCGAAAGATCATCTCATCAGGGGGAGAAATCTACACATAAAGAATAGTGTACTCTTTTTCCTTCACTAGAGTTTTTTGCCCACTAGGTTTTTATCTAGAAAGGTTTTAACAAGGCATGTTCTTTATGTAATGGACATCCAAGGGGAAGTGTTATGAATTCCGAAGATTCAATAAATTAGTGGATGTCCATCGTATAATCGTTATTATCTTTTTATCCCGAGATAATTACGTACTTAATTAAAGGTGATAAGTATCACCTGATGTCTATCTCTAAGGTGACACATATCACCAAGTACTTATAACTTTGGTGACAAGTGTCACCCTTTGTGCTTATCCTTATCCCCTATTCACCCCTATAAATAGAGGGTCTTATACCCTTTTATAGATACAACCAATAAACAACAAGAAATCACATAATAATATTCTCTCTATTTTCTACGTCTCACATTTACTTTTCATCTTGTTTTACTATTTTTATATAATTTCGTAATAAAAATCACAAAAATAGTGTAATTTAAGAAATAGAAATTTTCAGTTTACCTTCAAAAGAATAAGGGAAAATCCGTTTTCCTTAAATTAATTATTTTCAAATTAATTACATAAAGTCAAACCTGTTAATGTTTGTTTCTATCCTTTTTTTTCTTGAAAAATATTCTATTTCTTAATTAGCATGCCTATTAATTATTTCTTTTTTCACCTTTTTTTATTTTTTTTAAATATAATTTATTATGTTTAAATTAGTAATTTTATTTATATATAATTTTAATTGATAGAAAAATAAAACACTTTTGACTTAAATCAACAAGTGTTAAAATTTGTTAATGCTGATTGTGAATATGGAAAGACAATTGTGAGATTTTGATTGAGTTTCATAAATACATAATGAGTAGTGTCACAGTGTTAATATTCTTGTATACATATACAACACACCGTTGGATTAGAAGAAAGACAATCTGAGCCATTGAATAATTCATCATCTATATATATATATATATATATATATATATATATATACATATCTTCCTTTTCCTTTTCATTCTTCTTCAATGCAACACAAGAAGATCAGAAGAGAAAAATAAATAAAATTTCATTTTGTCTAACTTAAAAGAAAAAGAAAATGGTGGAAATAATTCACACCCGTTTTTGGACTTTGAGAATTTTCCCATTAGGTCGATTCCCCACACGTCGAAAGGTCATGCAGCTAAGACCGGAGTTTGTTCAACGGAGGGAAACCTTAGGATGTTATTGAACTTTTGGCAGACTTCACAGTTTTTGACATACTCCTCCACATCACATTAGAGCGTAAGCTAGTAATACCCTTGGTTGATCACATTATCTGATAGAGATCTTGATTCAAGGTGTCCGCCACAAACTCCCTCGTGCATTTCCTCTAATATAGGCTTAGTGAGGTCGGGAGGCACGTAGTGGAGGAGTAGTTTGGTGAAGGATCGCCGATAAAGAATGTTGTTGAGCACCAAGTATCGGGCTGCCCGCTTCCTTATTTGTCTTGCACTTGCTTTGTTCTCGTGGAGTGTGTCTCGGGTGAGGTAATCCTTGATTTCATCTACCCGCATAGGCTCGCTGATTTCCTCCTGTTGGAGTGGTAGTATGCCAGCCGCATTAGGTCTGAGCTCTATGTCGATGGCGAGGTCGTTAGGAGTTTCCTCCGAGATGATCTTTGTCAGTCTGTCTACATCCACGTTTTCATTCCGGTCTATTTTCTCCAACGTGAAGCGACAGAGTTGGGTGAGCAGGTGTTTGACTTTCTCGACGTAATCTTTCAGACTGTCCTAGTCTACGATGAATTCATTGTTCACCTGGTTGACGATTACTTTGTGAGTCGCTATAGACCTTTAGGGGGTGGACGCCGGCAAATAGGGCCCAAGCCATGCCAATTATGAGAGTTTCGTACTCAGCTTGATTATTTGATAGGGGTAGTCTAGCTTCACGTAGCGAGCACCTTTGTAGCGGTCGGAGGGCGAGCTAATGACAATGCCTACTCCTACTCCATTTGAGTTAACTGCCCCGTCTACTTTCATCGTCCATGTTTCCTCGTCGAGCAGAGTGGGATCCACCTCGACAAGGCTCGTGGCGCTGGAAAAGGACAATTTTGTTGGGAAGTCGGATAATGCTTGTGCCTTGATAGCCGTCCTTGGGGCGAACCTGAGGTCCAATTCGCAGAGCTCAATAGACCACCTCAACATTCTCCCTAATTGGTCCAACTTGTGGAAAATCTGTTTCAATGGGTAGTTGGTGTAGATGATTGGTCCAACATTCTCCCTGATTGGTCCAATTAATACCGGGTGACAAGTATCACCCTTTGTGCTTATCCTTATCCCCTATTCACCCCTATAAATAGAGGGTCTTATACCCTTTTGTAGATACAACCAACAAACAACAAGAAATCACATAATAATATTCTCTCTATTTTCTACATCTCTCATAATAAAAATCACAAAAATAGTGTAATTTAAGAAATAGAAATTTTCAATTTACCTTCAAAAGAATAAGAGAAAAAAATATGTTTTTCTTAAATTAATTATTTTCAAATTAATTGCATAAAGGCAAACATTAATTATTTTTAAATTAATTGCATAAAGTCAAACCTCTTAATGTTTGTTTCTATCCTTTTTTTTCTTGAAAAATATTCTCTTTCTTAATTGACATGCCTAGTAATTATTGCTTTTTTCAACTTTTTTTTTAAATATAATTTATTATTTAAATTAGTAATTTTTTATATATAATTTTAATTGATAGAAAAATAAAACACTTTTGACTTAAATCAACAAGTGTTAAATTTGTTAATGCTGATTGTGTATATGGAAAGATAATTGTGAGATTTGATTGAGTTTCATAAATACATAATGAGTAGTGTCACAGTGTTAATATTCTTGTATATATACAACACACCGTTGGATTAGAAGAAAGACAATCTGAGCCATTGAATAATTCATCTATATATACATACATATCTTCCTTTTCATTCTTCTTCTTTGCAACACAAGAAGATCAGAAGAGAAAAATAAATAAAATTTCCTTTTGTCTAAAAAGAAAAAGAAAATGGTGGAAATAATTCAGGAGGTTGAAGATCAACAACTGCTGCTCCAGCAGAAAGGGAAGGAGGTGGTGACAACGAAAGAGGAGAAAAAACAGCAGAAAGAGAAGGAGGTGGTGACAACCGAAGAGGAGAAAATACCACGCAGTGCGAGTTCTCGTGGTCGATGACAACATTGTTTGTCTTGCTATTCTGTTTCTCAACTCAAGCAGTGTGGTTTTCAAGGTTAGTTTTAATTAATTGATTAGAAATTAATGGACTCCTTTTATTTATATGTATATAATCCAGAAATTTATCTATAAAAAAGTTAAAGCTTCAGTTTTTTTATCTTTTATGCGTATGTATGCTTTTGTTTGTATATGTATGTATATCTCTTTTGCTTTATGTTTCCTCCTTTTCCCAGAAATGTTTTGATGATAAATGGTTTAGGTGTATGAAAGAGTTGTTACTTGTAATTTTGTTGGTTTGAGACTGCAAAATCTTGTTTATTGGTCGATTTAATTAAGTTTTTGTTTCATTTTGCTTGATTTCTTGTGTGATTTTAAATTTGTGGACATCTAGTAAATAAAATTTTATAATTCTTATCTCCATAACTATTACTTGAAGAAGATATATAATTTGGTGGCTGTCACTTAAGATTTATGGTAAAGTGAGACCTTCTCCTGAGAATCTAAAAAATCCCCCAAATTTTGTGATAAATTATTTATAAATATTATATGAGATATCTAATTCCAATCTTAAAATTTCTGCTTAACAAAATCAAATTTCATGAAAATGGCACATCATCGTATAGATCAAATCTAAATTAATTGTAAAGCCATAAAAAATCAAAAATTTTTTATTACGAGGTAAAGGGGGGTGTTTGGTTGTTTTTCTTTTCTTTTTCTGAAATGGGATGTTCCCAAAAATTATACACTTATGATCAATTGGTTGATTTTTTTATTGGTTTTTTTCTTTTAATTTTTAATTCTTTTAGACTAATAAAGAAAATTTGTGGTGCAGTTACCTCTGTGGGAGAAGCAATAGAAGCTCTTCACCTACTAAGAAAGAACAAAAATTCAGTTGACATCATTTTGACCAATGTCTTTCGATCTAATCTAAATGGCTTTCAGCTTATGGACATTATATCCCGCCAATTCAAAATTTCAGTAATCAGTAAGGATATACGCATATATTTACACCATCAAAACCATCTATAAATACAGAGTAATAAATACGCAACTCTTATACATAATAATTATATATATACCTTTTCAATGATAATATTAACAAGTGAAAAAAATTTTGAAATGGAATCAGGAGTCTAAAAAAATTCTTCAAATTTTTCCTTTTGTTAATACTATCACTAAATGATATAAGTATGTAATTAATATTTTAGTTATATATATATGTGTGTGTGTGTGTGTGTGTTTGGAGATGTTTTGATAATTTAATTACATATTGGCCACAGTGATATCTGCATTAGAGGATGAGAAAACTAAGAAAGAAGGAAGAAGGTGTGGTGCAAAAGACTTCTTGGTGAAACCAGTGAAATTGGAAGTTCTTCAATCAGTTTGCGAGCACGTAGCTAGAAAAACATTAACATTAATTGATGGGAATGAAAACCCTAATACCAAATCATCTCAAAACGATGATGAGGAGGAGAATAAGAAGAGGAAAGGACCTACTTCAACATTTACCAGTGTTCCAAAGAAACCTAGAGTTGTTTGGAATCCTAGGTTAGAACAAAAGTTTCTTGAAGCTGTTCTATACCTCGATATAGAAAGTAAGTATTTACATATAGTGATATTGTGTTTCATTCAATATATAGAAATATTTAATTTATTATATTACAGAAGCTGTACCATGAAGATTCAACATATGAATGAGCCAAATCTGACTCGTAAAACGTAGCCAGCGACCTTCAGGTAAAACCTTTTTTTTCTCATTCAAAAATTAATTCCATTTTTTACCATTATTTGCATATGCATTGTTGTTTATACATATATATAATCTTACCTTTCATGTTGTTAGTTCTATATTAGTATATATATTATGCTATTTGGAGTAACATATTTATGTAAGTTGATGGATGACAGAAGTTAGGACTGCAAGAGAGAAGAGAAAGGGAGAGGTTTTACAGAGACATGGCTATAATCCCATGACAGCAATGCAAACAATTTCCACAATCCACCACCCAACCACAACAGGCCTTACCATTAACCTCCAAAACAACAAAAACAATAGTACTCATAATTCCCTCAACAAACATCTCTTCTCTCAGATGGAAATCATCAGGTGGTGGTTTCTTCTCAACCTGCAGCAATGCCTTATCAAGAAATGCTTTCTGCTTCTTGTACAAATGTACAACCTTTCCAAGCTGTATTGGTGGTGCAGGCAGTATTCAGATAGGGTAAACGGTTCATCTTTCATCTTCCATTAATGGTTATTTTGGTGATCATGATGGGACTACTATGGAACTACAGCCTTTTTCCCAATCTGCAAATGATTATTCCATTGAAGGAAACAATGATAATGGCTATCTGATGCTTCCATCCACTATTAACTCCAATATTGTTCCTTATCAAGCTAGCTCTTTGAACCAAACACTTTTCTTGAAGAATCCATGACAATTTCATGGTTCCATATCAACCTATGTCTTCCCAAACAACTGATTCTATTGGAGGATTCATTGACAACTCTTTGGATTCATATCAAACTGTGCCCCCAACCAACTGATTCCATTAGAGGATTCCTTGACAACTCCATAGTTACATCTCAAGCTTTAACTTCTCAACCAATTGGTTCCATTGGAGGGTTCATTGACAACTCCATAGTTCCATCTCAAGCTTTGTCTTCCCAACCAATTGATTCCATTGGAGGATTCCTTGACAACTCCATTGTTCCATCTCAAGCTTTGTCTTCCCACCAATTGATTCCATTGGAGGATTCATTGAAACTCCATTGCTCCTTATCAAGCTATTCCTACTTCCCAACCATGTGACTTCATTGAAGGATCCATGAACAACCCCATGGTCCTTATCAAGCTGGCATACACAAAATCCATCCATGAACTCCATGGTTCCTTCCCAAGCTATGAATACTTTTGGAGGAAACAGTGGTCATGTTGAATACAACTATTTCAGTGAAGACTACTGCATGCAAGATGAATGAGGTTTGCTCACAACCCATACACACACACATATATATATATACATACATACTATAGACATAATTTATAAAGAATTTAAATTTGTTACAGTAAAATATTAGATTAGTCTAACTAAGATTATTTTCTACTTCTATATACTATATACTATATATATATATCTCTCTGTGTATACAGGTCTAGGGTTTTAACAGAGCAGAGCAGGAAGAGGATGAGAAGAAGAAGGGCAGGAGAGGTCAGAGGAGGGCGGAGTGAGTTGACTCAGTTTTTAGGAACGTAAATGGAATGTACCTTGAAGGTGCAAAGAAATAGAGATAAGCCAAATTGATTTTCCGTTGCCCTTATAGATCCATTTCTGTCCTTATGAATTATTTACCTCCTACTCTTTTTAAAGTACAACTAAAAATATATACATAACAGAATAATATCTATGAGTTTTCCTTTTCTTTTTTTTTTTATTCACAACCAGAATCATATTCTCTATTTCACATTTTTTTTTAGAACAAATTATACAATAAAAATTTTAACTAAGTGATACTCAGAAAACTAAAGTACTAAAATATAAAACAAGAAGAAGACAAACCAATATTAATCAATAATAAGAAAAAAAAAAACATGAACATAGGACATTTTTTGGGAGATAATACTTTTTGGATTTGAAATTAGAGGTGAAGATAATTCTTCGACATTGAATAATCAAACTACTAGTGGAAGTCCATTTTAGAAGAGTTTATTTACAATATTTTAAGCTAAAACGCACACAACACACACTCTCTCCTCTCTCTCTCTATATATATATATATATATATCTATATATATAAATATCTTTAAAGAAAAAAAAATGTTAGGAAGCTAATGGTAAGTAGGTTTTTATTTTCTTTAAATTATATATTTTTTTAAATAGATTCTCTTTTTAATAAATATCAATGATAATCTTAAATATAATTAAGGATAAACTAAATGTATTATTAGAGTTCAAGATTCAAGTTTTTCCCTTCAATTTTATCTTTTTTATTTTTATAGTGTATTCCCACGTTTTAAAACGGCAGATGCATTTTTATCAAATTTCTCCCTTAAGTTAAAATTTTAATTGTTAGTCAACATTTTTTTAGGGTTTATGCAGTTTTTGTTCATTACTTAAAATAAATCTTAATTTTTATAAAGGGTAATTTTGTAATTTAATTAAAAATATTAATTTTCTTCAATTTATTCCGGTCATTTACCAAAATAATATTTTTTTAAAAAAAATACCAAAATAATGCTAATTTGTTTACATATTTTCCAATCTAGCGTGGGTGTACTTTGACAAAATAGACTTTTATTTTTTTAAAATAAAATATGCAGGGTCTATTTTAACAAAGTAGACTCTCATTTAAAAAAAAATTTATTTAATAATTTATAAATTGTTATAAAATAGCTATAACAATATGAAACAAGATTAAAGAAATATAAATTAAAATAGTGTAAACTTGTGTATATCTTTTCTTGTAACAAAACGTACAAAACTACCATATATTTATAGGGATACATATGTGTAACCTACATACCCATATGCATACTAATATAAATGTATACATATGTTACAAATATAACTTCATGGAGGTTACATGAAGGTAGTGAAAGTTATATGGAGATAGTGGAAGATATATGGAGGTGGTAGAAGTTATACGGAGCTAGTGGAACTAGTGGGAGTTAAAGACATCATAAAATCCCCCTTTTGGATATCCATTGTACAAGGAATATGCCTCATTAAAACCTTACTAGAGAAAAACTTAGTGAGATAAAAAATCCTAGTGAAGGAAAAAGAGAACATAGTTCCTTGTACACTCCCCCTGATTATTACATAATATATTTGTATCATCGAATTCCAATATTATGGACTAGTCTTTCAAATATTGAAGTTGGTAATGCTTTTGTGAACAAGTCTTCCAAATTATCGCTTGAACGGATATGTTATACATCAATATCACCATTTTTCTGAAGATCACGTGTACAGAAAGTTTTTGGTGAAATATGCTTTGTGCGATCTTGTTTGATATATCTTTCTTGTAATTGATCTATACATGCAGTGTTATCTTCATAAATTATTATTGGAAGTTCTTTGCCCGAAGATAAACCACATGCCTCTCGAATGTGTTGAGACATGGATATTAATCAAACACATTCACGACTTGCTTCATGGATTGCTATAATTTCTACATGATTCGAAGAAGTAGCAACTAATGTTTGCTTTGTAGAACGCTATGAAACAACAGTTCCTCTACATGTAAAAACATAGCCTGTTTGAGATCTGACTTTATATGAATTAGACAAATAACCAGTATCAGCATAACCAATAAATTGTGGTTTAGAACTATAAGGATATAACAATCCATATCAATTGTACCTCGAAGGTATCAAAAGACATGTTTA
This sequence comes from Asclepias syriaca, assembly GCA_027405835.1. Lineage (NCBI taxonomy): Eukaryota > Viridiplantae > Streptophyta > Magnoliopsida > Gentianales > Apocynaceae > Asclepias > Asclepias syriaca. Next base: position 4,217,327 of record CM049927.1, on the reverse strand, counting down.
ATTCCATTGCAATGTCTTCTAGTTGGACATGAACTAAACCATGCTAACAGATTAATAGCAAAAGCTATATCATGTCTTGTATTATTATCAAGATACATTAGTGCACCTATTGCACTAAGATATGGTACTTTTGGACCAAGAACTTTTTCATTATCCTCACAAGGTCAAAAAATGTCATTTTTTCACATCAAGTGATCGAACAACTATTGGGGTACTCAATGGATGTGCCTTGTCCATGTAGAATTTTTTAAGGACATTTTCGGTATAATTTGATTGATAAACAAAAATTCTAATTTCATCTTTTAAATGCTCGGTCTGCAGGCCAAGACAAAACTTTGTTTTCCCGAGATCTTTCATCTCAAATGTTTTCTTCAAAGACTTTACTCCTTTTAAAATTTCTTCAGGGGTTTCACTGATATTTAAATCATCAACATATACAACTATTATAGCAAACCTTGCATTTTCTTTCTTGATAAATACACATGGACAAATTTGGTTATTTTGATAACCTTTTTTTAATAAATATTCACTAAAATGATTGTACCACATTTGTCCAGATTGTTTTAAACCATACAAAGATCTTTGTAATTTTATTGAATATAATTGTCGAGAATCTAATTTGTATGCTTCAGGTATTTTAAATTCTTTAGAGATTTTCATATAGATATCAAGTTTCTCATTAGCTGCCAGACTAAAGACATAACGAAATGTAATTGTATCCACCACAAGAGAACAAGTGACCTCATAGTCAGTTCCGGTCTTTGAGAAAAATCTTATGTAACAAGAAGTGCTTTATATTTCACAATTTTATTTTTCTCATTTGTTTTTCATACAAATACCATTTATACCCTATAGATATAACATATTCAGGTGTCCGGGCTATGGGTTAAAAAAACTTCATGCTTTGCAAGTGAGTTTAATTCTCCTTGAATTGCATCTTTTCATTTCAACCAATCACTTCTATGTCGACATTCATCAATGGATGTAGGCTCATTATAATCATTTTCATAGCTGATGTTATATTATTTACAAAAACACTATCAATAGTTATTTCTTCTCGGTTCAATCATTTTCCAGTTGTGACATAATTTATTGAGATCTCATCATTATCTATTTTTTTGATATTTTCAATATCTTTAGGTACCTGAACTTCTTCTAGAGTTATTTCATATATTATGTCTCTTGACTCTAATGGAGTATTAAGCTGAAATTCAATATTAACATTTGCTTTTTTTTATTGAGATTTTTATTTTTTTAACCAATTGGTCTACCATGCTTCTGGCGTGCTATAAACTAATTTGCTATTTTATTTATAGATTGTCCTTCTGAGACATCAATCTGTATATGAGCATTTTCAGCTGGTATATGTGACTTAGTCACTCTCTTTAGGTCGGTAATGCATCTGACAGTTGATTTGCTATACTTTGCAAAAGTATTATCTTTTGAACTTAAAGTTCACACTGATTTGTACGAGTATCAAGATGTTGCAAAGTATTCCATGTAATATTTTTACCAAGCTGTTTTTCTTTTTCTCCCCCTAATCCTAGGAACATTGAGTCGTCAAAATGATAATCGACAAATTATGGAAGGAGAATCAAAACCAACATATATTCCCAATCTTCTTTTAGAGGACCCATTTTTGTGCGTTGAGGTGGAGCAATAGAAACATATACCGCACATTCAATAATCAGAAATATTTGGCTCCGACCATAAGCCAATTGCATTGGAAAATATTTATTATAACTTGTTGGTCTAACACATACAAATGCTGCTGCATGCAAAATTGCACGACCCCATGCCGAAATAGGTAATTTAGTTATCATAAGTATATGTCTAGCTATCAATTGAAGTCTTTTAATAAAATATTCAACTAACTCATTATGTGTATGAACATGAGCTACAAGATGTTCAACACTTATATTAATAGACTTACAATAATCATTGAAAGCTTGAGATGAGAACTCACCAGCATTTATCCAAACTTATTATTTTAATTATATAATATGGAAACGGTGCTTGTAATTTAATAATCTGAGCAAATAGTCTCGCAAACGTCAAGTTGCGAGTTGATAGTAAGGTAACATAAGACCATCTATTAGAACTATAAAATATCGAAATAGTTCGCATGATGGGTGAATTGGTCCACATATCTCACTTTAAATTCTTTTTTAAAATATTGGATATTCAATTCCAAATTTAGCTGGTGATGACTTAATAATCAATTTTCCTTGAGAACATGTAGCACAAGAAAATTCTTTTGATTGAAAAATCTTCAGGTTTTTCAATGACAATGATTGTTCATGCGAATTTTCAATAATATTTTGTATTATGTTTGAACCGGGATGTCCCAATCATTCATGCCAAATAGCGAATTTTTTTGAATCAATAAACTTTTGGTTTATTGAATATATTTCAATTACATTTATTCTTGTGTAGTTCAATCTCGAAGAAAACATATTCAATTTTGTTCCATCGGGTAACATTATAATGGCTCTTCTAGAGCCTTCAATTATTTTTGTATTACCCAAAATTGTAGTACCATATGCATCATTCATCTTGATTGCAATGAAATATTTTTTATTTTTAAGAATAGTTTGAATAGTTGCACTATCGGCAAGACATATATCTTCATGCATATTTTTTTCAAGCAAATAAAAAATAATATAATTAAAGAAAATATAATAAGATATAAGTAACTGTCACGCCTCGAATCCAAGCCTAGTTCGTGAACTAAATTCTAAATTCGAGACATAACACGGCTACATTCCCTAGATTTCTCCAAAGAATGTCAAGCCACTTACTTTCAATTAACTAAAACAATTAAATAAACTATTAACTTCAAACAATTCATAAAATGTTATCTAGAATTTTAAACTTTATTTAATAACAAATCCTCACTCAATAAGTTCAAACACCCAATACAATAAAAAGTTTATTCTAACAAGACAAACAAACAAAAGAAACTCTAAAACTCTTATTCAAAAGTCTTCCATCCAGTAATCATTATCCTCTAACTCAATATCATCACTGTTATCTGTAAGGCGGGAAACATAGGGAAACATAGGAGGTAAATATAAAAATACTCAGTAGGCAGAACAAATATTTTAAAAAAAACATATACAATTTACACATTAAATATATACAATTAATACTTAACGTGTATATTATGTGTATGGAAAGAAGAAAGACAGTTGTGAGATTTTGATTGTATTTTATAAAAGTATGACAGTGTCTTTATATTTCTATATACATATACAACATACTCTTGAATCATAAGAAAGACAATTTGAGCTGTTGAAAAATCCATTGTCTTTATATATATATCTATATATATATATATATATATATCTTTATTTTCACTCTTCTTCTGTCAAAAACATTAGAAGACAAAAAAAATGAAATTTCCTTTTGTTTAACTTAATAGAAAAAAAATGGTAAAAATAATCTGAAAGATCAGCAACTGTTGCTCCAATAAAAATAATTTATTTTAAATTTATAAGATGTATTTGAAGAAGTGTATCAAAACAAATAATATCATCATGCCATTTAAATAACAATACTTAAAATATATATATAATATAGCATCTCTGTACACATACCTATTGTTTATGATTTATTGAAAAACTAAAATTTTAAAATTTATTATTATTTTATATGTGATAAACTTATATAAATGAAACCAATATGTAACTCTTTTTTAAATTACAATCATAATTATAAGAATTTTAAAATTACCATAAACTCTTGATAAATAAAACTTTTTTGAAAAAAGTATTATATATTATATATATAATACCAAGTAGTTATATAGTTTTTAGCAAAATTTATAAATTAATGACTAAACAAGAGATTAATTTATTTTTTAAAAAATAAAAAATTTATATAATTTACAATTATTGAGAAACTAAACAAGATAATTATCCTATTGAAAAGAAGACAAATTAATAAATTTCATCCTTTAAATTATATAATTTTTTGTGATTTCATCCTTATTTAAAATTTTTATATTATTTCATCCCTTATTTTAATAATTTTAACAAATTTTATCTTTTTTTTATTAAATTGATGGTCAACTAACACTCAAAGTTAGTTTTTAAAAAAATATATAAAAAATAAATAAACTAAAAGGGTAAAAATGGAAAGAAAAATCGACGAGACAGTGTGAGAGTATTATACATGTGTGATTCTCATTAGCAATAGTACCCAGCCGGGTAATTTAATTTTATTCAATGAGTAGTAATTAATTATAGAGGACAAAGTTGTAAGGAATTTTCTTTTTTTAAAAAAAACAATTCTAATTAAAAAATTCATTTTCATGTTTATGTGTGCATTTATTTAAAAATATGACTGAGTATATATATAATCATCATCAGATCGTACTCTCTCTAATTTTCGTGTCCGAGTTAGAAGATTCCAACCAAAGTATAGTGTTGTAATATCTTTCTTTTATGGGCGGAGGAGAAAGATTGGGCTTGTTATTTTTCTTTTCATTTTTACCCTTTAAATTTAAATATTTTTTATATATTTTGTTTTAATGAATTTTGACTGTTAGTTGACCTTTAATTTAAAGATATAAGGATAAAATTTACCAAAAATTATTAAAATAAGAAATGAAATAATATAGAAATTTTAAATATGGATAAAATTGTTATGAATCCCGAAGATTCATTAAATTAGTGGATGTCCATCTTATAATCGTTATTATCCTTTTATCCCGGGATAATTATGTACTTAATTAAAGGTGATAAGTATCACTTGATGTTTATCTCTAAGGTAACACATATCACCTAGTACTTATGACTTTGGTGACAAGTGTCACCTAGCAATTAATACCGGGTGATAAATGTCACCCTTTGTGCTTATCCTTATCCCCTATTCACCCCTATAAATAGATGGTCTTATACCCTTTTGTAGATACAACCAACAAACAACAAGAAATCACATAATAATATTCTCTCTATTTTCTACGTCTCTTGTTTACTTTTCATCTTGTTTTATTATTTTTATATAATTTCGTAATACGGTATCAACACTAGTCTCTACAACCGGGTAAAGTATTTTTGAAGTTTTTTGAAGATCAATCAGGTACTTTTTTTTACATGTACGTTTTCTGTTATTATTATGTCAAATCTTATTAAACTCGAATTTGTGGCTCTTGATGTCACCAGAAAGAATTATTTGTCATGGACACTAGATGCCAAAATACATCTTGCTAGAATGGGTCTGGCAGACATCGTTATATAAAATAATGTGTCATCAACACTTGATCGTGCCAAAGATATAATATTTTTTCGTCATCATCTTCATGAGGATTTAAAAATTAAATATTTTACCGTGAAAGATCCTCTTGTTTTGTGAGAAAATTTGAAAGAAAGATTCGACCACCAGAAGACGGTCGTTCTCCCAAAAGCACGGTATGACTAGTTGCACCTGAGGTTGCAAGATTTCAAATCCGTGAGTGAGTATAACTCCTCAATGTTTAAAATAGTTTCACAGTTGAAACTATGTGGAGTTGATATAACGAATGATGATATGTTGGAGAAAATATACTCCACTTTTGATACCACGAATATTGTCCTGCATCAACAATATTGTGAGAAAGTTTTTAAGAAATACTCTGAATTGATTTCTTGGCTTCTTGTTGCGGAACAGAATAATGAACTACTGATGAAAAATCACGAGACTCGACCTACTGGCTCTACTCCATTCCCTGAAGTGAATGCTGTTAGAAATCATGATCCCAGAAGAGATCGTGGTCGTGGTCGTGGTCGTTACCGTGGTCATGGTTGAAAATATGATGATGGACGTTGTGATAAATTTGGCCCTTATAATCGTAATAATAATTTAGGTGCCAAAAATGTTTATGACCACTTGAAGTGGACAAAACATAATGAGAAAGGAAATATTGTTCCAAAAATAATTATGAAGACAAATGTTATCGTTGTGGCATGAAAGGTCACTGGTCTCGTGCCTGTACCATGACAAAACATCTTGTTGACTTATATCAAGCATCTATTGAAAAGAAAGGCAAAGATGCTAAGATAAATTTTACTTCTCAAAATTTGTCTCATGAAAGAAATGATGACGATCTTGAAAATGTTGATGTTGATGTGGCTCACCTGGATGTTACTAATCTTTTCGAACATCAAGAAGGAACAATTGAACACTTGATTGGAAATGAAAGTGTCCAAAATAATTAGAATATTAATATTATGTGTTATATGTTTATATTACTTGTTGTTGTGATATAATATGTTTAATTTTTATTTTTGTAAATATTTTGTTAAAAAAAAGATGACTGTTGTTCAATTTTCTGGTATGAATAACGATATTGAAAGTGTCTGTCTTATTGACAGTGGAACTATGCACACCATACTGAAATATGAGAAATTGTTTTCTCATTTGAATGTGGGAGAAACAAGTGTTACCACAATACATGGTAGTGCAAAACTTACTGAAGGCTCCGGAAGAGCTAATATAATATTATCGGGAGGAACTATGATTGTTATTGATAAAGTATTATATTCCTCAAAGCCTCAAAGAAATTTATTAAGTTTTAAAGATATCCGACGTAATGGATATCATGTTGAGACTATGGAGGATAATGGTCATGAATATTTGGGTATCACAAAAGTGACCTCCGGTAATAAGTTTTTGCTGGAAAAACTAACATCTCTATCCTCTGGCCTATATTATGCGAAAATAAATGCTATTGAGGTGCATCATTTAGTAAACCAAAAGTTTACTAATCCCGTTACTTTTAAAGTTGGGCATGACCGTTTGGGTCATCCGAGATCAATTATGATGCCAAAAATTATCAAGACAATGCACAGTCATCCTTTGAAAAATCGAAGGATTTTGACTTCTGATAAACTTTCATGTGCTGCATGTTCCAAAGGGGAAATTGATTATAAGACCATCACCATTGAAAGTAGGAGCTGAAAGTCCTACATTTCTAGAACGGATTCATGGAAATATATGTGGACCGATTAGTCCACCATGTGGGCAATTTTGATATTTCATAGTCTTGACTGATGCATCGAGCCGATGGTCGCATGTTTGTTTATTATCAACTCGCAACCTGGCGTTTGTGAGATTACTTGCCCAAATAATTTGCTTAAGAGCGCAATTTCCTGATTATCCTATTAAGAGAATCCGTCTAGACAATGCTGGTGAATTTTCTTCGCATGCATTTGATTCTTATTGCATGTCGATTGGAATAATTGTTGAACATCCTGTAGCTCATGTTTACACAAAAAATGGTCTAACTGAATCATTTATTAAAAGCCTGCAATTAATTGCTAGACCATTATTGATGAAAACAAATCTCCCTACAGCACCTTGGGAACATGCAATTTTGCATGTTGCAGCACTTGTGCGTTTAAGGCCATCGAGTTACCATAAATTTTCTCCCTTACAGTTGGTTTGGTTCAGAGCCAAATATTTCTTATTTGAGAATTTTTGGGTATGCCGTATATGTTCCAATTGAACCACCCCAACGGACAAAAATGAGTCCGCAAAGAAGATTGGGGATATATTTTGGGTATGACTCCCCGTCCATTATAAGGTATCTTGAACCTTTGACAAGGGATGTGTTTACAGCAAATTTGCTGATTGCCATTTTGATGAAAATTTGTTTCCCAAATTAGGGGAGAGAATAAATGACATAAAATTGAACTTGCGTGGAAAACATCTTTGAATCATTTAGATCCACGCACAAATATGAGTGAACTTGAAGTTCAAAAGATTATACATTTGCAACAAATTGTAAATCAACTGCCAGATTCTTTTGCTGACTCCGGCAGAGTCACTAAATTGCACATTCCAGCTATAGATGCTCCTATACGGATAGAAGTTCCTGAATGATAGAAAGTTATTCCTATAGCTATTGAATAAAAAACACGCCAGAACCGTGGCCGACCCCTTGGTTCCAAAACGAAAACCAAGGGACAACTGATGAAAAGATTCCAACTACAAATGATGAACATAATTATGAAATCTCTATTAATTATACCAGTTCGAATCAAAGTTGGGATAGAAGAAATGTTGTTATTGTTTTTGCATACAACGTAGCCCTTGATATTTCCAAGGACAATGAGGATTTAGATCCTTCATCAGTTGAAGAATGTCAGCATAGAATTGATTGGCCTCAATGGAAAGATGCGATTCAATCGAAGTTAAATTCACTTGCAAAGCGAGAAGTTTTTGGACCCGTAGTCCAAAAGCCAAAGGATGTAAAACCGGTTGGCTATAAATGGGAGTTTGTGCGAAAATGAAATGAGAATAATGAAGTCGTAAGATATAAAGCACGACTCGTCGCACAAGGCTTTTCGCAAAAGCCAGAAATTGATTATGATCAAACTTATTCACCCGTTATTGATGTTATTACACTCTGATATCTTATAAGTTTGGCAGTTCATGAAAAGGTGGACATGTGTCTAATGGATGTTGTTACAACTTATCTTTATGGAAGTCTTGAAAATGAGATTTATATAAAAATCCCTGAAGGATTCAAATAACCAAAGGCTTCTAAAGGTCCTCGTGAAAATTATTCTATAAAATTACAGGGTTAAACAGTCTGGACGCATGTGGTACAATCGCCTTAGTGAATTCTTATTGAATTCAGGATATAAGAATGACCAAATCTGTCCATGTGTTTTTATTAAGAAAACAGATTTCGGTTTTGTGATTCTTGCTATATATGTTGACGATATCAGTCTCATTGGAACTCCAGAAGAGCTTCGAGAAGCTATAGATTGTTTGAAACGAGAATTTGAAATTAAAGATTTTTGAAAAACCAAGTTTTGTCTTGGGCTTCAAATTGAACATATGAAAGATGGAATTTTTGTTCATCAGTCAACATATACAGCTAAAGTTTTGAAAAAATATTTCATGGATAAAGCATATCCATTGAGTATTCCAATGGTCGTGAGGTCACTAGATATAAATAAAGATATATTTAGACCTCGAGAAAATAATGGAGAACTACTTGGTCCTGAAGTACCATATTTGAGTGCTATTAGTGCATTGATGTATCTTGCAAATAATACTAGACCTGATATAGCATCTGCTATAAATCTATTAGCAAGATTTAGTTCTTCGCCAACACGACGACATTGGAATGGTGTTAAACACGTCTTTAGATACCTCCAAGGGACAATTGACCTCAGATTATTTTATTCAAATGTAAATGACCCAAAATTGATTGGGTATGAAGATGCGGGTTATCTTTCTTATCCGCATAAGGCACGTTCTCAAAATGACTATTTATTTACATATGGTAATACTGCTATATCATGGCGCTCCACGAAGCAAACAACAATAGCAACTTCTTCTAATCATGCTGAGATAATAGCCATTCATGAAGCAAGTCGAGAATGTGTATGGTTGAGGTCAATAATACATTATATTAGAGAGAGTTGTGGTTTATCCTTCGGAAGAGAGATTCCAACTCCTCTATATGAAGATAATGCAGCTTGTATGGCTCAATTAAAAAGAGGGTATATCAAAGGAGATAGGACTAAACACATTTCACCTAAATTCTTCTTTACTCATGAACTTCAAAAGAATGGTGAAATTGATATGCTCCAAATTCGATCATGTGATAATCTTGCAGATATATTCACTAAAGCTATTCTGACTGCAACTTTTGAGAAATTGAGATATAAAATTGGTTTGCATCAGTTTAAATGTTTCGAGAGATCATCTCATCAGAGGGAGAAATCTACACATAAAGAATGGTGTACTCTTTTTCCTTCACTAGAGTTTTTTCCCACTAGGTTTTTATCTAGTAAGGTTTTAACGAGGCATATTCTTTATGTAATGGACATCTAAGGGGGAGTGTTATGAAATCCGAAGATTCATTAAATTAGTGGATGTCCACCGTATAATCGTTATTATCCTTTTATTCCGGGATAATTACGTACTTAATTAAAGGTGATAAGTATCGCCTGATGTCTATCTCTAAGGTGACACATATCACCTAGTACTTATGACTTTGGTGACAAGTGTCACCTAGCAATTAATATCGGGTGACAAGTGTCACCCTTTGTGCTTATCTTTATCCCCTATTCACCCCTATAAATAGAGGGTCTTATACCCTTTTGTAGATACAACTAATAAACAACAAAAAATTACATAATAATATTCTCTCTATTTTCTACGTCTCTCGTTTACTTTTCATCTTGTTTTATTATTTTTATATAATTTCATAATGAAAATCACAAAAATAGTGTAATTTAAGAAATAGAAATTTTCAGTTTACCTTCAAAAGAACAAGGGAAAAAATCCGTTTTTCTTAAATTAATTATTTTCAAATTAATTGCATAAAGTCAAATTAACCTCTTAATGTTTGTTTCTATCCTTTTTTTCTTGAAAAATATTCTCTTTCTTAATTGGCATGACTAGTAATTATTGCTTTTTTCACCTTTTTTTATTTTTTTAAATATAATTTATAGGTTTAAATTAGTAATTTTATTTATATATAATTTTAATTTATAGAAAAATAAAACACTTTTGACTTAAATCAACAAGTGTTAAAATTTGTTAATGCTGATTGTGTATATGGAAAGATAATTGTGAGATTTTGATTGAGTTTCATAAATACATAATGAGTAGTGTCACAGTGTTAATATTCTTGTATACATATACAACACATCGTTGGATTAGAAGAAAGACAATCTGAGCCATTGAATAATTCTTCATCTATTATATATATATATATATATATATATATATATATATATATATATATATATATATACATATCTTCCTTTTCATTCTTCTTCTTTGCAACACAAGAAGACCAGAAGAGAAAAATAAATAAAATTTCCTTTTGTCTAACTTAAAAGAAAAAGAAAATGGTGGAAATAATTCACACCAGTTTCTGGACTATGGGAATTTTCCCATTAGGTCGATTCTCCACATGTCGAAAGGCCATGCAGCTAAGACTGGAGTTTGTTCAACGGAGGGTAACCTTGGGATGTTATTGAACTTTTGGTAGACTTCACAGCTTTTGACATACTCCGCCACATCGCGTTAGAGCGTAAGCTAGTAATACCCTTGGTTGATCACATTATCTGATAGAGATCTTGATTCAAGGTGTCCGCCACAAACTCCCTTGTGCATTTCCTCTAATATAGGCTTAGTGAGGCCGGGAGGCACGCAGTGGAGGAGTAGTTTGGTGAAGGATCGCTGATAAAGAATGTTGCTGAGCACCAAGTATCGGGCTGCCCGCTTCCTTATTTATCTTGCTCTTGCTTTGTTCTCGGGGAGTGTGTCTCGGGTGAGGTAATCCTTGATTTCATCTACCCGCATAGGCTCGCTGATTTCCTCCTGTTGGAGTGGTAGTATGCCAGCCGCATTAGGACTGAGCTCTATGTCAATGGCGAGGTCGTTAGGAGTTTCCTCCGAGATGATCTTTGCCAGTCTGTCTGCATCCACGTTTTCATTCCAGTCTATTTTCTCCAAGGTGAAGCGACAGAGTTGGGCGAGCAGGTGTCTGACTTTCTCGACGTAATCTTTCAGATTGTCTGAGTGTACAATGTATTCATTGTTCACCTGGCTAACGATTACTTGTGAGTCACTATAGACCTTTAGGGTGTGGACGCCGGCAGATAGGGCCCAAGCCATGCCAATTATGAGAGTTTTGTACTCAGCTTGATTATTTGATAAGGGGTAGTCTAGCTTCACGTAGCAAGCACCTTTGTAGAGGTCGGAGGGCTAGCTCATGAAAATGTCTACTCCTACTACATTTGAGTTAACTGCCCCGTCTACTTTCATCGTCCATGTTTCCTCGTTGAGCAGAGTAGGATCCACCTCAACAAGGGTCATGGCGCTGGAAAAGGACAATTCTGCTAGGAAGTCAGATAATGCTTGTGCCTTGATAGCCGTCCTTGGGGTGAACCTGAGGTCCAATCCGCAGAGCTCAATAGACCACCTCAACATTCTCCCTGATTGGTCCAACTTGTGGAAAATCAGTTTCAGCGGGTAGTTAGTGTAGATGATTGGTCCAACATTCTCCCTGATTGGTCTAATTAATACCGGGTGACAAGTGTCACCCTTTGTGCTTATCTTTATCCCCTATCCACCCCTATAAATAGAGGGTCTTATACCCTTTTGTAGATACAACCAACAAACAACAAGAAATCACATAATAATATACTCTCCATTTTCTACGTCTCTCGTTTACTTTTCATCTTGTTTTATTATTTTTATATAATTTTGTAATAAAAATCACAAAAATATTGTAATTTAAGAAATAGATATTTTCAATTTACCTTCAAAAGAATAAGGGGATAAAATCCATTTTTCTTAAATTAATTATTTTCAAATTAATTGCATAAAGTCAAACATTAATTATTTTCAAATTAATTGCATAAAGTCAAACCTCTTAATGTTTGTTTCTATCCTTTTTTTTTCTTGAAAAATATTCTCTTTCTTAATTAGCATGCCTAGTAATTATTGCTTTTCACCTTTTTTTAAAAAAAATATAATTTATTATGTTTAAATTAGTAATTTTATTTTTATATAATTTTAATTGATAGAAAACTAAAACACTTTTGACTTAAATCAACAAGTGTTAAAATTTGTTAATGTTGATTGTGTATATGGAAAGATAATTGTGAGATTTTGATTGAGTTTCATAAATACATAATGAGTAGTGTCACAATATTAATATTCTTGTATACATATACAACACACCGTTGGATTAGAAGAAAGACATATTGAGCCATTGAATAATTCATCATCTATATATATATATATATATATATATATATATATATATATATATACAATCTTCTTTTTCATTCTTCTTCTTTGCAACACAAGAAGATTAGAAGAGAAAAATAAATAAAATGTCCTTTTGTCTAACTTAAAAGAAAAAGAAAATGGTGGAAATAATTCAGGAGGTTGAAAATCAACAACTGCTGCTCCAGCAGAAAGGGAAGGAGGTGGTGACAACGGAAGAGGAGAAAAAATAGCAGAAAGGGAAGGAGGTGGTGACAACGGAAGAGGAGAAAAAACAGCAGAAAGGGAAGGAGGTGGTGACAACCGAAGAGGAGAAAATACCACAGCAGTTACGAGTTCTCGTGGTCGATGACAACATTGTTTGTTTTGCTATTCTGTCTTCTCAACTTAAGCAGTGTGGTTTTCAAGGTTAGTTTTAATTAATTAATTAGAAATTAATGGACTCCTTTTATATTTATATATATATAATTCAGAAGTTGATCTATGAAAAAGTTAAAGCTTCAGTCTTTTTTCACTATTTTATGTTTATGTGTATGCTTTTGTTTGTATATGTATGTATATCTCTTTTGCTTTATGTTTCCTCCTTTTCCCAGAAATTGTTTGATGGTAAATGGTTTAGGTGTATGAAAGAGTTGTTACTTGTAGTTCTGTTGGTTTGAGACTGCAAAATCTTGTTTATTGGTCGATTTAATTAAGTTTTTGTTTTATTTTGCTTGATTTCTTGTGTGATTTTAAATTTGTGGACATCTAGTAAATAAAATTTTATAATTCTAATCTCCATAACTATTACTTGAAGAGGATATATAATTTGGTGGCTGTCACTTAAGATTTATGGTAAAGTGAGACCTTCTCCTAAAAATCTAAAAAATTCCCAAATTTTATGTGTTAAATTATTTATAAATATTATATGAGATATCTATATTCCAGTCTTAAAATTTCTTCTTAACAAAATCAAATTTCATGAAAATGGCACATCATCGTATAGATCAAATCTAAATTAATTGTAAAGCCATAAAAAATTCAAAATTTATTTATTATGAGGTAAAGGGGGGTGTTTGGTTGTTTTTCTTTTCTTTTTTGAAATGGGATGTTCCCAAAAATTATACACTTATGATCAATTGGTTGATTTTTTTATAGTTTTTTTCTTTTAATTATTAAATATTTTTAGAATAATAAAGAAAATTTGTGGTACAGTTACCTCTGAGGGAGAAGCAATAGAAGCTCTTCACCTACTAAGAAAGAACAAAAATTCAGTTGACATCATTTTGACAGATGTCTTTCGATCTGATCTAAATGGCTTTCAGCTTATGGACAACTCCATTGCTCCTTATCAAGCTATTCCTACTTCCCAACCATGTGACTTCATTGAAGGATCCATGAACAACCCCATTGTTCCTTATCAAGCTTGGCATACACAAAATCCATCCATGAACTCCACAGTTCCTTCCCAAGCTATGAATACTTTTGGAGGAAACAGGTGTCATGTTGAATACAACTATTTCAGTGAAGACTACTGCATACAAGATGAATGAGGTTTGCTCACAATCCATACACACACACATATATATATACATACATAGTATAGACATAACTTATAAAGAATTTAAATTTGTTACAGTAAAATATTAGATTAGTCTAACTAAAATTATTTGCTACCTCTATATACTATATATATGTATATACAGGTCTAGGGTTTTAACAGAGCAGAGCAGGAAGAAGAGAATGAGAAGAAGAAGGGAAGGAGAGGTCAGAGGAGGGCGGAGTGAGTTGACTCAGTTTTTAGGATCGGAAATGGAATGTACCTTGAAGGTGCAAAGAAATAGAGATAAGCCAAATTGATTTGCCGTTGCCCTTATAGATCCATTTCTGTCCTTATGTATTATTTACCTCCAACTCTTTTTAAAGTACAACTAAAAATATATACATAACAACATTCTATTTCTTACACACAATATATATCTATGAGTTTTCCTTTTCTTTTTCCTTTTTTTATTCACAACCAGAATCATATTTTCTATTTCATATTTTTTTAGAACAAATTATACAATAAAAGTTTTTACTAAGTGATACTCAGAAAACTATAAACTACTAAAATGGAAAACAAGTAGAAGACAAACCAATATTAATCAATAATAAAAAACAATACATGAACATAGGACATTTTTTTGGGAGATAATACTTTTTGGATTTGAAATTAGTTCGACATTGAATAATCAAACTACTAGTGGAAGATTCTATTTTAGAAGAGTTTATTTACATTATTTTAAGCTAAAACACACACACACACACACACACTCTCTCTCTCTCTCTCTCTCTCTCTCTCTCTCTCTCTCTCTCTCTCTATATATATATATATATTATATATATATATATATATATATATGTAAAATATCTTTAAAGAAAAAAAATGTTAGGAAGCTAATGGTAAGTAGATATGAAATCTAAAATAATATTAATAAAAGTAAAAAGAATTTTAATGTTTTTTTATTTATTTTGAAATATAATTTTTTAAATAGATTCTGTTTTTAATAAATATCAATGATAATTTTAAATATAATTAAAGATAAACTAAATGTATTATTAGAGTTTAAGATTCAAGTTTTTCCCTTCAATTTTTTTATTTTTATTTTTATAGTGCATTCTCACGTTTTTAAACGTCAGATGCACTTTTGTCAAATTTCGTTGTTAAGTTAAAATTTTAATTGTTAGTCAATTTTTTTTACGGTTTATACAGAATTTTTGATTATTACTTTTTAAAAATAAATCTTAATTTTTATAAAGAGTAATTTTGTAATTTAATTAAAAATATTAATTTTCTTTAATTTATTCGGGTCATTTACCAAAATAATGTTATTTTTTAAAAAAACAAATCCCAAAATAATGCTAATTTTTTACCTATTTATCAATTTTGCGTGTGTGTACTTTGACAAACTAGACCTTTATTTATTTTTTAAATAAAATATGCTACAAGACTAAAGAAATTGAAATAAAAATAGTGTAAACTTATGTATATCTTCTTGTAACAAAACGTACAAAACTACCATATATTTATAGGGATACATATGTGTAACCCACATATCCATATGCATACTAATATAAATGTATACATATGTTACAAATATAACTTTATGGAGGTTATATGAAGGTAGTGGAAGTTATATGGAGATAGTGGAAGTTATATGGAGATAGTGGAAGTTATATGGAGGTGGTGGAAGTTATATGGAGATAGTGGAAGTAGTGGGAGATAAAGACATACATAAGATGATGTATAAAACTCCCCCTTTTGGATATCCATGGTACAAGGAATATGCCTCATTAAAACTTTACTAAAAAAAACTTAGTGAGATAAAAAATCCTAGTGAAGGAAAAAGAGTACATAGTTCTTTGTACACTCCCCCTGATTATTACATAATATATTGTATCATCGCATTCCAATATTATGGATCAGTCTTTCAAATGTTGAAGTTGGTAATGCTTTTGTGAACAAGTCTGCCAAATTATCGCTTGAACGGATCTGTTATACATCAATATCACCATTTTTTTGAAGATCACATGTAAAGAATTTTTTTGGTGAAATATGCTTTGTGTGATCTTGTTTGATATATTCTTCTTGTAATTGAGTTATACATGCAGTGCTATCTTAAATTATTATTGGAAGTTCTTTGCCAGAAGATAAACCACATGTCTCTCGAATGTGTTGAGACATGGATCTTAATGAAACACATTCATGACTTGCTTCATGAATTGCTATAATTTCTGCATGATTCGAAGAAGTAGTAGCTAACATTTGCTTTGTAGAACGCCATGAAACAGCAGTTCCTCTACATGTAAAAACATAGCCTATTTGAGATCTGGCTTTATATGGATCAGACAAACAACCAGCATCATCATAACCAACAAGTTGTGGTTTAGAACTATAAGGATATAACAATCCCATATCAATTGTACCTCGAAGGTATCAAAAGACATGTTTAATTCCATTCCAATGTCTTCTAGTTGGACATGAACTAAACCTTGCTAACAGAATAATAGCAAAAGCTATATAAGATCTTGTATTATTAGCAAGATACATTAGTGCACCTATTGCACTAAGATATGGTACTTTTGGACCAATAACTTTTTCATTATCCTCACAAGGTCAAAAATGTCCTTTTTCACGTCAAGTGATCAAACAACCATTGGGATACTCAATAGATGTGCCTTGTCCATGTAGAATTTTTTGAGGACTTTTTTAATATAATTTGATTGATAAACAAATATTCCTATTTCATCTTTTAAATACTCGATCTGCAGGCTGAGACAAAACTTTATTTTCCCGAGATCTTTCATCTCAAATTCTTTCTTCAAAAAATTTACTGCTTTTAAAATTTCTTCAGGTGTTTCAATGATATTTAAATCATCAACATATACAACTATTATAACAAACCTTGAATTTTCTTTCTTGATAAATACACATGGACAAATTCGGTTATTTTGATAACCTTCTTTCAATAAATATTCACTAAAATGATTGTACCATATTCGTCTAGACTGTTTTAAATCATACAAAGATCTTTGTAATTTTATTGAATATAATTCTCGAGAATCTAATTTATATGCTTCAGGTATTTTAAATTCTTTAGAGATTTTCATATAAATATCACTATCAAGTGAGCCATATAAATAGGCGGTAACTACATCCACAAGATGGATATCAAGTTTCTCATTAGCTGCCAGACTAAAGACATAACGAAATGTAATTGCACCCACCACTAGAGAACAAGTGACCTCATAGTCAGTTCTGGTCTTTGAGAAAAATCTTATGCAACAAGAAGTTCTTTATATTTCACAATTTTATTTTTCTAATTTGTTTTTCATACAAATACCATTTATACCCTATAGATATAACATATTTAGGTGTCCGGGCTATGGGTTAAAAAAACTTCATGCTTTGCAAGTGAGTTTAATTCTGCTTGAATTGCATCTTTTTATTTCAGCTAATCACTTCTATGTTGACATTCAGCAATGGATGTAGGCTCATTATAATGATTTTCATTTATAATAGCTGATGTTATATTATATACAAAAACACTATCAATAGTTATTTCTTCTCAGTTCAATCGTTTTCCCGTTGATACATAATTTATTGAGATCTCATCATTATCTATTTTTTCGATATTTTCAATATCTTTAGGTACCTGAACTTCTTTCTAGAGTTATTTCATATATTATGTTTCTTGACTCTTCTGGAGTATAAAGCCCGAATTCATTAATAACATTTGCTCCCTTTTTTACGGAGATTTTTATTTTTTGAACCAATTGGTCTACCACGCTTCTAGCGTGCTATAAACTAATTTGTTATTTTATTTACAGATTGTCCTTTTGAGACATCAATCTGTATATGAGCATTTTCAACTGGTATATGTGACTTAGTCACTCTCTTTAGGTCGGTAAATGCATCTGACAGTTGATTTGCTATACTTTGCAAATGTATTGTCTTTTGAACTTCAAGTTTACACTGATTTTTACAAGTATCAAGATGTTGCAAAGTATTCCATGTAATATTTTGACCAAGCTATTTTTCTTTTTCTCCCCCTAATCCTGGGAACATTGAGTCATCAAAATGACAATCGACAAATTGTGGAAGGAGAATCAAAACCAACATATATTCCGAATCTTCTTTTAGGACCCATTTTTGTGCGTTGTGGTGGAGCAATAGAAACATATACCGCACATCCAAAAATTTTAAAATGAGAAATAATTGGCTCCGACCATAAGCCAATTGCAATGGAAAATATTTATTATAACTTGTTGGTCTAACACATACAAATACTGCTGCATGCAAAATTGCACGACCTCATGCCGAAATGGGTAATTTAGTTATCATAAGTATAGGTCTAGCTATCAATTGAAGTCTTTTAATAAAATATTCAACTAACTCATTATGTGTATGAACATGAGCTACAAGATGTTCAACACTTATATTAATAGACTTACAATAATCATTGAAAGCTTGAGATGAGAACTCACCAACATTATCCAAACGTATTGTTTTAATTGTATAATATGGAAATTGTGATCGTAATTTAATAATCTGAGCAAGCAATGTCACAAATGCCAGGTTGCGAGTTGATAGTAAGCTAACATAAGACCATCTATTAGAACCATAAAATATTGAAATAGTTCGCATGATGGATGAATTGGTCCACATATGTCACCTTGAATTATTTTTTAAAATGTTGGATATTCAATTCCAAATTTAGTTGGTGATGACTTAATAATTAATTTTCTTTAAGAACAAGCAGCACAAGAAAATTCTTTTGATTGAAAAATCTTCATGTTTTTCAATAACAATGATTGTCCATGCGAATTTTCAATAATATTTTGCATTATGCTTGAACCCGGATGTCCCAATCATTCATGCCAAATAGTGAATTTTTTGAATCAATAAACTTTTGGTTTATTGAATGTATTTCAATTACATTTATTCTTGTGTAGTACAATCTCGAAGAAAATATATTCAATTTTGTTCCATTGGGTAACATTTTAATGGCTCTTCCAGAGCGTTCAATTATTTTTGTACTACCCAAAATTGTAGTCACATATGCATTCTAAAATATTTAACAATAATAGATTTAAGAAAAATATACTTTATTTTAAAATAATAATTTGAAATATCTAACAATACTAGAATTAAAAAAAATATCATTTATTTTAAAATAATAATTTAAAATATTTACAATACTTAAATTAAGAAAAATATATTTTATTTTAAAATAATAATTTAATAAAAATTATATAAAAGAATATAAACTCTTTAGTTTAAAACATAATATAATAGAATATATATATATATATGTAAAAGAATATAAAATACTTATTAAAAAGGTATTTTTGATATTTTTATTAAATAATAATAAAAACTTAATATATTTATATCTATACTTTCAAAAGTCTCACGTCCTTTTTCTCTTTTAAAAATAATATATATATATATATATTATATATATATATATTATATATATTTATATAGAAAATAACTATATCTATTTAATAAAAAAACATAATTAAAACGATTTATAATGAAAAAATAGAATACTTATTAAAACATCAGAAAAACTTAAATTTATAAAATCCTATATTTTTAATAATCAGAACTTAAAAAACAAACTTTACTTAACAGTAAAAAAATCACAGGCACGAAATCAAAAACAAATTTAAAATCCTAAATTTGTTTTTAAAAAAATTAGAACTTGCCATAAATCATAAAATCTGCTGAAAATCTTAATACACAATTTCAAAAATATCATTCCAGTATGGTATCCTTCAAATTCAATATCTTTAAAAAAATATTCGATTATAGTAAATAAAAAAAATCATACCGCAAATTTGGTAGCAAACTGAGTGTCGTGATTCGTTACAATGACTCGTGGTATCCCGTATCTGCATAGTACAAAATTATGGAGAGAGTTGAGTGTGTTTTCTTCCGTGGTAGCGGCTAGTGGTTTTGCCTCTATCCATTTGGAGAAGTAATCCATAGTCACGATCAGGTATTCACTTCCTCCTCCGGACTTAGGGAATTTACCCATGAGGTCGATTCTCCACATGTCATAGGGTCATGTAGCGAGTACAGGTATCTATGGGATGGAGGGTAGTCGGGGAATTTTGTTGAACTTTTGGCATACCTCACCATGCTTCACATATTTCTCTGCATCCTTCCGCAGTGTCATCCAATAATATCCTTCGTTGATAACCTTTTCTGATAGTGGTCTCGAACCCGGATGTCCGCCACATACTCCTTCATGTAATTCTTCTAGAATTGCTTGAGTGAGGTTGGGTGGGACACATCGCAGCAAAGGTTTTGTGAAGGAACGCCAATACAGGATATCATTGAGCACCGCATACCGAGCTGCGCATTTTTGGATTTGTCTTGCTCTATCCTTGTCCTTTGGCAGGATATCTAAGGATATGTAATTTACTAGCTCATCTACCCATGTAGGAGAATCAGGGGTCATCGGCTGTAGTGAGTGGATATGCTCTGGAGTGGAGAGGAGTTCTATTGCGACTTCCAGGTCGTTGGGCGTTTCTCCATACGCTATTTTAGCCAATCTATCTGCCATTTCATTGTTATTCTGGTCCACTTTTCCCAAAGCGAAGTATAGGAACTGGGCAGCTAACAGGTTGACCTTTTCTGCATACTCTTTCAAGTTGTCTGAGTTTACGGCATACTCCCTGTTTACTTGTCCTACGACAACTTGGGAGTCGCTAAAGACTCTAAGGGAGCTTATGCCTATGTCCAGGGCCCATTGCATTTCGATGAAAAGGGCTTCGTACTTAGCCCGATTGTTGGACAGGGGGTAGTCAAGCTTCACACTTCGGACTCTTTGATGCTGTCTAGAGGGGGATGTTATCATGATGCCTACTCCGACCCCTTTTGCGTTGACCGCTGCATCTACCATCATTGTCCAAGCTTCTCCCTCTGTAGATGCGGGGATTGTTTCCCCAGCGGAAGCAGTCTCTGAGAAGGAGAATTCTGCCCGGAAGTCTGATAAGGCTTGGGCTTTGATTGCGGTCGGTGGTACAAACTTGAGATACAAAACACAGAGTTCGATGGACCATCTCAGCATTCTTCCGGACTAATCTAGCTTGTGAAAGATCTGATTTAACGGATGGTTAGTGTAGATGGTGACGGAGTGTGATTTGAAGTATGCTTGAAACTTTCGTGTGCTTATGACCAATGCATACGCCAGCTTTTCAATGTATGAGTACCGCACTTCGACGTCCTTGAGTATTCAGCTGACGAAGTAGACTAGCAGTTGTTTGCCCTCTGATTCTCTAACTAGGACTGATGCTACTGCTTGTTGCGAGACCGATAGGTACATGTACAGTGCTTCGCCTGGTGTGGGTGCATTTAGCAAGGGTAGACCTGCCAAGTAGCTCTTTAAGTCTTTCCATGCTTTCGTGCATTCTTCACTCCACTGGAAGGTTTTCCCAAATAGCTTTAGTGCTTTGAAAAATGGCATACATTTTTCAACTGACTTGGACACAAATCTTCCCAAGGCAGCAATGCAACCATTTAGTCTCTGGATGTCTTTGACGTAGCGGGGATCGGCCAACGCCATTACTACCTCAATCTTGCGGGGATTGGCCTCGATACTGCATTCTGACATCATGAATCCTAGAAATTTCCTGGACTTGACGCCGAATGTGCACTTTATGGGGTTAAGCTTTAGATCATATTTTGATAGAGTGGTCAATGTCTCACTTAGATCTTTCAGGTGGGAGCAGCCCCATCTGGTTTTGACAACCATATCATCCATGTAGGTTTCTTTGTTCCGGCCTATCTGCTTATGTAGAATTTTGTTCATAATTCTCTAGTAGGTTGATCCCACATTATTCAATTCGAATGGCATCACATTATAACAGTAAGTGGCCCTTGCCGCCCAAAAAGATGTGTGGATCTGGTCCTGTAGCTTCATTCTAATTTGGTGATATCCGGAGAAAGCATCCATGAAGTTGAGAAACTCGTATCCCGAGGTAGAGTCTACTAGGGTGTCAATGCTTGGAAGTGGGTAGCAGTCTTTGGGACATGCTTTGTTCATATCCGTGTAGTCCACGCACATTCTCCACTTTCCATTTGACTTTTTCACCATTACCACATTGGCTAACCATAAAGGATAGTCGACTTCTCGTATGAATCCAGACTTCAGTAGTTTTTGGACTTCGATTTGCATGCCCTTAACCTAGTCTTCTTTGAATTGTCGGGGCTTTTGCTTAACTGGCTTATAAGTGGGGTCAATGTTGAGCCTGTGTTCTGCGATAGTCGATGCAATTCTCGGCATGTCTTGGGTGTGCCAAGCGAAGTTGTGGAGGTGAGTGGAGAGGAAGTGGATTGATACGCGAAAATCGTATCACTTTTTTAGCATGTTTTTATGTATGAATTTGGGTGAAATCGAGGGTAATTTGATCTTGATTGTTCGTTATTCACTTAATTTCACAGTTTTTATGATTTTGGAAGTGTCAGGTGAAAAGTAGACGAAAATAGCAAATTTTGGGGCAAAAATGCAATTTTTGGAAATGTTGACCCGGTCAAAGGGTCGGGACGGGCGTCCCGACCAAGTCAAGGCACCTGGACAGGCGTCCAGGACCCGGGACGGGCGTCCCGACCTTGTCAACTGACCAGGACGGGCGTCCCGAGCCGCCAGAAGCTACCCCACATCAAAATTTTCAGAAATTTTCACTCCGGGAAGCTGCTATAAATACCCCAGGCCTCCAGCAGTTGAATTCATTCCTCTCCACTCGATCTGAGTCATTTAGTGGTGTCCAGTGTACAATTCTCTAGTACACAACTCACTCAGAGACTCGGATCTCAGTTTTCTTTCTTGTTAGTATTTTGTTTTAGTTTCTGAGAAATAGTCTCAGATCTTAGGTTTCTATAGATAGGTTCGTTTCTGGTATTCATAGAATACACGGGATTTCGTTAGGAGATCCTAAGAGGGCTCTAGGCGTTCGAAGAGTCAGTCCACAGGGCTGGGCTTAAGCTGGGTATTAAGGTAAAGCCCAGTTACTAGGCTGAGGAAGCGTCCTCCGAAGGTTCTGGTGAGCAGAGTCAGAGCGAGCAATACAACATATACAGCAGTACGCTCCTTCGGCGAGACTACGTAAAGGGTGATTTCTTTATGGCATCAGTCCCCATCTCCCTCTCTTATATGTTGTTATTATTTTGTTCTAAATACATATTATGAATACGAGATTATGATGTTTATGAATAGTTGTTTTGTATGTTGACGTTATTATGTTTTTCCGGAAATAGCCACCTGCTAAATATTCACTATGTCTGCATGTTTAATGTGCTCTTTTAAACTAAAGTTAGGGTTATAGACAATTCCTAACCACGGTCTAATCATAACCTGTTTAGTTTAACAAGCATCAATTAGTATTGGTGTCTGCCATGCTAGATAAAATAACATGTTGAACACCCTGCCTGTTAAAGTAGTCTAGGTAGGGGCTGAGCTGAGTCCGATTATGCCGGTGGCTAGGGCAAGCGGTATGATCCCCGAAGTGACATAGGGCTTTCATGGATGTCTTCGTCCCGAACCGTGAGTAGGGCCGTCATTAAGGTAGGGCGGTTTATTAGAGACCTCGGATGTGGTACGCCTTTAGACACAGAACATAGTTGCAATCCAGGCTAAGATATATCTAAAATACTCGAATATAGGTCAAACAACATATAGGAATAGTATAACATAGAATCAGGACTCATCTATAAAACACTTCTAGGTTTAATTAGACTGAAACCTAGTGGAGAATGAATCACTCTCTCATCAAAGTATTTGATGAAGATTGCATAACTAGATTATAAGATAGGAGTTAGGATAAAAGGCTAGTTACTACTAAGCCGTTGCCACTTCCCTGGGAGTACGATATTTATTTAATAAAATCGTAGATACTTTCCAACAGACTAGCTACACGATAGGTACTCTGCCTTAGGTTCTGGCTGATTAAGTGACACCATAGAGACTAAATGTGACAATTAGTCAATCACAGTCCTTAATTATTCATAATCAACATAGGGTAAAATAACACCTATTTAGCACATCGGTCGGAAACCCCATCATGGATCACTTCTTCTCTCAAAGATTGGGGCATTTCGCTTCCTATCTGAATTTTTTGGTCGGGATAATCGGGGTGGATCATCACTTCCTTGAACTCCTTCGGCTTTGGCTCAAAGACCTCAGTGGGGTGCTCTGGTTTGACTGGAGCTGTCTCGTACAAAATCTCCCTGGTCATCAGGATTGACCTGACTGGCATGGGAGGTTGTCCGACTTCCTGCTACTTTCGAGACCTCATTATGTGTGCAAGAAGGCTTTTGGGGCTACTCTTGACAAACCCTACGCCACTTCTGGTTGCGAGTTGAACTTGCTGATGCGAAGTAGAGATGATTAACTCGAAAGTGGCATGAGCCGGAGTTCCCAAGATTGCATTATAGGGGGATTTAATGTCCACCACATAGAACTTCATCTCTTCTTCCCATGTACAGGCATCGGAGCCTAAGGTTACCTTAATCTTGACCGTCCCCTTGACGCTGATCTTGTGAGCGGTAAAGCCTTCCAGGATCATGTTGCTGGGCTTCAAGTGACTGTCGTTCATTCCCATCTCTTTGAAGCATTTGCAGTAAAGGATGTTTTTCGTGGCTCCCGTGTCTATCAGGACTCTCTTCACTCGGCACTTGTTGATCCCTTGATTGGTCATGCCTACCTCCAGAACAATGGGAGTGACTCGGGCTTCCTCATTTAGCTCGAGGTCTTTGTCGTAGAATGTTATTGGCTCGTGCGGGAATGCGTCGAAGTGTGATCCCAGAGTGGGTTTATTCAAGTTGTAAATTTTTTGCTTTATCTGCTTGAGGGATGAGAACTGCGGAGTTATCACTTCGATCACTCTTTCAGGCTTTTCATTGGGCTGTCTTTCTGATACGAAATCCTTCAGATGCCCATCTCAGATTAGTCTCTCGATCTCCCGCTTCAGTTGTATGCAGTTTTTGGTCTTGTGAACGTAATCCTGATGGAAGCCGCAGAACTTCGACTTATCCTTGGCAGACATATTTTGAGTTCACGTGGGTGCAGGCTCGCAGACTCCAAACTTTTCTTTGACGACCGTGAAGAGGTTCTCATTGGGTGTGTTCAGAGGAGTGAAGGTCTCCGTCTTCCGCGTCCTGTTTTTGCATCTTCGCTCATATGGGGATGTCTCTGCGTATTTCTCCTTCATTTTGTACTGCAGCTCTTAAGCACTTCCCTCAGCTAAGGCAACCTTGCGTGCCATATTGAACATTTCGCCGATAGTTTCAGGCTTTCGGTGTTGAAGTTCGGTGTATAACATCCTTGACCAGAACCCGCCTTCGAAGCAGATAATCACCGTGTCTTGGCTGATTTCCTCGATTTCGTCATATGTTTTCTTGAAGTGCTCGAGGAAGGCCAAGAGGGTCTCGCCCTCTCTCTGTTTGATGTTGGGGAGGTCTCCTCTTGTCTTGGGCATTATCCCAGTGGTACTGAACTTGTTCAGAAATGATTTCTCGAGAGCCTACCAAGAGTCGATAGTTCCCGACTTTATCGAAGTGAACCATGTCAAGGATTTGTCGGACAACATGCTAGGAAAAGCCTTGCACATGACAGCTTCGTCAGTGGTCACTAGGCCCATGGCAGACTTGAATCGGCTAACATGCTCTTGAGGTCTACTCTGTCTGGAGTATAAGATGAATTGGGGAATCATCAACGTAGGGTCTGGCGTGGCGGATTGGATCCACTTTGTTTATGCCTGCACCAGACTTCTCTCATATTTGCTCCTCTTCGGGCAGAGTCTGTCTCAGTGGCCTCTCTCCTTTGAGGGCTTGCTCGACGATTGGCTCTCTCCCACATCGCTGATGGAGCGAAGTGTCTTTTTGGTGGGGGAGGTTCGACCCCTGGTTTGTTTGCTCACCACGGTGCGTGATCAATGTGGTAGGGCCTCTTAGGGCTCTCTTTCATCGTCAAGAAAGGTTGGGGGTGACAGGCCCTGCCTGTGGTATTCTACACGGAGTTGCATCCACTACCTCGAGAGGTCTTGCTCCTTTCGAAGCTGCTCAACCTCTTTCAGCAGATCCTCGACCTCTCTTGTGCATTCGTCTTCACTGGGTCACCTTCCATTTAGCCGGTTGCAGAGGTCAGGTACCTTAAGAGGGGAACCGTGGGGTCCCAAAAGCTCGATGACTGACCCCGCTAGGACCGCTCAGGAACGAACGAATGTGCCACCTGATGGGTCTCATGGTGAGACGTGGGAACCGTAGTATCAGGCTGATGTCCACGGTCACCTGATCGTCGTGACATTGTTTCTTTTTGAAAAGGGGAACAAAAAGATACAATGATTTACTTTCCCGGTAACAGAACCAAACTGATTGATAAGAAATCGGTTTGATGCCACTTGTCACTAGAACAGCGTCATCTGGTGATATCTGCTTAATGCAAATGTCAAAATGGACGTTGCGTCTCGTGTTGTAATAGAGGTCCCTCTTGTAATGCCTGCAAAACAGAAAAGTTCATAACAGAGGGTGAAGGGACTCTGATGAACCCTCTGATGATTAAGTCATTATTCTGATTTTGACTAGAGAGTATTTAATTTAGTAGAGTTTTTTTATGATAATCTGGCCTTACCCTTTACCTTTACGAGGGTGGTTTTTATAAATGTAAGTCACGCTGAGAAATAGGTAAGTTGAGTGGTGTGATATGAGAATCTAGTAGTTACCAGTAGATAAATTCAAAATCCCTCCGATTTAGGGAGATTTTGATTGACCATTTTTAGATTTGACTGTTTGGTCAAACGAGATCTTTTGAGTAAATTTCTAGAAGTAGTTTACCTAGCTGGCAGACGGACTTCGGGCGAAGTGGGTTGCCTAAGAGGTGTACCCGTGGACTTCGCCGCCTCGTGTGGTAGAGTTGTGGGCCCCGTCA
This sequence comes from Asclepias syriaca, assembly GCA_027405835.1. Classification (NCBI taxonomy): domain Eukaryota; kingdom Viridiplantae; phylum Streptophyta; class Magnoliopsida; order Gentianales; family Apocynaceae; genus Asclepias; species Asclepias syriaca. Next base: position 4,190,118 of record CM049927.1, on the reverse strand, counting down.
TGCTCGGTGGACGGACACGTCAGATTGCCATGTCAGCTTTCATTCCACGTCAGTCTAGGGGTCTTTTTATATCTCTCAAAAATATAATGTATATTACGTAAATTATAACAAAAATATTATTTTTAAATGATAATTATTTGATAATTAAATTTATAAGTAATTTTTTTATTTAAAAAATGAGGGTCTAATTTGGTAAAGTAGACCTAAATTTTATTAAAAAAAAGAGGGATTTTATTTTTAAAAAATAAAGTCTACTTTGACAAAGTGGACACTGAATCTTTTATGAAAAACAATAATGGTCTACTTTGCCAAAGTAATCCCACACTAGATTGGGGAATAGGAAAAAAAAAGTAGCATTAGTTTTGGGAATGTTTTTAAAAATAACATTATTTTGGTAAATGACTCAATTTTTTCTCTCATCTTTGTTGTCTCTCTTTTTTCTTCTGCAATTCTTCTTCTATCTATTTTTTCTTCTTGTTTTCTTCTTCCCCTTTTCTTCCAATATCAAATGGTGCTACATGAACTTTTTAAATTTTTAAATTTTATTTCATAATTTTTTTTTTAAAAATAAATTATGTTTCGACCACTGTCTCAATGTTCTTTTTTTTCATTCTTGAAGATTTTTTTTGTTTCAAAATTTTTCTTTTGTTCAATATTGTAAAATATGAATTTTGGGATCTCCACAAAATTGAATTTCAAAATCACCACCGTTCTACTAGGCTAATGAAACCGGGATGGTATATGTACCATACCCCCATACATAAACCATATCTCCACAACACAAAATATCCCCAAAAATCCCATCATTAAACTAACTGAGAAATCTAAAATATCTAAGAACGGCCCATAACACAAAAAACCCACATATTGTAGATAAATACCCCCTAAGAAGAAAGAAAAGATCTCTCTAACACAATCAATAAGACACGCGCGCAAGAAAAGCACAAGGGGAGAAGGCCGAGAGAGAGAATTCACCAAGAACAAAGAAGAAGAACGAAAACCTAAAAAGATCCCCAGGAAAGAAGAGGAAGAACGGAAAGGGAATTAGAGTAATTAGGATCAGGCCACATCATATTGGCGCCCACCGTGCTTTTTCGTACGATTGGATCGACGAAAAAGACCATGACAACCCACGACCATGATTCTAAAAACCCTAATACCCCTCCAGAAGTTCCCACCACATCCCTGGGCATCCCTCTTCTTGTTCCCGCCAGTACTCATCAACCCTTGGCAACCGCTTCTGCACTCGCCAACGCCAACCAGCATCAACCCTCCCCATCTGCACATCCACCAAAAGACGCCCAAAACAAATCCACATCGCGCCGCGATGACAAGAAGCCCACCCGCGTGATCAACTAAACGTCAGTGTACCATACGATGACATTATGCAGAACTTAAGAAATATCGCCAACTACATGCGACAGAAAAGACCAAGATCCGATCCAGAATTAACAGACGACGCCACATCCTCCTTTCCCGAAGCCACCGGATCCTCAACCAATGTCCTGATACCCCCAAAACGCCACCGTAAGTCTTCTCCACCGAAACACCTCGACCACCCTACCACAAAACATTCCAAACAAGCCAAACAACAAGATAAACAACCACGCCCGCACCCTCAAAATTATACTCCCCCACAACAACACTCGTTTCCCCAGACACCTCCGGATAATATAGCACACCCCATATCATACCAACACCCCCTACCGCAACCACAAGTCCCAACACCCACATGGCACATCCCAACACCAACCCCCAGAACCCAAGAAATCCCCCAACTCCACCAAAACAACCAACTACCATTGCCCCACCCTCCACTCAATACATTACCCCCCACATCATCCACCCCACCAGCACAGATCCCGATACCCCAACCACCTCTGGGTACTCAAGCACAACCTATAATATACCAATACCCTTTACAACAACTACAAGCACCAACGCAAACATGGTACCTCCCCCAAACCCCCAGAACCCCAGCCCTCCATCAACCTCATCTCCATGACCAACCTACAGCCGGACCCACACCCACCGCCATACATTCCCAAATGCCATGCGACCAAATTCATCTCGAACCCCCTCCACTAAAACAAACGATGACATCTTCCACTGGAACACACTCGACAAAAACCCTCTGGCCCCGAAGTACACTAAAGGTCCACTGCCACCAACGTTCCAGATTCCCACATTCACCCATTACACCGGAGACTCCGATCCTGAAACCCACCTCCGGCAATTCACCACAACAATGGTCATGCACGGTGCAGACAATTTTTTGTTGTGCCAGTGCTTTCCGATGACACTCGCCGACCAAGCACAAGCCAGGTTCGACAGTTTACCTGCAGGATCCATCGTCTCTTTTCGACAACTTGGCAACAGTTTTCTACAACACTTCGAAGCATTCCGAATAGACAAAAAAACTCGCCTCGAACTCCTACAAATTCGTCAAAACGTTGTAGAATCCTTGTTCTCATACCTCCAGTGTTTCAACAAAGAAGTATTGCTCACTAAGGACTGCACGGACTCCTTTTATGTCGAAGCATTCCGCAACGGTCTCATTCCAAGCAAATATTCACATCAATTAAACATCCAGTAACCAAGAACCACACAAGAGCTGCTAACACAGATCGAAGCTTGGATAAAAGCCGAAAAAATATCCACTTCCATGGCATTCCCCCAAGCTCAAGACGCTGCCCGAAACAACACATGCCAGACCCAGATACCCCCAAGACCGTCACAGTCAACCTCTCACCCGATTCCCACACTCTGCTTACCGAACACAAGCGACAACACCCAACACCGACCAACGAACACCCCGTTACCCCAAAAACAATACTACCCAATTCACCCCTTAACAACCGATAGCGCTACCATCTGGCAGAAAATAGAATCATTAGGCATATTGCCTGCTCCACGCCCGATGCCTTCCCCAATCGAACGCCGAAACCAACAACATTTCTGCACATTGCACAAAGAAGTCGGGCACACAACCGACAATTGCTACGCCCTGAAACATGCAATCGAAGCCCCAATTCAAAAAGGCCAACTACGCGAATATGTTAAGATGCCGAATGCAACCCCCACCACCTCTGATAATCCCCCACGAACTAGCACAGCCACCCCCCCCCCCCCCCCAAGTCATCAACCTTATAGATGACCACCCCCACACATCCGGCCCACCTCCTTCAAAGAGCGTAAAGTCTGCCGAAACCGATAACAATACCAACACCCCACTATAATTTCCTTACACATCCAATCCTTTTTCGTCCGGCGTATATTAATAGACACCGGTAGCTCCGCCAACATCATGTACTACGAAACCTGGAGAAGAATGCACCTCGACGACAGCCTGATACAACCATACTCTACACCAATTGTCGATTTTTCCAGCACCACCACCCGTCCTCGCGGCACCGCTCAACTATTACTCCAATGGGGCCCACCATCCCACCCACAGCAACACACAACCACCTTCGTCATCGTCGACTCCCTTGCCCCTTACAACATCATCCTTGGATGCCCAGCGCTAAATGCGATGCAAGCACAAATCCGCACATATCGCAATGACATAATCATGACGTTACCTTCCGGCCCTTGGATCAATCCCGGAGATGAACCGATTCAACAGACCTGCTACCTCACCAACAATAAACCCCCCAAACCTTTAACCATTCCCAATGACAATCCCGACCACAGTCTGACCCCCGTCGATCAATTCGAAACCTTCGGCATAGATGCCACACACCCGAAACGCCAGATCAAAATAGGCGCTTCCCTCCCGAATCCTCTGCAACGACAAATCCTAGAGCTTGCAGCAAAATTTTCTAACATTTTCGCCTGGACGCCCACAAACCTTTGGGCAATCCCCCGATCCTTCATGGAAAATAGATTAGGCATCCCTTCCACAGCCAAACCCATTACCCAAAAACCCCGTTCCTTCAACACCGTGAAACAAGCCATTATCCGAAAAGAAATATCAGAGCTACTTGAGGTCGATGTCATTCGAAGAGTCCAATTCCCTCAATGGCTAGCCAACCCAGTCGGCGTACCAAAGTCCGGCGGCAAATGGCGAGTTTGCATCGATTTCACCTCGCTCAATAAAGCCATCCCTAAGAAACAGTATCCTCTTCCTCGAACGGATCTCCTCGCCGATGCCACAGCCGGATACGACTTACTATCATTTGTAGACGCTCACAGAGGATACCACCAAATCCTTATGACAGAAGCCGACGAAGAAAAAACTGCCTTCGTCACACCCGAAGGACTTTTCTGCTATAAACGTATGCCTTTCTGACTAAAAAACGCAGGTGCCAATTTCCAAGACACAATCAACCGAATGTTCAAATCCCAAATAGGTAGAAATGTCGAGGCATACATCGACGACATCTTAGTCAAGACTCTTTCCGCATCAGATATAACTCGCGACCTCCGGGAGACTTTCCAAACTTTGCAAGACTTCGGTCTAAAACTCAACCCCGAAAAGGGTACATTCGGAGTAAGTGCCGGTAAATTCTTGGGTTTTATGATCTCACAGCGCGGACTCGAAATCAACCCATCCAAAATAGCAGCCATACAAAATCTGAAACCCCCAACAATTGTTAAAGACGTTCAGCGATTCAGTGGACGAATCGCAGCACTCAACCGCTTTCTTTTCAAATCCGGAGAAAAATCCCTCCCGTTTTTCTTACTCTTACGAAACCGCAAACATTTTGAATGGATCCCCGAATGAGAGAAAGCCTTTCAAGACATAAAGCAATACTTGCAAAGTCCTCCTGTATTAGTCCCCCCAAAACCAAACGAAGTCCTCCACCTCTACATCTCAATTTCCCCCTCAGTTATAAGTGTCGTTCTCTGCGCCGATCGTAACAATACCTTTCACCCAGTTTACTACATTAGCCACATCCTACAACCTGCCGAAACCCGATACTCCCCCTTAGAAAAACATATCTTTGCCCTAATCATGGCAACACGAAAGCTCCGACATTATTTCCACGCCCATCAGATATGCATGCACACCCAAGCCCCCATTCGACAGTCATTATACAAAGCTGACATCACCGGCCGCCTCATGCGATGGGCCATCGAACTGTCTGAATATGACATCACGTACACCCGCAGGCAACAAGTCAACGCCCATGCATTATCGGACTTCATCATAGAATGCACCAATTTACCCCCACCCCTCCCTCATCGCCCACCCGATGACAACATCCCAGACGACTGTTGGACAATCCATGTCGATGGTTCCGCAGTTGAAACCAATCGAGGAGCAGGTATAGCCATCACCTCACCTGAAGGCTCCAAATTATTGTACGCCCTGAAATACACATTCACGATCAGCAACAACGAATCCGAATACGAAGCGGTCATCGCAGGGTTACGGATTACCGGCACCTTAAACATTCGTAGCCTCCGCATATTCACCGACGCCCAACTAATAGCTGGACAAATCAACGGCGAGTTCGAAGCCAAGGAAGAAAACATGCAACAGTATTTAAAGCTAGTATCCGAGTTCCTCAAAAACTTTCAATACATAAGCATTGAATACATCACCCGCAAAGCAAACACGGAAGCGGACACCCTCTCCAAAGTACACCTAACCGACACAATAGACGGAACATGGATAGAGCCACTCACGCAGAGATCCATCGACCACCTTCCAGTTATGAACATTTCCCAATCACAGTCCTGGATGACACCCATCATCCAATACATCACCAACTATATCACCCCAGAAGACAAAGTCCAAACACAACAACTCAGACAAACCGCAACCCGATACGTTATCATAAACATTCAGCTATACCGACGCTATTACTCCTGGCCATTACTAAAGTGTGTGCCCGAAGCCGAAGGCAATTACATCTTGCGCGAAATCCACGAAGGAATTTGCAGAGCTCATATCGGGGCCTAAAGTTTGGCCCGAAAGGTCATGCGGACGGGATATTTTTGGCCCACAATAGAAGCCGACGCCACCGAGCTCATTAAACACTATTCAAAATGTCAGCTACACGCAAACACACACCACATGCCCACTGCCAAATTCTACTACATCAGCAACCCGATCCCTTTCTATAAATGGGGCATGGACATTGTTGGCACATTCCCGAAAGATAAGGGAAATAAGGAATTCCTTATCGTGGCCATCGACCATTTCACCAAATGGGTCAAAGCAAAACCCGTTGCTTCCATCACGACACAAGTTGTCAAAGATTTCTTCTGGAACGACATTATCACCAGGTTCGGCATACCCCGCATCCTCATCACCGACAAAGGGAAATAGTTCGAGGCGTAAGAATTCCAGAATTTTTGCCAGGAATTACATATAGACCACCGTTTCACATCCGTCGGATACCCACAAACAAACGGCCTAACAGAAGTCACTAACCGAACCATCGTACAAGGTTTGAAAAAACGGTTAGATTCGTCCAAATCCAAATGGATTGACGAACTACCGAATGTCCTGTGGTCTCACCGCACAACACCCCATTCCCGCACCCTCGAAAGTCCATTTTCTTTATGCTTCTGTACCGAAGCACTACTCCCAGTCGAAATCGGCTCCCCCTCTCCCAGACTGAACAATTTCTCCATCGAGTGGAACGACCTCAAAATTACAAAAAACTTGGCACTAATCGACAGTATTCGATCCAACGTAGCCACCCGTGAGTACAACTACAAAAGATCCCTATCAAAACACAAGAATGCAAGACTACGCCCCCATAACCTCATTACAGGCGACCTCGTCCTTCGCAAAAACTCCATTAGTCATCAAGAACCTACCCGAAAGCTAGATGCAAACTGGGAAGGCCCATACATCATTGCCAAAGCCAATTCAAATGGCAGCTTTCATTTGAAAGACCACAAAGGACACATTCTCACCCGCACGTGGAACGCAGCCAACCTCCGAAAGTATTACCCATAGAACTCACATGCACCCACAAATTTGGATTCGGAGGCACAATTGTTAGGTTCCGGATAAACACTTGTTTTACTTTTCAAAAATTAAAATTATTTCAATACTAATAACACACATTTTTTACTATTCTTTTCTTTCGTTTATTATTAACACAGCACTCACCTATTTAATACCATAACATTCCCACCCCGTCCGCAAGCCACACACATACAAAAAAGATAAACACAACAACAACAAAGAGTAACAAAAAACAAAAACTTTGTATTAATCCCATAAAGGTTACAAAATATATATACATCACATATTTTCAAGATCCCCCCAATACATTACTTTCCCCTCCCTCCCCACCCACCGTCTCCTCCCCCGGAGCCACTTCCCCTTCCTCCTCCTCCTCTCCCGTTTCCTCCAATTTCTGGCCAGTTGGAGCAATCAGCTCATCAAAATCAAACGGATCCCCTTCCCAAGGGTACACATTCCCTTCTGACCTCATAGCCAACCCTTCAAACTGCTCCGGAAACTGAAACAAAAGATCCGTTTCCCGAATGTGATCCCTCAGTACAACCAAGGTATCACCAGCCATGGGAGCCGCTACCCGAGAAAATAGCCTATAACACCGTTCATCCTTAAAAAATGACGTTATCACTGCTTTTTCCGTAGCAGCATTAATCAGCTCCTCGGGAGTCTCATAGCGGTCCTGCAACCTTACCGCCTCTTCCTCCCACTTCTTCCTCGCCAACTCCAACTCACCCATCATGAGCCTCTCCCGCATGAGCTTTTGCCGAACCCCCTCCAGTTCCTCCCCCTGCTCTCGAACCCTCCCCTTCCACACATCCACCTCACGTTCGGCAGCCTCCCTCGCCACTGTAGCATCGTACCTGATCTTCCAAGCCAAGTCCTTCTCCACCTCCAAACTCTCGTAATTGTGGTAAGTCAAGCGGAGGCGATGAAGGAGTTCAAGTTCCGAAAGCAAGGCCTATCAAAACCAAATATAAACAAACAAAACACAAGTTAATACCACATATAATCCTCCGCCATATTAAACAATTTCTAAACCCCCCCCCCCCCTCTCCCTCTCTCCTTACCTCAAATTTCTGTTGATACATCTGGCCAATCAGGACAATCGTTGGCACTTTCTCCACCACCGCCTTCAAACCCGGGGGAAAACAATGTTGAAAAAGGTCATTGCCACCCCCGGACCCCCCTCCGCCACGTTCGACGGTATATCCCAAGGAGGCACATAACTCCCCACCTCCGCCTCTTTCTTTCCCCAACCTTCACCCGGACCCCTCCTTAACCGTTTCAGAGGCGGACGCACATCCTCCGAAACCTCCCCCACCACCTCCTTCCCCTTCCCCTTCACCGAATCCCTCGGTACTACCGGGGCCACCGCTTCCTTTTTCTTCTCCCCGATAGCCACCCCTCCCCCCCTAACCGCCTTCTCAGCACCCCCAATCCTTCTTCTCTGCATCCCGGAACATCCTTGAACAATAATACCTATGAGTTCCGGTTATAAAACTAAAGCTCCCCTTGTCAGGCATAATGGAAAGAATTTTTAGTTTACCAGATGGCTTCCTTTTACGTTTATTTGGATTGTTTTGAACCATCTCCATCACTAAGTTTTTTCCTGCAAATACATACACAACCCATCAGCTTCGGCAAACACAGTTAGCAAAATATATAATTCACAAAAAAACATAATATACATAAAGAACCCCCCCCCCCCCCTTCAACCCTTCCATAAGCACCCACGCAGTTTCCGGATGTCCAATCTGGAATCACACTCCAACCTCGCATGCATCATCAAGGTTTCAGACCAATCCTCCCCCACATTCAACTCAAACCGATATTTCAACAATGTTTCCGCATCCTGATAATCTCTCTAGTAACCATCTGGCACATCATTACTCAGGATTTTTCTATTATTCCAAGGCTGCAAAAGATCGTTGCTGCCGAAGCTATGATGCTTAACGTAAAAAAATTCATTTTTCCAAGAATGAATACTGGAAGGACCTAGAATAACCGGTCGGGCACTCCGCCTAGCAATATAAAAGAACCCCCGACCCTCCGGCGTTGTACACTTCTGACTCAAATAATACAACCTACGCCACAATTCCAAGCTACATTCACACCCGAATGCCCTACAAGCCATCAAGAAACCTACTGTAGTCCGGATGACATTCAAAATTAACTGTCTCAGCTGAATCTTGTAATACCTACAAATATCCACAAACAGCGGATGCAAAGGAAACCGCAACCCTGCCCGCAAGTGCGCCACGTAGGTAGTCACACAGTTTGCCAGAGGCGTGTGAATCCGTTGATTGGCATCCGAACAAATGGTCTTGTAATTTATAGGGAAATGATAATTTTCCCGAATGCCCTCCAAGACCTTGGATTCGGACACAGTCCTCTTATATTGAGGAATCTGGGGGTTCTCTTTCTCTTCACACCCTTTTGTTTTTAACTCTTTCCTCACCGGCCCCACTTCCTCCTTCGGCCTCCGGTAAGCTATCCCAGAACTTACATCCTTTTCATCTAGCAAAGGAAAATAAAAATCCTCCCCATCCATCCTGTACCTTACACTGGCATCCTGGTCCCCTAATGAACCTATGGGTCCCATCCATTCCACCAGTTCCTCAAACCCCACGGATCTTTCAGAATCACCAAACATACTCCCCTGCCCATCACCAGAACTCATTTTGCCTGAAGCACTCATTATACCCGTATGATTTTCTTTTCCTCTAACCTAACTGCTTTATATCTTCTTCCCTCCTTCCCTAAGTCCTGCCCGGAAAAACGCTAATCAACAGAACAAGAAGTACCTGAAATTTGTCGAGGAGCCATGGTTTAGCACAGAATGTCCAAGCACAATCACACAAAAGCAATAGCACACAAACACTGCAACATAACAACATAAAACACAGTTCTTAGTAAAACCCATATTCCACACAGTTCATCACCCCACACAGAACACACAGAGAGAGCATATTATCACACATCCTCAAACCCCCCCCCCCCATTTCAAACCCCACAATAATACATAATAATAACACACTAACTTGCAACCTTTACAGCAGACCAGAAGCCTCCTTACAATCCGAGCCACTCAAACAAATCGCACTAACCAGGTAAAACCTCACAAATCAGGGAATTAATGCCGATTTCTTCAAAGAAGCGCGAAGAGCACAGTTAAGAAGATGAGTTCAAAATAAACCCCTCTGACTGTTCCTCTGCCCCTTATATTTTTTCAAAAAGAAAAAACCCTTTTGTCGGGCCCCAAAAAACTCGCTCAGCCACATTCCATAATCTTTCCCGTCCGCACGCACTTCCACGCGCACACGCGCAAACATCTGTCAGCCGAACCATCCCCACGCGCAGCCCGTCCCATCGAAGCGTTAGAAGCGCCTCGTCATCTTCCACACACATATCCATGACAATCATTATCACCCGAATCCCTGCCAACCAAACCGCAGCCTCATCCCCTAGCCACATCCAACATCCTATCTCTCAAAACCCTTTTCTCCTCGAATCCCCCCATTTAATCTCCTATCCGAAACCCTCTCCCACATCCCGTCTCCAACACCATTTCCTTCTTTTTTCTCCCCGAATCCCCCTTTCCACCCGCCCCCCATCCGTCTCCTTCCCACAGCCCTTTTCCATTTGTATTTATTCCTGCATCCTCCTCAATCTTTACCTTTCCCAATACAGCCGCACCCCCCCCCCCCGCCACATCCGCCCCAATCACAATCGGTCAAAACAAAATGCTTATGGTATATGTACCATACCTCATACATAAACCATATCTCCACAACACAAAATATCTCAAAAATCCCATCATTAAACTAACCGAGAAATCTAAAATATCTAAGAACGGCCCATAACACAAAAAGCCCACATATCGTAGATAAATACCCCCTAAGAAGAAAGAAAAGATCTCTCTAACATAATCAATAAGACACGCAAGCAAGAAAAGCACAAGGGGAGAAGGCCGAGAGAGAGAATTCACCAAGAACAAAGAAGAAGAACGAAAACCTAAGAAGATCCCCAGGAAAGAAAAGGAAGAACGGAAAGGGAATTAGAGTAATTAGGATCAGGACACATCACGGGATGACCCTAATGAATATTGGGATATATTTTACTACATTTATTTGGATTATCTAAGAACCAGAAGGAAGATTAAAAAAAGAATCAAGAATGATTGTGGAAATAGATTTTTTGGATTTTCTTTGTAGAAATGAGTTTTAAGAATTTAATTGCAAAAATAAATGGGTTTTATGAATTTGATTGTAGAAATAAATGGGTTTTATGTATTTGATTGCACGTTTTTGAATTTGGTTGCGAGAGAAAGAAATAAAAAAAAAAGATTGATGGAAGAAGAACAGAGTAGAAGAAGAAAGAGAGGAAAAAAAAGGAAGAATGGGTGGAAGAAGAATAGAGAAGAAGAAGAGAGAGTAAAAAGAATGGTGAGAGAAGAAGAAGAAGAAAGAAAGAGAAAGAGAAAAATAAAAGTTGCAGAAGAAAGAGAGAGAAAGAATGAAGAAGAATAAGAAAAAGTTATAGGAAGAAAGAGAGAGAATAAAGGAGGAAAAAGAAGAGAAAGAAACAAAAATTAGGAAAAATTAATATTTTTAAATTAAAAATTATAAAATTATCGTTTATAAAAATTAGGGTTTATTTTTTTTAATAAAGAAAAAAATATCCTAATTTAAAAAGAGTTGACTAATAGTCAAACTTTTTATTTAATGAGCGAAAATGCATCCATTGGTACGTTTTAATTTAAGGTGATAAATTTAGATTTTGAATTCTAAAAAATGGATAGTTTATTTACAATTAATATTTTTTAACATAATTACTATTTTATTTATAAAAGAATTTGGGCCTAAAGCCGATCGCTTATGTCTGCTTAAATTCTACGCTGTTTTATATTTTCATTTAAATTTGATATAATTTTTTTTCGAATTCTTGACATTTTAAAGTCACAAATAATACTACTAGCAACTGAATTATATATTTTTTTAGATACTTTTCATATTCTTATTATGATTTTTTTAAATATTTTTTAAAACAAATATATTTATAATAATATTTCGTTTTTTAAAAAAAACATATTTTATCGTTTCACTTCAATTTTTATTTTCTTTTTTAAATTGCACATTCATGTCTAATAATCTTTTATAACTTGATTATGAATTTTCATTTTTATATTTATATATTATTTTTATTATAATCTTTTTGTTAATATATTTTATACCAAAATATATAATTATGAATTTTTAAAGTTATTTTTCTTACCAATTATAAGTTTTTTGAAAATATGAGAAAACAATTTAATTTAAAATTTATTAAATATTTTCTCATTAATTAATATCAATATTTTTTAATTATAACTTATGTTTTATTTTTTAAATAATAAAAAAATACTGATATATTATAATTTTTGAAAGTTAATCTATTATATTTTACTATTTTCTTATTTAATTTTTAAAAAATATATTTTATATGTAAATATTTATTTATATTATATAACATTTTCTAAATCTTTAATTTTTCGTATATAATTAATCCAAAATTTTTATAATTTTATTATTATTATATAGATATTTAATATATATAGTTAATTTATTTTTCTACTTCAATAATAGTTATTTTCTTTTATATTTTTTAACTTTTTTATTAATTTATAATTAAATAATATATTTAATACAATATTTATATACATTTAAAAAATAAAACATATACAATTTACACATTAAATATATATAATTAATACTTAATGTGTATATTGTATATATGGAAAGAAGAAAGACAGTTGTGAGATTTTGATTGTTTTTCATAAAAGTATGATAGTGTCTTTATATTTCTATATACATATACAACATACCGTTGAATCATAAGAAAGACAATTTGAGCCGTTGAATAATCCATTGCCTTTATATATATATATATCTTTATTTTTATTCTTCTTCTTTCAAGAAGATTAGAAAATAAAATAAAATGAAATTTCTTTTTATTTAATTTAAAAGAAACAAAATGGTAGAAATAATCTAGAAGATCAGCAACTGTTCATCCAATAGAAATAATTTATTTTAAATTTGTAAGATGTATTTGAAGAAGTGTATCAAAACAAATAATATTATCATGCCATTTAAATAACAATACTTAAAAAATATATATAATATAACATCTTTGTACACATACCTATTGTTTATGCATTTATTGAAAATCTAAAATTTTAAATTTTATTATTATTTTATATCTAATAAACTTGTATAAATAAAACCAATATGTAACTCTTTTTTAAATTACAATCATAATTATAAGAATTTTAAAATTACCATGAACTCTTCATAAATAAAAAAAACTTGAAAAAAGTATTATATATTATATATATAATAACAAGTAGTTATATAGTTTTTATCAAAATGTATAAATTAATAACTAAACAAGAGATTAATTAATTTTTTTTAAAAAAAATTTATATAATTTACAATTATTGAGAAACTAAACAAGATAATTATGGTATTGAAAAGAAGACAAATTAGTAAATTTCATCCTTTAAATTATATAATGTTTTGTGATTTCATCCTTATTTAAAAATTTTATATTATTTCATCCCTTATTTTAATAATTTTAACAATTTCATCTTTTTTTTTATTAAATTGATGGACAACTAACACTCAAAATTATTTTTTAAAAAATCATATAAAAAATAAATAAACTAAAAGGGTAAAACTGAAAAGAAAAATCAACGAGTTAGTGTGAGAGTATTATACATGTGTGATTCTCATTAGCAATAGTACCTAGCCGCGTAATTTCATTTCATTCAGTGAGTAGTAATTAATTATAGAGGACAAAGCTGTAAGGAATTGTTTTTTTTAAAAAACAATTCTAATTAAAAAATTTATATTCATGTTTATGTGTGTATTTATTTAAAAATATGATTGAGTATTTATATATAATAATTATCACATCCTACTCTCTCTAATTTTCGTGTCAGGGTTACAAGATTCCAACCAAAGTATAGTGCTACAATATCTTTCTTTTATGGGCGGAGGAGAAAGATTGGGTTTGATATTTTTCTTTTCATTTTTACCCTTTAAATTTAAATATTTATTTATTTTAATGAATTTGACTGTTAGTTGACCTTTAATTTAAAGATATAAGGATAAAATTTACCAAAAATTATTAAAATAAGGAATGAAATAATATAGAAATTTTAAATAAGGATAAAATCACAAAAATAGTGTAATTTAAGAAATGAAAATTTTCAATTTACTTTCAAAAGAATAAGGGAAAAACATATCCATTTTTTTAAAATTATTTATTTTCTAATTAATTGCACAAAGTCAAACCTGTTAATGTTTGTTTCTATCCTTTTTTTTCTTGAAAAATATTCTATTTCTTAATTGGCATGCCTAGTAATTATTGCTTTTTTAACAGTTTTTTATTTTTTTAAAATATAATTTATTATGTTTAAATTAGTAATTTGATTTATATATAATTTCATTTGATAGAAAAATAAAACACTTTTGACTTAAATCAACATGTGTTAAAATTTGTTAATGCTAACTGAGTATATGGAAAAATAATTGTGAGATTTTGATTGGGTTTCATAAATACATAATGAGTAGTGTCACAGTATTAATATTATTGTATACATATACAACACACCGTTGGATTATAAGAAAGACAATCTGAACCGTTGAATAATTCATTATATATATATATATATCTTCCTTTTCATTCTTCTTCTTTGCAACACAAGAAGATCAGAAGCGAAAAATAAATAAAATTTCCTTTTGTCTAATTTAAAAGAAAAAAAATGGTGGAAATAATTCAGGAGGTTGAAGATCAACAACTGCTGCTCCAACAGAAAGGGAAGGAGGTGGTGACAACCGAAGAGCAGAAAAAACCACAACAGTTGCGAGTTCTCGTGGTCGATGACAACATTGTTTGTCTTGCTGTTCTGTCTTCTCAACTTAAGCAGTGTGGTTTTCAAGGTTAATGCTAATTAATTAATTATAAATTAATGGACTCCTTATATATATAATCCAGAAGTTGATCTATAAAAAAGTTAAAATTTCAGTCTTTTTTTGCTCTTTTATGTGTATGTGTATGCTTTTGTTTGTATATGTATGTATATCTCTTTTGCTTTATGTTTCCCCCTTTTCCCTGAATTTTTTTGATGGTAAAATGTTTAGGTGTATGAAAGAGTTGTTACTTGTAATTCTGTTGGTTTGAGACTGCAAAATCTTGTTTATTGGTCGATTTAATTAAGTTTGTGTTTCATTTTGCTTGATTTCTTGTGTGATTTTAAATTTGTGGACATCTATTAAATAAAATTTTATAATTCTTGTCTCCATAAGTATTACTTGACGAAGATATATAATTTGGTGGCTGTTACGTAAGATTTAAGATAAAGTGAGACCTTCCCCCGAGAATCTAAAAAGTCCTAAAAAATTATACACTTATGATCAACTGGTTGATTTTTTTTTCGTTTTTTTCTTTTAATTATTAATTTTTTTAGACTAATAAAGAAAATTTGTGGTGCAGTTACCTCTGTGGGAGAAGCAATAGAAGCTCTTGACCTACTAAGAAAGAACAAAAATTCAGTTGACATCATTTTGACTGATGTCTTTCGATCTGATCTAAATGGCTTTGAGCTTATGGACATTATATCCCGCCAATTCAAAATTCCAGTAATCAGTAAGGATATACACATATATTTACACAATCAAAACCATCTATAAATACAGCGTAATAAATACGCAACTCTTATACATAATAATTATATATACACATTTTCAATGATAATATTAACAAGTGAAAAAAATTAGAAACGGAATCAGGAGTCTAAAAAAATCTTCGAAGACTCCGTTTCAAATTTTTTCTTTTGTTAATACTATCACTAAATGATATAAGTATGTAATTAATATTTAGTTATATATATATATATATATATATATATATGTGTGTGTGTGTGTGTGTGTGTGTGTGTGTGTGTGTGTGTTTGGAGATGTTTTGATAATTTAATTACATTTTGGCCACAGTGATATCTGCATTAGAGGATGAGAAAACTAAGAAAGAAGGAAGAAGGTGTGGTGCAAAAGACTTCTTGGTGAAACCAGTGAAATTGGAAGTTCTTCAATCAGTTTGCGAGCAGGTAGCTAGAAAAATTCTAGATAATCCTCCAAAAATATTAACATTAATTGATGGGAATGAAAACCTTAATACCAAATCATCTCAAAACGATGATGATGAGGAGAATAAGAAGAGGAAAGGACCTATTTCAACATTTATCGGTGTTCCAAAGAAACCTAGAGTTGTTTGGAATCCTAGGTTACAACAAAAGTTTCTTGAAGCTGTTCTATACCTCGATATAGAAAGTAAGTATTTACATATAGTGATATTGTGTTTCATTTAATATATAGAAATATTTAATTTATTATATTTCAGAAGCTGAACCTATGAAGATTCTTCAACATATGAATGAGCCAAATCTGACTCGTAATAACGTAGCCAGCCACCTTCAGGTAAAACTTATTTTTTTCTCATTCAAAAATTAATTCCACTTTATTACCATTATTTGCATATGCATAGTTTGTTTATACATATATAATACTTACCTTTCATGTTGTTATTTCTATATTGGAATATATATTATGCTATTTTGAGTAACATAGTTATGTAAGTTGATGGATGACAGAAGTTTAGGACTGCAGTAAGAAGAAAAAGGGAGAGGTTATACAGAGACATGGCTATGAATCCCATGACAGCAATGCAACAATTTCTCAATCCAACCACCCAACCAACAGGCCTTACCATTAACCTCCAAAACAACAACAACAATAGTACTGATAATTTCCCTCAACAAACATCTCTCTCAGATGGAAATCATCAGGTGGTGGTTTCTTCTCAACCTGCAGCAATGCCTTATCAAGAAACTGCTTCTGCTTCTTCAGCTTCTTCTACAAATGTACAACCTTTCCAAGCTGCTATTGGTGGTGCAGACAGTAATTCAGATAGGGTAAACGAGGTTCATCTTTCATCTTCCATTAATGGTTATTTTGGTGATCAAGCTGGGACTACTATGGAACTACAGCCTTTTTCCCAATCTGCAAATGATTATTCCATTGAAGGAAACAATGATAATGGCTATCTGATGCTTCCATCCACTATTAACTCCAATATTATTCCTCAACCAAACACTTTTTTTGAAGAATCCATTGACAATTTCATTGCTCCATATCAACCTATGTCTTCCCAACCAACTGATTCCATTGGAGGAATCATTGACAACTTTGTTGCTCCATATCAAGCTTTGTCTTCCCAAACAACTGATTTCATTGATGATTTGATTTTCAACTCCATGGATCCATATCAAACTGTGCCTTTCCAACCAACTGATTCCATTGGAGGATTCCTTGACAACCCTGTCAATGATACTTATGATGGCCATCAGAGGATGAACCCTTTGGTAGCTGATGATTCTGTCCCAGAAATCTTTAGCAATATTGATGATCATTCAGATGAAGAAATCAATTTTATGATCAATGAGGTTTGCTCACATTCCATGCACTTACTAGCACACAAACACACACACACACACACACACACACACACACACACACATATATATATATATGCATACGAAATATTTGTTTGTGAGGTAGATGAAATAGGGTTGAATTTGAATTAGTTACAGTAAAATATTACATTAGTCTAACTAAGATTATTTACTACCTATATATATATATATGTGTGTGTGTGTATTTAATTATGCATCTCTTTTATCTCACCAAGTTTTTTGTATTACTAACTTTTGCAGCTGTTGAATTATAGTGCTTCACCTTCGATTCACTGATAACAAACATTCCGACATGCAAGGAAGGAAAGAGGGGAATTAAGGGAGTTTCAAGTTTTCATCCTCATTATTATTATTATTATTATTATTATTATTCTGTCGAAACAAAAATTCTGTCCAAAGACTCTATATAGAAATTGGACTTCCAACCAAGTATGTCGTAACCACATTTACTTTCTTGGAGTCTGCTTACCAACTCTCCCAAGCTATCGAATTTTTTTTTTTGTTTTTTTGCTAAGAGCAAAATGTGTTTTAGTTATGTTTCAAAACTGTGAGAAGATATCTTTAAAGTAAATTTTCATTTAAAGTAATTCTCGTTTAAATGAATTGTCCTTACGAGAAATATCTTAAATTGATTCAAATTATTAGAAATTACTTTTAAAACAAATCAAAAGTAATTTTGGAGTAGAGTTTATCCTTGGGAGAAAAACCTTTGGAGTTGATTTTATCATAATTTTAATTTCTTGTTAATTTTATGAGTTACAAAATTTTATATAATGTCAAATTTTACTAATTCTAAAACAACATAAAAAAGTTAAAATTTTTTAACTATTTTCAACGGGAAAATCGTAAAATATATTTTTAAATGAACAAAGCTATTAAAAATATTAGGATGAATCTAATCATTTTTTTAATATAAATATTTATTCTATGTAAATTTTATTTTTTATTGCCTCACTATAGAGTTTGAAAACTATAGTTTAATAAATGTAGTATTGAAAACAATCAACGAGTTTAATTATAATAATTTTATATTTTAAATATATATACTATATATATATTATATATATATATATATAGTAAGTAATAAATGGTAGATTTACTTTTCAAAAAAACTATATATTACATTTAATCATTACATATTAATTTTTTTTAAACTTTATTCCACTTATCTAAAATTCAATTACATTTTATTTCTAGTTAAATAAAATTCTTTCTTTTTATATATATATATATATATATATATATAAAATTTGAATTGAAGTTAAAATTCAAATATTTTTTACTTAAATCAACAATTGTTAAAATTTGTTAATACTTAATGTGTATATGGAAAGATAATTGGGAGACTTAATACTTAATGAGTATATTGTGTATATGAAAGATAGTGTGAGACTTTGATTAGGTTTCATAAATATTTAATGGGTAGTGTCACACTGTGTTTATATTCTTGTTTATATAATACATCATTGGATCATAAGAAAGACAATCTTAATAATTGCATAATCGATTATCTCTATACACACAAAAAAAAAAAAAAAAAAAAAAAAATAATATATATATATATATATATATATATATATATATCTTCCTTTTCATTCTTCTTTCTGGCAATGCAAGAAGATCAGAGAAGGAAAACAAAAATGAAATTTCTTCGTCTAACTTAAATTAAAAAGGAAATGGTGGAAATAATGAGCAAGTAGGAGATCAACCGTTGTTGCTCCAACAGAAAGGGAAGGAGGTGGTGACACCGGAAGAGAAGAAAAGAACACAGTAGTTACAGGTTCTCGTGTTGATGACAATATTAATGGTCTTGCTATTCTGTTTTCTCAACTTGAGCATTATGATTTTAAAGGTTAATTTTGTTGGAGTTTGGTAAATATCTCGAGGACACTTCGGGGGCCCCGCCCCCCTTCGGTATCACTTCATTCGAGAGAAGGTGGAAAAGAAACTGATTTAGCTTACGAAGGTTGACACGATGAAGAATAGTTCAGACTTTCTTACTAAGGCTGTCCCAAGTACAAAGTTTGAAGGGTGTTCTGCAGCGATTGGGTTGACGACGAATGACAACTGGAAGACTCTCGCTTGCTCGATATATTCACCAAGTGGGAGATTGTTGGAGTTTGGTAAATATCTCGAGGACACTTCGGGGGCGGAGCCCAATGATATGTAGGGTTTAGGCCAAGTGATATGAAGATAGGCCCAGTAATGTGTAGATAGGCCCAGTCATATGTAGATAAGTTTTAGACGCCTATATATAGGGATATCATTGTAACAAGTTATTAGAACCAAGAAATAATAATTGAGAGTTCAGTTTTCATGACGTGGCCCTTATTGGGGTGAACCTGGGTAAATCGTGAGTTCTTTTATTATTATTGTTTTTTCGATTTTATCTATCAAATTCATATTCTACATCGTTAAAATCCTACAAGTGGTATCAGAGCCAGGGTTTTATCAGAGATGTCAGGAGGGTCGCGAATTGAGATAGATAAATTCGATGGAGAGCGGTTCGATCTGTGGAAGATGAAGATGGAGGATCTTCTTTGTGATCGAGATCTATGGCCAGCAATCGAATCTGAAAGGCCTGTTGCTGACGAAATGGGTTTGGCTTCCGAAAAGAGGGTTGAAGACTGGGATCGAATCTATTGGAAAGCAAAGGACTTGATCCGGCTTTGTCTCGCAGACAATATTCTGACGAACGTGATGAGTGAACCAACAGCCAGGGCTTTATGGCGGAATTTGGAGTCGCTATATCAAAGTAAGTCACTCGTCAATAAATTATTCTTAAGGAAAAAGTTGTATAACCTTAGGATGCAGGAGGGTGATTCGCTCACCGCACATTGTACGAATT
This sequence comes from Asclepias syriaca, assembly GCA_027405835.1. Taxonomy (NCBI): domain Eukaryota; kingdom Viridiplantae; phylum Streptophyta; class Magnoliopsida; order Gentianales; family Apocynaceae; genus Asclepias; species Asclepias syriaca. The sequence continues at coordinate 4,169,769 of CM049927.1, read as the reverse complement.
TAACACATTGATCGGTCAACTTGTATCTATTGGCGTTAAGTTTGAAGATGACGATAAGGCAATAACACTACTTTGTTCACTGCCGGATTCATGGGATAATCTCATTGTGGTTATTGGTGGTGGGAACCAAGCTCTCGTATGAAACTGTGTGTGCGGCCTTATTATCAGAGGAGACACGAAGAAGGGGATCAGGGAATTCCAGTAAAGAGGCTCTTGCAGCTAGGGGTAGACCTACAGAGAAATCTCAAAATTGGAAAGGGTCCCAATCTAAATCTGTGGGCGATCGAAGAGTAGAGAACGGAAGGTAAAATGCTGGAAGTGTGAAGAGTGGGGCCATATGAAAGTGACTGTAAAAATAAGGCGGTTCATAAAAGGGAAGCAAATTCATCCCCTGGAAAGGAAGTCGAGACGACAGGAGATATGTATGTGGCCACTACGTGTATGGCGCAGTCAGACAAATACATCTGGTACGTTGACACCTGTGCTTCATTCCACATGACACCTCATAGACACTGGTTTTGTGAATATGAGCAGTATGATGGTGGAGACGTCATGCTAGGAGATGATACTGCAATTTAGGTTATTGGGCGTGGTCACGTAAAGCTGAGGATGGAAGACGGCATAATAAAAACTCTTCCGAATGTGATGCACATACCTTCTATGAGTAAAATCTGTTATCAGTTGGCACGATGGCCGACTCAGGGGTTAACTTCAGTTGCAATAAGGATTCATGCAAGATGACTCGAGGTTCCATTGTAATTGCACGAGGAATCCGTTATGGGACGATATATAAATTGCTTGCGGAAATAATTACTCTCAGTGGCAGTTTCGTGTCCAAAGAGGCGAAGGAAGATGAGCATGATACTTCTCTGTTGTGGCATCAGAGGATGGGGCACATTGGAGAAAAGGGTTTATCTACCTTGTTTTCGAGCCAAATGGTGGAGGGAGTACCAGAGTGCTCTATGAGTTTCGGGTTTTGTGAATACTGCATTTATGGAAAACATAATCGAGTTAGTTTTCCACAGAATGATGCAAGAACGTCAGAGCTTCTGGGACTAATCCACAGTGATGTTTTTGGACCTACTCCTACACCATCTATAGGAGGATCCAGGTATTATGTATCTTTCATAGATGACCTCTCACGATACAGTTGGATTTATTTTCTTAAAAGTAAATATGAGGTGTTTGAAAAATTTCAAGAGTTTAAGGCTTTGATTGAAAATCAATTGGGCAGGAAAATCAAAGGAGTTCGCATAGATAACGGAGGTGAATTCTGCTCAAACGAGTTCGAGCAGTTCTGTGTGAAGAATGGTATAGCAAGGCAAAAGATGACCCCTTATACGCCTCAGCAGAATGGAGTGGCCGAAAGACTAAACCGGACACTCATGGAAAAGGCGAGGTGCATGCTGAGTTGGGCAGGGTTAGAACCTGAATTTTGGGCAGAAGCAGTTGCCACAGCTTGTCACCTGAAGAACAGGTCACCAACCACATCAGTGAAGGATCGTACACCATACGAGGTAGTGTTTGGGAAGAAGCCAAACCTGTCATACCTTCGCGTGTTCGGGTGTGATGCATATACTCATGTACCTAAAGAGAAGAGGGGGAAACTTGACAACAAGTCCGAGAAGAACATATTCATTGGATACAAGGAAGGGGTCAAAGGCTATAAGTTGTGGAATCCTGAAACGAGATCTATAGTCTACAGCAGGGATGTTATCTTTCATGAAACTCAATCTCAGGCTGGTACACAAAAACGGGATGAGCAAAACAAAATAGTAGTGTTTGAAGAAGACATGAGAGATGAAGCTGAGGAAGTGGTGACACAAAGCACATCAGTTGAGAATCATTCTGATTCTGATTCTAACTTTGATTCTGATCAAGTCAGCTTGGTTGATGATGTTGATGAAGCTCCTGATACAGGTAATACACCGGCTCTCAGGAGATCAACAAGGAACAGACGGGCGCCTCTACGCTACGGGATCAATGCTTTGAGTACAGGTGAAGACCCTACTTCTGTAAAAGATGCGAGATCAAGGGATGATGCAAATCAGTGGGAGCTCGCAATGAGACATGGAGCTTGTGCAAATTGCCTAAGGATAGAAAGGCAATTGGATGTAAATGGGTATTCAAGCAAAATTGAAACCAGATGGAACCGTGGAGAAATACAAGGCAAGATTGGTTGCAAAGGGGTATTCTCAGATCGAGGGAGTAGACTATGATGAGATCTTCTCACCAGTGGCAAAAGTGACCTCTATACGGTTTGTCCTGTCCATAGCAGCGGCTTATGATCTTGAAGTGGAACAGATGGATGTAAAAACAGCATTCCTCCATGGTGATTTGGAGGAGGAGATTTACATGAGGCAACCAGAAGGATTTGAAACAAAAGGGAAGGAGAATCTTGTGTGCAGGTTAAAGAAGTCTTTATATGGACTGAAGCAGTCTCCAAGGATGTGGTACCAAAAGTTTGATACGCACATGCTTCAACTTAATTTTGCCCATTTAAATTCTGATCACTGTGTCTACGTGAAGAGAGCAGGTGATGAATTTGTGATTCTTACTCTCTATGTGGATGATATGCTACTAATTGGAAATAGCATGAAGATGGTAAAATGGGTGAAGGGTCAATTGGCCAAGAAGTTTGATAGGAAAGACTTGGGGCCTGCAAATTTTATTCTGGGCATGCAAATTAAGAGGGATCGTGAGAAACGGAAACTGTGGCTAGGTCAGGAGAAGTATATCAACGAGATTTTGAAGAAATTTGGTATGGCAGACTGCCAACCTGTTGGTACCCCTATGTCTACAGGGACCAAATTGTCTGTGGAACAGTGTCCAAAGACTGATGAGGAAGCTGAGGTGATGGCTCGAGTGCCATACGCTAGTGCAGTTGGTAGTTTGATGTACGCTATGATATGTACACGTCCAGATATAGCTCATGCAGTGGGAGTCCTAAGTAGATATATGTCCAATCCAGGAAAAGAGCATTGGACTGCGATCAAGAGAGTTTTCAGGTATCTTCGTGGAACTTCAAAATTGTCCTTGTGTTTTGAAGGAGCAGAGGTTGGAAAAGCTCTTGATATCATCGGCCATGTAGACGCTGATTGGGGTGCAGATAGATCGTAGGCGATCTACTAGAGGATATGTTTTCACACTATTTGGAGGTGCAGTGAGTTGGATGAGTAAGAGACAAAGCGTGGTAGCTCTCTCCTCAACAGAAGCTGAATATATGGCTCTTACTCATGCTGGAAAAGAAGCTATATGGTTACGTCGTTTGTGTATGGAACTTGGTTTTGAGCTAGGAGCCATGGAGGTGAGATGTGATAATCAAGGAGCTATTCATTTAGCCAAGAATCCGGCGTTTCACTCAAGAACAAAGCACATTGACATTCAGTATCACTTCATTCGAGAGAAGGTGGAAAAGAAACTGATTCAGCTTACAAAGGTTGACACGATGAAGAATAGTTCAGACTTTCTTACTAAGGTTGTCCCAAGTACAAAGTTTGAATGGTGTTCTGCAGCGATTGGGTTGACGACGAATGATTGTTGGAGATTGCTCGATATATTCACCAAGTGGGAGATTATTGGAGTTTGGTAAATATCTCGAGGACACTTCGGGGGCGGAGCCCAGTGATATGTAGGGTTTAGGCCCAGTGATATGAAGATAAGCCCAGTAATGTGTAGATAGGCCCAGTCATATGTAGATAGGGTTTAGACTCCTATATATAGGGATATCATTGTAACAAGTTATTAGAACCAAGAAATAATAATTGAGAGTTCAGTTTTCAGGACGTAGCCCTAATTGGGGTGAACCTGGGTAAATCGTGAGTTCTTTTATTATTATTGTTTTTCGATTTTGTCTATCAAATTCATATTCTACATCGTTAAAATCCTACAAATTTTAATTAATTTATTAGAAATTAATGAATTCTCATATATATACACATATAATCAAGAAGTTCACCTGTAGAAAGTTAAAACTTCAGCCTTTTTTACTTGTGGTTTATGTGTGTGCATGCTTTTGTTTGTATATGTATGTATATCTCTTTTGCTTTGTGTTTTCCGTTTTTCACTAAAACATTTTGATGGTAAAGGGTTTAGGGGTATCAAAGTTTATACAATAATTGTTACTTGTAATCCTGTTGGTTTGAGATTGTAAGATCTTGTTCATTAGTCGGTTTAATTAAGTTTACCTTTCATTTATTTGATTTCTTGATTTCTTGTATGATTTTGAATTTGTGGACATCTAGTAATATAATATTCACATAAACAACACAAATTAAAATAATATCTTTCTAATAAAAATACAAATTTATCATTATAAAAGTAATTTTAAATCAATTTCAATATATATATATATATATATAATTTGCTCTTCCTTTATTTTGAAACATATTACGTTGTTATAATTCTAATATTATTACAAAACAAATATAATTACAGATTGTGGAAGCCACGTTAAATTTTAGCTGGTAGACCATTGACATGGTCCAATTGTATTTTTTTAACTTCCATTGTTATTTGTCCGTCAAATTTTCAGGAAAATTAACATGTAACTTAAATTATTTTTATTTTATTCCATAACAAATTTAGAGAAATTTTATGTTTAATTTGTTTTTTAACCTTTTTTAAAGTTAATATAAAACTCTCTTTAAAAAAAATTAAAATCAAACACTTTTGACTTAAATCAACAAGGGTGAAAATTTGTATATATGAAAAGACAGTTAGAAGACTTTGATTGGGTTTCATAAACATTTAATGAGTAATATCACAGTGCATTCATATTCCTGTATACATATACAACACACCATTGGATCATAAGAAAAATCTGAGTCATTGCATAATCCATTACATATATATATATATATATATATATATATATATATATAGACACATATATCTTCCTTTTCATTTCTCTTTTTGGCAAACAAGAAGACCAGAAGAGAAAAAAAATGAAACTTCCTTTTGTCTAACTTAAAACAAAAAGGAAATGGTGAAAATAATCGAGCATGTTGGAGATCAGCAACTACTGCTCCATCAGAAAGGGAAGGAGATGGTGGCGATGGAAGAAGACAAAAGAACACAATAGTTGCGGGTTCTCATGGTTGATGACAACATTGTTTGTCTTGTTATTATGTCTTTTCACCTTTAAGCATTGTGATTTTCAAGATTAATTTTAAGTAATTACTTAGAAATTAATGGATTTCTATTTATATATGATCGATAAGTTCACCTGGAGAAAGTTAAAACTTGAGTCTTTTTTACTCGTGTGTGTACATGCTTTAGTTTGTATTCATATATGTATATGTATTTATATCTCTTTCGCTTTGTGCTTTTGTTTGTATTCATATATGTATATGTTTGTTCGTATGTATATTATTTTTATAATAAAAATATAAATTTATCATTATAAAAGTAATTTTAAATCAATTTCAATATATATATATATATATATATATATATAGATATATAGATAGATAGATGTATATATATATATACTAACAAAAGAAATTTACAAACGATGAAATGAGATAGAGATCAATGAAAATAAGAAGAGAGAGTTATTTTTTATATCTTTCTCATATGATTCATCTATATCCAAATATACATATGTAAACCCATATTTATTGGAATGAAGTAAGAAACATATATACATACAACATATATATACAAACATGTAACTGCTAAACATTAACATGAATAGGAGGTTACTGATGTTATTAGGTATTATTAAAAAGGAGGTTATGGGAGTTGAAAGAAGTTCAATGGACATACAAAGAAATCTATAAAATTATATATAATTTGTTCTTGCCTTATTTTTAAACATATTACGTTGTTGTAATTCTAATATTATTGCAAAAAAAAAAAAAAAATCACTTACAAGTTATGGGACTCATGGTAAATTTTATTTGGTACACCATTGACTTCATCCTGTTGTACATTTTTTCCTTCCATCGTTATTTGTCCATCAAATCTTCAGGAAAATTAATACGTAATTGAAATTTTTTTAATTTTTTTTTCATTCCAGATTTAAAGAAAGTTTATATTTTTAATTTCTTTTTTTAAGTTAATATAAAATTCTTCTCTTTTTACCAAAAAACAATGTTAAAATCGAACACTTTTGATTGAAATCAATAATTATTCAGACAATCTGAACCATTGCATAATCCATCATCTATATACATAATATATATATATATATATATATATATTCCTTTTCATAATTTTTTTTTTTTTGCAAGAAAGAAGATCATATGAGAAAAAAAATGAAATTTCCTTTTGTATAACTTCAAAATAAAAAGGAATTGGTGGAAATAATCGAAGACGTTGGAGATCAGCAACTCCTACTCCAACAGAAAGGGAAGGAGGTGGTGACGGCGGAAGAGGAGAAAAGAACACAATAATTGTTGGTTCTCGTGGTTGATGACAACATTGATTATCTTGTTGTTCTATCTTCTCAGCTTAAGCATTGTGATATTCAAGGATAATTTTAATTAATTAATTAGAAATTAAAAGATTCCTCAATATATATATTTGTGTGTGTGATTGATAAGTACAAGTGGAGAAAGTTAAACCTTCAGTCTTTTTCACTTGTGTGTTTATGTGCATGCTTTTGTTTGTATATGTAGATGTATTTATATCTCTTTTGCTTTGTGCTTCCTCTTTTTCCTTGAAATTTTTTTATCGTGAAGGGTTTAGGGGTATCAAAGTTTATACAAGAGTTGTTACTTGTAATCCTGATGGTTTGAGACTGTAAGACCTTGTTCATTGTTAGTTTAATTAAGTTTTCTTTTCATTTTATTTGATATCTGTTGTGATTTTGAATTTGTGGAGATCTAGAAATAAATTTTTATAATTCTTATCTCCATAACAAAAGTATGTAATTCGACTTGTATGATTTAAGATAAAGTGAGATTTTCTCTTGAGAATCTAAACAAAAATCTAAATTTTATGTGTTAATTATTTATAAATATTATATGAAATCTCTGTATTCTAATCTTAAAATTTCTATCTAACAAAATCAAACTCTATAAAAAAAATAGTACACCATCATAGATTGAATCTAAATTTATTGTAAAGTCATAAAAAAAAAGGTCAAATTTTATTTACACGGGTAAAGGGGGGTTTTTGCTTTTTTTTTTTAATGGAATGTTCTAAAAAATTATACACTTCTAATCATTTCTCTTTTTTATTTATTTTATTTTATTTTTTAATTATTTTTTGAAACTAAAAAAAAATTGTAGTGCAATTACTCCCATGAGAGAAGCAATGAAAGGTCTTGACCTATTAAGAAGGAATAGAAATTTCCCGATCTAATTCTATTTGATCTAAATGGCTTTCGACTTCTAAAAATTATATTTCACCAATTCAAAATTTCAGTAATCAGTATATATATATATATACTTCGATAAATATTGCATAAAAAATATATAATTCTACGTATAATAATTACATATGTCTATACCTTTTCAATTATAATATTAATAATTAAAAAAATTTAAAATAGAATCAGGACCCTAAAAACACCTTAAAGACATTATTTCAAATTTGTTCTTTTGTTAATACTATCTCTAAATTATATAAGTGTGTGGTATCCCATACATAATATCCCCTTAGAAAAGACCCAAGACCCAAGATATAACTATAAAAACCCCCGGAGATGAAACATAAGGGGTAAGCCAAAAATACGATTTGCAAGAGAAGAAAGAAGAGAAGAACCAAGAACCCCTAGAGTTAGGCTACATCATATTGGCGCCCACCTTGCTTTTTCATAAGATTACATCTATCAAAGGAACATGTCAACCCAAAGCCATGACTCTGAAAATTCTGGTATCCCTCCAGAAGCTCTCGCAATGTCGTTAGGCATTCCTCTTCCCATCCCTGCCAGCAAGAACCAACCCTTTTTAACTGCTTCCGCACTTGCCAATGCAAATCAGCCCCAACGGAAATCATCAGCACATTCATCGCATCAACAACCAACAGCGGTAGTAGCTCCATCCGGATCTCACCATCGCAACAAAAAACACTCCACTTCGCTCCGCCATGATCACCCAAATGTTAACGTCCATTATGATGATATTATGCAAAATTTACGAAACATCTCATTTTTCCAGACCTAGAATTAGTTGACGATGCCACATCTCATTTTTCTGAAGCCATTGGATCTTCAGCTGATGTTCCAGCACCACCTATACCCCTACCAACACGACAGTCCAAACTTCTGGCCCCTATACCATTTTTCAACAATCGACAACAGGAGCACAACCCTACACTTTTCGTTCCGGTCGTACCTATACAACCGGCTCAAATTCTGTAAAATGATCCGACCCCATTGCGCCAGTCGCTCCACCAACACAAATCTTGATTTCGTATCAAGTTCCGGGTCACCCAGCATTCCCACTGCCATATATATAATTTGAATTTACGAGAAAAATCAAACACTTTTGAATTAATATGTATATGGAAAGAAAGTTATGAGATTTAATACTTAATGTGTATATTCTGTATATAGAAAAACAATTGTGAGGCTTTGATTGGATTTCATAAATATTTAATGAGTAGTGTCAAGTGTGTTCATATTCATGTATACATATACAACACATTGTTGGATCATAAGAAAGGAAATTTGAATTGTTGCATAATTTATCGTCTATATATATATATATATATATATATATATATATACATATCATCCTTTTTATTCTTCTTCTTTGCAAAACAAGAAAATCAGAAGAGAGAACAAAAGTAAAATTCCTTTTTGTCTAACTTAAAAAAAAAAAGAAATGAAGAAAATAAACGAGTACGTGGGAGATTAGTTGCTACCCCAACAAAAAGGGAAGGAGGTGGCGACGATGTAACAGGAGAAAAGAATACAACAGTTGCAAGTTCTTGTGGTTGATGATAATATTATTTGTCTCACTGTTTTATCTTCTCAACTTAAGCATTGTGGTTTTCAAGATTAATTTTAATTAATTAATTAGAAATTAATGAATCTTTTATATATATATATATATATATATATATATATATATATATATATAAATTCAGAAGTTCACTAGTAGAAAGTTAAAGCTTCATTCTCTTTTACTCTTTTATGTGTATGTCTGGATGATTTTGTTTGTATATAAAATTTCTTTTTGTCTAACTTACAAGAAAAAAGAAATGGTGAAAATAATGGAAGATGTTGGACTCCTACTCCAGCAGAAAGGGAAGAAGGTGGAGACACAACAGTCGTGGGTTATTGAGGTTGATGACAATATTGTTTGTCTTGGTGTTCTATCTTCTGAGGTTAAGTATTGTGGTTTTCAAGGTTAATTTTAATTAATTAATTAGAAATTAATGGATTCCTATATATATATATATATATATATATATATATATATATTATATATATTATATATATATATATATATATATATATATAATGATTGATAAGTTCTCTTGGAGAAAGTTAAAGCTTCAGTCTTTTTCACTCATGTGTCGGCTTTCATTTGTATATGTATGTATATCTCTTTGCTTTGTATTTACCCCTTTTTCCTTCAAAATATTTATGGTAAAGTGGTTAAGGGTATCAAAATTTATACAAGAGTTGTTACTTTTAAGTCTGCTGGTTTGAGACTGCAAGATTTTGTTCATTGGTCGATTTAATTAAGTTTTTCTTTCATTTTGCTTTATCTCTTATATGATTTTAAATTTGTGGACATCTAGAAACTGAATTTTTATAATTCTTATCTCCATACCCAAGATATCTAATTTGACTTATAAAATTTAAAGTAAAGTGAGACTTTCTCTTGAGAATCTAAAAAAATTCAAAATCTTATATGTGGTAAATTATTTTTAAATATTATATGATATATCTATATTCTAGTCTTAAAATTTATGCCTAATAAGATCAAATTATGTGAAAAATCATCATCGATTGAATCTAAATTAATTGTAAAAAAAATTAAAAATTTTCATTTTAAATTTAAATTATATTTTTAAACAGAAACAAAATTTGTTTTACCCCATTAAAGAAGCACTAGAAGCTCTTGACCTATTAAAAATGAACACAAATTTCATGGATATTGCACTGACCGATGTCATGTGATTTGATATAAATGATTTTCAACTTCTGAAAATATGTTCAAAACTCTAGTAATCAGTAAGGATATACACATATATTTACACTATCAAAATATTACATAAATACCGCATAATAAATACACAACTCCTACACATAATAATTACATATCTCTATATCTTTCAATGATAGTATTAAAGAGTAAAAAAAAGTGAAATGGAATCGGGACTCTAAACAAAACATTAAAGACTCCATTTCAAATTTTTTCTTTTGTTAATACTATCACTAAAAAATATTATATACTCATTTTTGGACAATCCGTATTTAGAAAATTAGTAAATTCAATCTCCATATTTATCTTTGATATAATTTTTATTTATGATTATTATTATTAGTATTTTACATAGTACGAAGTGTATATATTGAAAGTTTTATTATTAATTTTTTTTTTTCCTTTCGTTGTTCAAGATTATAGAGGAAAAGCTTTCTCATAATATTGGAGTAGGGGTGTTGTGATATAAAATAATTTATAATAAATGAAAATATTTCCGATTCTATAATCTCATTTTTTTGAGACTACGCGTATTTAAAGTTATAAGTAAAGCTTGTAACTTCTTGATTATAACTTTAAAAAACAATTTAACAAAATAGACAAGAGTTGACATTTTTTAAAAAAAAATATCAAAAAAATTACTAATAAATCAAAATTATATTTTTAAGAAGTTATTTTTAAAATTTTATTTTAAAAAATTTACCGTTATAATTTAGATTTTTTTTCAATTATAATTTAGAAATTAGATTTAAAAAAATACTGCATATTCATAATCTTTTTTTAAATTACTTTATTTAAAATAAAAATCTCCAGTAAACTCACATACTTTTCATATCCATCTATAAATTTTATAATAATACTCTTGTAAGTAACGACCTAAAATAATATCTTTTTAATAAAAGTATAAATTTTTGATTATGAAAGCAATTGTTAAATCAATTTTGTTTTAAAAATTATATATATATATATATATATATATATATAACGTTGTCCCTACTTTATTTTGAAATTGTAATTCTAATATTGTTGTAAAACAAATTGATTTACAGTTTGTAGGATTCATAATAAAATTTTAGCTTGTGGATTATAAACTTCGCCCAAATATATTTTTTTCGTCCATCAAATCTTCAAAAAACATTAACACGTAACTGAAATTATTAAAAGAAATTTCGTACTAAATTTAAAGAAAGTTTATATTTAATTTTTATTTTAAATTTTTTTAAAGTCAATATAAAACACACACTTTTTATTATTAAAAAGAAATTGTTAAAATTAAATACTTTTACCTTAAATATAAAAGTGTTAAAATTTGTGTACATGGAAAGACAGTTATGAGATTGTGTTCATATTCCTCTATACGTATACAATACACCATTGAATTATAAAAAGGATAATCTGAGCGGTTGTATAATCCATCTTCTATATATATATATATATATATATCTTCTTTTTCATTATTCTTCTTTGTAAAGCAAGAAGGTCATAAGAGAAAACAAAAATAAAATTTTCTTTTTGTCTAAATTAAAAGAAAAAAAATGGTATGAATAATCGAGCACAAGATCAACATCTACTACTCCAACAAAAATCTCTTATTTATAAGATTAATGTGGTTATTAAATAATTTATTTTAAATTTGTAAGATATACTTGATGAAGTGTGTCAAAGCACATAATATCATTGCCCGATTTATAGCAATCTCATATATTTTTATAACAATCATTGTAAAATCTATTATAAATTAAATATATAATTATAAGAACCTTAACATTAATTTCTTTTAATTTTATTTCTAGTAATAAATAATAGATTTACCTTTCCAAACATCTACATATTACATTTAATCATTATATATAATTATTTTTTATTCCAAATTCGATTAGGTCTTATTTTTTCTTTAAATAAAATTATTTATAGACAAGAAAAATCAAACACTTCCAACTTAAATCAACCAGAGTTAAAATTTGTTAATACTTAATGTGTATATGGAAAGACAGTTGTGAGACTTTGATTGAATTTCACAAATATTTAATGAATAGTGTCACAATGTATTTATATTCTTGTAAAATATATACATCACACCGTTAGACTATAAAAAAGATAATATGAACCATTGCATAATCCATCGTCAATATATATATGATTTAGAATATATACTACTTGCAGGATGCTTATATTATAAATTTTTTATTTTTGGTAATTTATAGTGTTTTTATTTTTTAATTGATAAAAATATATTTTTCATTACCATATTTAAAACACTTCTTACAGTAATAGAACTTAACTATAGCCCAGTTGAAAATGTCATTTTTTAGATGATCTATTGTTAATCTCTATTTTAATTGAATCTTACACAATTAATGTGAGAAATATAATTTTGTATTAAAAAAAATAAAACAGTACTATATATATATATATATATTATATATATATATATATATAAGGAGTAAGCAGTGTTGAGTATGGTGTAAAAAAAATGGAGAATTGTGAGAAAAGCTTGAACTTCAATTGATGGTTTTCTCTAACATCATCTGCGCTATCTTGAGATATTTGTTCACTAACTATCTATTGAAATTCTCATTTCTTCTTTATTGTAAATGATTTTGAATATTTTTTAAGTAGGTGAGGGAGATAAGGTTTAGTATAATCAAGAATTGATTATATATATATATATACACGGAAAAATGAAAGAGCAAAGAATAGACGTTGGTTGTTTGTAACCTCCATGTTAAAAGCAAGAAGTGAAATTGAAATAACTAGAACACAATGATATAACAATTGATTTATATATATATATATTATTATATATATATATTTTTTTTTTTGTAATAATTGATTTATATATATTTTTTATAACAATTTTAATATATATTAAAAAAAACCAAAGTATTTTCAAATTGAATTAAAAAGTCTGTTTACATTCTTTATTTAAAAAAAACAAAATTCAATTAAAAAGAATATCATTAGAAAACTAATAAAACTACCTAAATGTCATTAAAAACTATATCTTATACATATATGTATTTATATGTATATAACTGCTTTTATATATGTTTTGTTACTTTTTTATTTTTTTTGTTTAATTAGAAAATTATAATTATAATTTTTGGACGATTATAAATATAATTTCTTTAAATAATATTAAAATAAAATTATAAATAAAAAATATTACACTTGAATAAGTATTATTTTGACAGTTACAAAAATTTGAATTGAATTTATAGTGTATTATATAGCTTAACAAATTTTAATACGATACGAACAAATTATTTTAAAATTAATTTTTAAGAATTAATATAAAGTAAATTATTTTGACAAATTGTTTTACTAATAATTAATATCATATATTCCTTTTTTTTAAATAAAAAATCATATATTCATTTTGGACCATCTCTATTTGGAAAATTAGTGAATTCAATCTCTACGTTGTTATAAAAATATTACTAACAAAAGCAAATTACTAAAAAATATAATATAGAGATCAAAGGAAAGAAGACATTCTTTCTCTTTTTGTATATCTTTTTATATCTTTTCAAAACATACAAACTATCTCATATTTATAGGAATAAGTATGTGTAACCTATATACACATGCATACAAATATAAATGTATACATATGTTACAAACTTAATTCTATGCAGATTATATGGAGATAGTGGAAGTTATATGGAGGTAGTGGAAGTTATATGGAGGAAGTAGAAGTAGTGGGAGGTTACAAAATTATGGACATACAAAACAATAATATGATTTATAAAACTCCCCCTTTTGGATGTCCATTGTACAAGGAATATGCCTCATTAAAACCTTACTAGAGAAAAACTCAGTGGGCAAAAACTTAGTAAAGGAAAAAGAGTACATTGTTCCTTGTACACTCCCCCTGATCATTAATAATATCTTTGTACCGACGAATTCTTATATTATGGACTAGTCTTTCAAATGTTGAAGTTGGTAATGCTTTTGTGATCAAGTCTACAAAATTATCACTTGAACGGATCTGTTGTACATCAATATCACAATATTTCTGAAGATCATGTGTAAAGGAAAATTTTGGTAAAATATATTTTGTGTGATCTTGTTTGATATATTTTTCCTGTAATTGAGCTATACATGATGTGTTATCCTCATAAATTTTGTTGGAATTTCTTTGCTTTAAGATAAACCATATGTCTCTCAGATGTGTTGAGACATGGATCTTAACAAAACACATTCACAACTTGCTTCATGGATTGTTATAATTTCTGCATGATTTGAAGAAGTAGCAACTAATGTTTTCTTTGTAGAACACCATGAAACAGTAGTTCCTCCACATGTAAAAATATAGTCTGCTTGAGATCTGGCTTTATGTGGATCAGACAAGTACCTGCATCAACATAACCAACAAGTTGTGGTTTAGAACTATGAGGATATAACAATCTCATATCAATTGTGACTCGAAGGTATCAGAAGACATATTTAATTCCATTCCAACGTCTTCTAGTTGGACATGAACTAAACCTTGCTAACAAATTAACAACAAAAGTTATATCATGTCTTGTATTATTAGTGCACCTATTGCACTAAGATATGGTACTTCAGGACCAAGAACTTTTTCATTATCCTCATGAGGTCGAAAAATGTCCTTTTTCACATCAAGTGATTGAACAACCATTGGGGTACTCAATGGATGCGCTTTGTCCATGTAGAATTTTTTAAGGACCTTTTCAGCATAATTTGACTGATGAACAAAAATTCTAATTTCATCTTTTAAATGCTTGATCTGCAAGCCGAGACAAAACTTTATTTTTCTGAGATCTTTCATCTCAAATTCTTTCTTAAAAAAATTTACTATTTTTAAAATATCTTCAGGGGTTCCAATAACATTTAAATCATCAACATATACAACTACTATAGCAAACCCTGAATTTTCTTTCTTGATAAATACACATGGACAAATTTGGTTATTTTAATAACCTTCTTTCAATAAATATTCACTAAGACGATTGTACCACATTCGTCCAGACTATTTTAAACCATACAAAGATCTTTGTAATTTATTGAATATAATTCTCGAGAATCTGATTTATACGCTTCAGGCATTTTAAATCCTTCATGGATTTTCATATAGATATCACTATCAAGTGAGCCATATAAATAGGATGTAACTACATCCATAAGATGCATATCAAGTTTCTCATTAGCTGCCAGACTAAGGAGATAACGAAAAGTAATTGCATCCACCATAGGAGAATAAGTGACCTCATAGTCAATTCCCGGTCTTTGAGGAAAACCTTGTGCAATAAAACATGCTTTATATCTCACAATTTTATTTTTCTCATTTGTTTTTCGTACAAATACCCATTTGTACCCTACATGTATGACATCTTCAGGTGCCTGGGCTATGAGTCCAAAAATATCATGTTTTGCAAATGAGTTTAATTCTGCTTGAATTGCATCTTTCCATTTTAGCCAATCACTTCTACATCGACATTCATCAACGGATGTAGGCTCATTATAATCATTTTCATTTATAATAGTTGATGCTATATTATATACAAAAACACTATCGATAGTTATTTCTTCTTGGTTCAATCTTTTCCCCGTTAAGACATAATTTATTGAGATCTCATCATTATCTTTGTTTTCGATATTTCCAATATCTTTAGGTACCTTAACTTCTTCTGGAGTTATTTTATTTATTATGTCTCTTGACTCTTCTGGAGTATTAAACTCGGGTTCATTATTAACATTTGCTCCCTTCTTTTACGGGGATTTTTATCTTTTGAACCAATTGCTCTACCACGCTTTTGGCGTGCTATAGACAGATTTACTATTTCATTTATAGACTGTCCTTCTGGGACATCAATCCGTATAGGAGTATCTTCAGCTGGTATATGTGACTTAGTCACTCTCTTTAGGTCGGTAAATGCATCTGGTAGTTGATTTGTTATACTTTCCAAATGTATTATCTTTTGAACTTTAAGTTTACACTTATTTGTACGAGTATCAAGATGTTCCAACGTATTTCATGAAATATTTTTACCAAGCTATTTTTCTTTTTTTCTCCCCCTAATCCCGGGAACATTGAGTCATCAAAATGACAATTTACAAATTATGGAAGGAGAATTAAAACCAACATATATTCCTAATCTTCTTTTAGGACCCATTTTTGTGCGTTGTGGTGGAGCAATAGAAACATATACCGCACATCCAAAAATTTAAAATGGGAAATATTTGGCTCCAACCATAAGCCAATTGCAATGAGAAATATTTATAATAACTTGTTGGTCTAACACATACAAGTACTGTTGCATGTAAAATTGCATGACCCCATGCCGAAATGGGTAATTTAGTTCTCATAAGTATAGGTCTAGCTATCAATTGAAGTCTTTTAATAAAAGATTCATTTAATTCATTTTGTGTATGAACAAGAGCAACAGGATGTTCAACACTTATACCAATAGACTTAAAATAATCATTGAAAGCTTGAGATGAAAACTCACCAGCATTATACAGACGTATTGATTTAATTGTATAATCTAGAAATTGTGCTCGGAATCTAATAATTTGAGCAATCAATCTCGCAAACGTCAGGTTGCGAGTTGATAGTAAGCTAACATGAGACCATCTGCTCGATGTGTCTATTAGAACCATAAAATATCGAAATGGTCCACATGAATGGTGAATTGGTCCACATATGTCACCCTGAATTCTTTCTAAAAATATTGGAGATTCAGTTCAAACTTTAGCTGGTGATGGCTTAATAATCAATTTTCCTTTAGAACAAGCAGCACAAAAAAATTCTTTTAATTGAAAAATCTTCAGGTTTTTCAATGATTGTCCATGGGAATTTTCAATAATATTTTGCATCATGCATGAACCGGGATGTCCCAATCAATCATGCCAAATAGTGAATTTTTTTTAATCAATAAACTTCTGGTTTTTTGAATGTTATTTCAATTTCATTTATTCTTGTGTAGTACAATCCCAAAGAAAATATATTCAATTTTCTTCCATTAGGTAAAATTATAATGGCTCTTTGGGAGCTTTCAATTATTTTTGTACTACCCGAAATTGTAGTAACATATGCATCATTCATCTTTATTGCAATGAAATATTTTTTATTTTTAAAAATAGTGTGAGTAGTTGCATTATGGCAATACATATATTTTCATCCATATTCTTCAAGCAAATAAAAAAATTATTATAATCAAATTAATAAGATATAAATAACTTAAGAAATAATAATAATGATTGCAACAAACTTTCAATTAAATAGCATTTATCTAACATTTTGGAATAGTGCATTCCTTCCAAACTTATAGCTCATAAGTTCAAAACCCTCATATTAATTAAAATTTATATTTATTATGTAAAATAATTATATATAAACAAATGTATATAATACATGCATATGTATACTATATATATTAGAATGCAATTAGTTAGTAGTGTAGCCGTATGTAATCAAAAAGTATATAAAACAAAACATACAAGTATCATATATTTAGAAACAAATTAAACATGGCAAACTATTTTAGTTTTTAGTTGAATCTCAGAATCCAACTTTTGCACCTCAAATTTTTTTTGCACTTATAGTGTCATTGAGGTTTCAAAACATCCCACTACATGCACCTCTGTTCTTCAATTTTACCGTTAGTCAACCCTTTTTTCACTGTTTGGCACCCTTTCAATCAAGGGCATTTTTGTCCAACCTGCTCAAAATAAAATGTAATTTTTTTTTCATTTTCCATAATTTTTTTTTTCTCTTCCTTCTTTCTCTATCCTTCTTCTTCCTCTTTTCTTTCTCATTTTAATTGACTTCATACTACTATTTATGAACTCAGATTATTAAATTTAATTTCAATTACTTTTAATTTCCAGTAGTTACTGTCATTTCATTTCTTTTCTTTATCAAATGGCAACCTTTGATTTCATTTTTTTTAACTCTCAGGAGTGAACCCGAGAGCACATCAGCACCTGTGAAGCAAAATGCTTCAATTTTTTACAACAATTTCAATTTCATCCAATTCAATTTCCATTGAAACAGTTTCAATGCCACCATTTCACCATGATCCTCCTAATCCTCCTCTGCCGTCGTCGCCTCGTCGTCTACTTATCGCTGCCTGTCGTCACTTTATCGTCTGCCTACAGTTGTCCTCGCCTCATCATCTGCTCACTGCCACCGTCGCGTTGTCATCTGCCTACCGCTGTCATTGCCTCATCATCTGCCTGCCACCACCATCGTCGCATCGTCATCTGCCCGTCACTGTCATCTGAATATTATCAACCATCAACCTTATCGTCTTCGATGAAGGAGAGAGAAAAGATGAAGAAAAGGGAGAGAGAAAGAAGGAAGAGAGAGAAAAGAGGAAGAAAAAAAGAGAGAGAAAAAAATTTAATTACCGGAGAGAGAGAGAGAAAAGAGGAGGAAGAAGCAGAGAGAAAGAAGGAAGAGAAAGAAAGAAGGAAGAGAGAGAGAAAGGAGCAAGAAAAAGAGAAGGAGAAAGAAGGAAAAGAGAAAACAATTAAATTAATAGAGAGAGAAAGAAGGAAGAGAGAGAAAAGAGGAAGAAGAAGGAGAGAGAAAAAATTAAGAAATTAAAAAAAATTAAGAAAAATTAAACAAAAATGTCCCTGAATGGAACATGTCAAATAGTAAAAAAATGTTAACTAACGGCAAAATTAAAGACCTAATGGTTTGACTTAATAAAGGTGCATGTAGTGGGACGTTTTGAAACTTCAATGACACTATAAGTGCAAAATAATTTTGAGGTGCAAAAGTTGGATTCTGAATTATAAGAAGTGCAACTAAGATAGTTTACTCAAATATATATAATATATATAAATTTCCAAATCAATACACAAGCTTCAAAAATAAAGGCTATATATATATAACAGTGGTATACTTTAATAAATATATACTTATATTGTGCTTATATATACATATATAACACATTATATTTGTAATAAATATAATATATGTTATATTTGATTCTTTTAAGAACATTTAGTGTATAAATGTTATACATGTTAAATTATGTATTATGTATATATATATAGTGTATCTACCATTCTATATAATAAAACAAATTTACTTTAGTGAACAACAAATATATTTTTATTGTAGTCTTTAATATATAGCAAAATAACAACACTACACCATAGAGTAGTATAAAAACTAGCAAATATATATATATAACATGTGCATGTATATAATTTATACTAGAATAACAAATGATAATAAATAATATATAAGAAATATTATTTGTCTCACTTATAATGGTTATTAATATTTGACATTGTAATCAAATTTATTACCATTATATGTATTTTCTCATACCAACAATTATTACCATGATTATATATACATGACCACTTCTGGGATCATGACTTATATAAATATTTTTTTCGAGAAATAAATATGTTGGATGAATTTTCAAGTCCAAATTTCTTTCTATCATGGCATAATTTATTCATTTACGGATTATAATCTTATAATCTTGTACTTTCGGGGAAAAACGACCATCTTCAGGTTGTTAAAGTTTTCTTTTAAATAATTTTCCCGATGATTGAATATTTTACATTGATGGTGTCTTTCGGACCCATCATAGCTAGATGATTCTCGGGATATAATTTTCATAACAAATAATTTCATCTCATAACTTCAAGAGTTACAAATTCAAGATTAATAAGAATTGACATTAGAAGAAATGACATACCTATTTATTCTTGAATTCAACTTCCAAAATATCTTAGACTGGTAGAGCTTCGTGTTGATAATATGTTATAAAACTATTACTAACAAAAGCAAATTACTAAGAAATATAATATAGAGATCAAAGGAAAGAAGACATTTTTTTCTCTTCTTGTATATCTTTTTATATCTTTTCAAAACATGCAAACTATCCCATTTTTATAGGAATAAATATGTGTAACCTACATACACATATACATACAAATATAAATGTATATTTATGTTACAAACTTAATTCTATGGAGGTTATATGGTGATAGTGGAAGTTATATAGAGGTAGTGGAAGTTATATGGAGGAAGTGGAAGTAGTGGGAGGTTACAAAATTATGGACATACAAAACAATAGTATGATTTATAAAATATGTCTATTTTTTGTATAATTTTTGTTTATGATTATTATTATTATTTTATATGGTTAAGTAAATATTATTTAAATTTAATTTTTTTTATAAAGAATAAAAACGTTATCATTTATACACTTTTTAGAGTTTGAAATTCAAGTTTAACACCTCAGAAAGTTTTTGTTTGTATAGTGCACCTCAATTTCTAAAACGTCACTAAATATATATGAGTTATTCCCCAAAATAATGCTATTTTAAAATAATTTCCAAACTAATATCAATTTTTTACTACGTTTCCAAAATAAGGTAGATCTACTTTGTCAAAGTAAACTCTTATTTTTTTAAATAAAATATTGAGAGTCTACCTTGCCAAAATAGACCCTCAATATTCTATTAAAAAAAACTTAACTTTTTTAAAAATTATTATAAACTTTATTTTTTAATATAATAATTTAAATTTATAGGATTTAACCCAATTAATAACAATCTCGCTTATAACCTTTAGAAATCATGAGATCAAGACATTGTATAGATAGACCGTTTAAAAAAAATAAATTTATAAATATTATTTGTTATTTATAATTTTTTATATTATATAATGATAATTTAATAATTTTTTTCTCTATTTTCTAATTTTAATTTCATTATTTTTAAATTTTAGTACAAAGAATAAATTACTTTGTAGAAATAGGATTTTTGAATTTAGTTGGAGAGAGAAAGAAAAAAATGGATGGAAGAAGAATAGAGAAGAAAGAGAAAGGGAGAGAAAAAAAAAGAAAGAATGATAGAAGAAGAGAGAGAGAAAGAGGAAGAAAGAGAGAGAGAAAGAATAGTGGAAGAAGAAGAAAAAAAGGAAAGGTAGAAAGAAGAAGGAAGACGATAGAGAGAGAAAGAAGTTGCAGAAGAAAGATGGGAAAAAAAGAAGAAGAAGAATGGGGAGAAGAAGAAAGAAGATCGAGAGGAGAAAAGGAATGAAGAAGAAGAAAGAGAGAAAAAAAAGAAGAATGAAGAAATAGAGAGAGAAAGAAAGTGAAGAAGAAGGGGAAAAAGAGAGGAAAGAGAAAAAAAGAAGAAGAATAGAGAAAGAAGAATGGAAGAAAGAAGAGGAGAAAGAAGGATGGAAGAAGAAAGAAGAAAGAAAGAAAGAAGGAGGGAAGAAGAAAGAGAGAGAAAAAAAGGATGGAAGAAGAAAGAGAGAGAGAAGAAGGAAGGAAGAAGAGAAGAGAGAAAGAAGAAGAAGTTGCAAAAAGACAGAGAGAAAAAAAAAAGAAGAAGAAGATGGGGAAGGGAGAGAGAGAAATCTCTCTCTTTCTCTTCTTCTTCACTATTCTTTTTCTCTCTCTATTTCTTTCTTCTCTTCTCTCTCTTCTTCTTCTTCATCTCTTCTTTTTTTCTTCTTCTCTCTCTCTTTCTTCTCTATTCTTCTTTTTTTTCTCTCCCTTTCTCTTTCTTCTCTTTCTTCTTCTCTTTTTTCTTTCTCTCTCCCAACTAAATTCAAAAATCCTATTTCTACAAAGTAATTTATTCTTTCTACTAAATTTTAAAAATAATAATGAAATTAAAATTAGAAAATAGAGAAAAAATTATTAAATATTATCATTATATATTATAAAAAATTAAAAATAACAAAATAATATTTATAAATTTATTTTTTTAAATGGTCTACCTATACAATGTCTTGATCTCTTGATTTCTAAACGTTATAAGCGAGATTGTTATTAATTGGGTTAAATTCTATAAATTTAAATTATTATATTAAAACAATAAAGAATTTATAATAAGTTTAAAAAAAGTCAAGTTTTTTAATATAATATTGAGGGTCTATTTTGGCAAGGTAGACCCTCAATATTTTATTTAAAAAAATTAAGAGTTTACTTTGGCAAAGTAGATCTACCTTATTCTAGAAACGTAGTAAAAAATTGCCATTAGTTTGGGAAGTTATTTTAAAATATCATTATTTTGGGGAATAACTCATACATATTTGTGACGTTTTAGAAATTGAGCTGCACTATACAAATTTTTTCTGAGGTGTATACATGATAACCTTTTTATTCTTTATATATATAAAAAAATAAATTTAAATAAATACATTTACTTAACCATATAAAATAATAATAATAATAATCATAAACAAAAATTATACAAAAAATAAATATATTTTATAAATCATACTATTATTTTGTATGTCCATAATTTTGTAACCTCCCACTACTTCCACTTCCTCTATATAACTTCCACTATCTCTATATAACCTCTATATAATTAAGTTTGTAACATAAATATATATTTATATTTGTATGTATATGTGTATATAGGTTACACATATTTATTCATATAAAAATAGGATAGTTTGTATGTTTTGAAAAGATATAAAAAGATATACAAGAAGAGAAAAAATATCTTCTTTCCTTTGATCTCTATATTATATTTCTTAGTAATAGTTTTATAACACGTTATCAACACGAAGCTCTACCAGTTTAAGATATTTTGGAAGTTGAATTCAAGAATAAATAGGTATGTTATTCCTTTTAATGTCAATTCTTATTAATTTGGAATTTGTAACTCTTGAAGTTATGAGATGAAATTATTTGTTATAAAAATTAGATCCTGAGAATCATCTAGCTATGATGGGTCCAGAAGACACCATCGATGTAAAATATTCAATAATTGGGAAAATTATTTAAAAGAAAACTTTGACAACTTGAAGATGGTCGTTTTTCTCGAAAGTACGAGATTATAAGATTATAATTCATAAATGAATAAATTATGCCATGATAGAAAGAAATTTGGACTTGAAAATTCATCCAACATATTTATTTCTAGAAAAAAATATTTTTATAAGTTATGATCCCAGAAGAGGTCATGTATATATAATCATGGTAATAATTGTTGGTATCAGAAAATACATATAATGGTAATAAATTTGATTACAATGTCAAATATTAATAACAATTATAAGTGGGACAAATAATATTTCTTATATATTATTTATTATCATTTGTTATTCTAGTATAAATTATATATATGCACATGTTATATATATATTTGCTAGTTTTTATACTACTCTATCGTGTAGTGTTATTGTTTTGCTATATACTAAAGACTACAATAAAATATATTTGTTGTTCACTAAATTAAGTAAATTTGTTTCATTATATAGAATGGTAGATACACTATATATATACATAAAACATAATTTAACATGTATAACATCTATACACTAAATGTTCTTAAAAGAATCAAATATAACATATATTTGTTAGAGTGCCTTGAATTAGTCAAACATTCTGTTACTTCTCCTTAAGTTTAGGAAGTTTGAATTAGTCAAACATTCTGTTACTTCTCCTTAAGTTTAGGAAGTTTGAATTAGTCAAACATTCTGTTACTTCTCCTTGAGTTTAGGAAGTTTGACTAACGAATGCCTTGAATTAGTCAAACATTCTGTTATGCCTTGAATTAGTCAAACATTCTGTTACTTTTCCTTAAGATTAGGAAGTTAGTCAAATATTCTGTTTTTAAATTGGGAAGGTGGCCGAGGTGGCTGCCATCTTTCCTATAAATAGGTTCACTTGTAAGGCATTCATTGTGTTGTAGTTACCTAAAAAACACCTCTGTAATCTCTCCTAAAATCAGTAAAAATTCTCCCCTCTTCTGTTAGGTGGACGTAGCCAACACATTATTGGTTGTTAGGTGGACGTAGCCAACACATTATTGGTGAACCACGTTAAATCTGTGTGTCATCTCTTTATTTTTGTTATCTTTCTTACATCTGTCATAACAAACTGGTATCAGAGCTCGGGTAATCGAGGTTTGTAATCTGGTGAGAAAGATGTCTGCGTTGAACGTAAAGATTGACAAGTTCACGGGGAGGAACAACTTTAGTTTATGGCAGCCTTGGAGGAACAAGGCTTATGGATGCCATTATCAAAGGAAGTCAAGGATGACGATGCTGAGTTGGCAGCCTTGGAGGAGAAGGCACATTCGACTATCATGTTGAGTCTTGCAGATGATGTCATCACCGAGGTCGCAGATGAAGAAACTGTCGTTGGTCTATGGTTGAAGCTGGAAAGTCTATACTTGACAAAGTCTTTAACCAACAAGTTACTTCTGAAGCAACATCTGTTCGGTCTGCGAATGCAGGAAAGTACACCTCTTAGAGACCGATCAATTAAATACAATTCTTTTAGAGTTGCGTAATATTGATGTTAAGGTAGAGGATGAAGATGCTGCCTTAATTCTGTTGGTTTCACTACCATTGTCGTATGAGAATTTCGTACAATCTTTCATTGTTGGGAAAGATACCGTGTCTCTAGAAGAGGTCAGGTCATCTCTCCATACCAGAGAGCTGCGCCATAAGGCGACCGCAGCAGGGACAGACAATCAGGCCGCTGGATTGATAGCCAGTGGAAGCAAGGGACATGGACAACTGGGCAAGAAGAAGCCGGGTTCCAAGGGTTCAAAAGAAAATGATATTTGTAACTACTGCAAGGAGACAGGCATTGGAAGAATGAATGCCCGAAGAAGAGAAAGCAACCGCTGGAGCAGAAAGGATCTGCTGCGGTAGCGGTGGATAGCACCAATTCTGAAGAGGACATCGCTCTAGTTGCAGACGAACACACGCATCATGCTGGTGTGTAGGTCCTTGACTCTGGGGCTTCCTACCATATATGTCCAAGGAGAGAGTGGTTTTCAACCTATGAGCAGATAGACGGGGGAAATGTCTCTATGGCAAACAGCTCGGTATGCAAGGCGGTTGGAATAGGCTCGATCAAGATTCAGACGCATGATGGTAAATTATGCACATTGCACAATGTCAGACATGTTCCACTAATGACGAAGAATTTGATATCCCTGAGCTTGCTGGATAGTAAGGGGTTCAGCTTCAAGGGTGAAGGTGGAGTTATACATGTCTGCAGGGGCTCTAATGTGATACTTAAGGGCGTCAAACATGGAACTTTGTACTTTTTGCAAGGTTCAACAGTTGCTGGTTCTGCAGCTGTTGCGTCATCTTAGGTTCACCGAGATGATTTGACCAAGTTATGGCATATGAGACTTGGTCACATGGGTGAAAGAGAGTTGCAGATTCTGTCAAAGGAAGATCTTCTTGGTGGTCACAAGATCAAGAGCATTGAGTTTTGTGAGCATTGTGTCTTTGGGAAGCTACATCGTAGCAAGTTCCCAAAGGCGGTTCACCGAACAAAGGGCACGCTGGATTACATCCACTCAGACTGCTGGGGCCGTCTCGTGTTGAGTCTTTAGGCGGTCACAGATTTTTTATGTCGGTAATCGATGATTACTCAAGGATGACTTGGGTAATCATGATGAAACATAAAAGTGAAGCATTCAAGAACATCAGGCAGTGGAAGACGCTGGTGGGGAATCAAACTGGGAAGAAGATCAAGAGGCTGCGAACTGATAAAGGTCTGGAATTATGTTCGTCTGAGTTCGATGTGTTTTGCAAGGATGAGGGGATTGATCGACATCGCACAGTCAGGGATACACCACAGCAGAATGGTGCAGCTGAGCGCATGAACCAGACACTTCTGGAGAGAGTGAGGTGCATGCTCTCTAACGCTGGTCTAACTAGACGTTTCTAGGCAGAAGCAGTTACAACGGCACGCTACATAACAAATCGGGACCACACACAGGCATCAACTGTAAAACACCGTTTAAAGTGTGGACAGGGAAGCCTGCTGATTACTCAAATTTGAGAGTTTTTGGCTGTACAGCTTACTATCATGTCAATGAGGGTAAGCTGGAAACAAGGGCTAAAAAGGGAATATTCGTGGGCTATGGAGAAGCGGTGAAGAATTGGGCACGGATGACAATCCTGCTGACATGTTCACCAAGCCAGTTCCACAGAGCAAGTTCCAACACTGTTTGGACTTGCTAAATATCACAAGCTTTTAAATGGCAGAAGAGAGGGGAGGGGATACATCTGGCACCAAGGAGGTGCATCTGGTAAATTGTGAGAGAATTCAAGTCAAGGTGGAGATTTGTTAGAATGCCTTGAATTAGTCAAACATACTGTTACTTCTCCTTAAGTTTAGGAAGTTTGAATTAGTCAAACATACTGTTACTTCTCCTTAAATTTAGGAAGTTTTAATTAGTCAAACATTCTGTTACTTCTCCTTCAGTTTAGGAAGTTTGACTAACGAATGCCTTGAATTAGTCAAACATTCTTTTATGCCTTGAATTAGTCAAACATTCTGTTACTTCTCCTTAAGATTAGGAAGTTAGTCAAATATTATGTTTTTAAATTGGGAAGGTGGTCGAGGTGGCTGCCATCTTTCCTATAAATATGTTCATTTGTAAGGCATTCATTGTGTTGTAGTCACCTAAAAAACACCTCTGTAATCTCTCCTAAAATCAGTAAAAATTCTCCCCTCTTCTGTTAGGTAGACGTAGCCAACACATTGTTGCTGAACCACGTTAAATCTGTGTGTCATCTCTTTATTTTTGTTATCTT
The DNA here is from genome assembly GCA_027405835.1 of Asclepias syriaca. Lineage (NCBI taxonomy): Eukaryota > Viridiplantae > Streptophyta > Magnoliopsida > Gentianales > Apocynaceae > Asclepias > Asclepias syriaca. The sequence goes on along the minus strand of CM049927.1, from coordinate 4,143,120 downwards.
TATTTAACGTGGTTCACCAACAATGTGTTGGCTACGTCCACCTAATAGAAGAGGGGAGAATTTTTACTGATTTTTGAGAGAGATTACAGAGGTATTTTAGGTGACTACAATACAATGAATGCCTTACAAATGAACCTATTTATAGGAAAGATGGCAGCCACCTCGGCCACCTTCCCAATTTAAAAACAGAATATTTGATTAACTTCCTAATCTTAAGGAGAAGTAACAGAATGTTTGATTAATTCAAGGCATTCGTTAGTCAAACTTCCTAAACTCAAGGAGAAGTAACAGAATGTTTGACTAATTCAAGGCATTCGTTAGTCAAACATCCTAAACTCAAGGAGAAGTAACAGAATACCGTGTTTGACTAATTCAAGGCATTCTAACAATATTATATTTATTAAAAATATAATGTATTATATATGTATATATAAGCACAATATATGTATATATTTATTAAAGTATACCACTGTTATATATATATATATATATATATATATATATATATATATATATATATATAGCCTTTATTTTTGAAGCTTGCGTACTGATTTGGAAATTTATATATATTATATATATTTGGGCAAACTATCTTAGTTGCACTTCTTAGAATTCATAATCCAACTTTTGCACCTCAAAATTATTTTGCACCTCAACTTGCAACCTTTGTTAAGTCAAACCCTTAGGTCTTTAATTTTGCCATTAGTCAACCTTTTTTCACTATTTGGCACTATTCCAGTCAGGGGTATTTTTGTCTAATTTTTCTTAAATTTTTTTTATTTCTTAATTTTTTTTCTCTCCTTCTTTTTCCTCTTTTCTCTCTCTTCCTTCTTTCTCTCTCTATTAATTTAAATTTTTTCTCTTTTCCTTCTTTCTCTTTCTCTTTTTCTTGCTCCTTTCTCTCTCTGCTTCTTCCTCCTCTTTTCTCTCTCTTCGGTAATTAAAATTTTTTCTCTCTCTTTTTTTCTTCCTCTTTTCTCTCTCTTCCTTCTTTCTCTCTCCATTTTCTTCCTCTTTTCTCTTTCCTTCATCGAAGACGATGAGATTGATGGTTGATAATATTTAGATGACATTGACGGGCAGATGACGATGCGACGATGGTGGTGGTAGGCAGATGAGATGAGGCGATGACAGCGGTAGGCAGATGACAATGCGACCGTGGCAGTGAGCAGATGATGAGGCGACGACAACTGTATGCAGATGACAAGGCCACGACAACTGTAGGCAGACGACGAAGTGATGGCAAGCAGCGGTAGGCAGACGAGGAGGCGACGAGGGCAAAGGAGGATTAGGAGGATCATGGTGAAATGGTGGCATTGAAATTGTTTTAATAGAAATTGAATTGGATGAAATTGAAATTGTTGTAAAAAATTGAAGCATTTTGCTTCACAGGTGCTGATGTGCTCTCGGATTCACTCCTGAGAGTTAAAAAAAATGAAATCAAAGGAGAGAGAAAAAAATTATGGAAAATGAAAAAACAATTACATTTTATTTTGAGCAGGTTGGACAAAAATGCCCTTGACTGAAACGGTGCCAAACAGTGAAAAAAGGGTTGACTAACGGCAAAATTGAAGAACAGAGGTGCATGTAGTGGGATGTTTTGAAACCTCAATGGCACTATAAGTGCAAAAACATTTTGAGGTGCAAACGTTGGATTCTGAGATCTAACAAATGCAACTAAAATAGTTTAACGTATATATTTTTAGATATATATATATACTTGTATACTGGATTGCCATGTTTAATTTGTTTCTAAATATATTATACTTGTATGTTTTTTTTTATATACTTTTTGATTACATACGGCTACACTACTAATTGCATTCTAATATATATATATATATATATATATATATATATATATGCATGTATTATATTCATTTGTTTATATATAATTATTTTACATAATAAATTTAAATTTTAATTAATATGAGGGTTTTGAACTTATGAGCTATAAGTTTGGAAGGAATGCACTATTCCAAAATGTTAGATAAATGCTATTTAATTGGAAGTTTGTCGCAATCATTATTATTATTTCTTAAGTTATTTATATCTTATTATTTTATTTGATTATAATAATTTTTTTATTTGCTTGAAGAATATGGATGAAAATATATGTATTGCCATAATGCAACTACTCACACTATTTTTAAAAATAAAAAATATTTCATTGCAATAAAGATGAATGATGTATATGTTACTACAATTTCGGGTTGTACAAAAATAATTGAAGGCTCCGGAAGAGCCATTATAATGTTACCTAATGGAAGAAAATTAAATATGTTTTCTTTGGGATTGTACTACACAAGAATAAATGAAATTGAAATAACATTCAATTAACCAGAAGTTTATTGATTAAAAAAAATTCACTATTTGGCATGACTGATTGGGACATCCCGGTTCATGCATGATGCGAAATATTATTGAAAATTCGCATGGACAATCATTGAAAAACCTGAAGATTTTTCAATTAAAAGAATTTTCTTGTGCTGCTTGTTCTCAAGAAAAATTGATTATTAAGCCATCACCAGCTAAAGTTGGAAATGAATCTCCAATATTTTTAGAAAGAATTCAGGGTGACATATATGGACCAATTCACCCTTCATGTGGACCATTTCAATATTTTATGGTTCTAATAGACACATCGAGCAGATGGTCTCATGTTAGCTTACTATCAACTCGTAACCTGGCATTTGCGAGATTGATTGCTCAGATTATTAGATTACGAGTATAATTTCCAGATTATACAATTAAATCAATACGTCTGTATAATGCTAGTGAGTTTTCATCTCAAGCTTTCAATGATTATTGTAAGTCTATTGGTAGAAGTGTTGAACATTCTGTTGCTCATATTCATACACAAAATGGATTAACTGAATCTTTTATTAAAAGACTTCAATTGATAGCTAGACCTATACTTATGAGAACTAAATTACCCATTTCGGCATGGGGTCATGCAATTTTGCATGCAGCAGTACTTGTATGTGTTAGACCAAAAAGTTATTATAAATATTTCTCATTGCAATTGGCCTATGGTTGGAGCCAAATATTTCCCATTTTAAAATTTTTGGATGTGCGGTATATGTCTCTATTGCTCCACCACAAAGCACAAAAATGGGTCTTAAAAGAAGATTGGGAATATATGTTGGTTTTAATTCTCCTTCCAGAATTTGTAAATTGTCATTTTGATGACTCAATGTTCCCAGGATTAGGGGGAGAAAAAAAGAAAAACAGCTTGGTAAAAATATTTCATGAAATACTTTGCAACATCTTGATACTCGTACAAATAAGTGTGAACTTGAAGTTCAAAAGATAATACATTTGCAAAGTATAACAAATCAACTACCAGATGCATTTACCGACCTAAAGAGAGTGACTAAGTCACATATACCATCTGAAAATACTCCCATACGGATTGATGTCCCAGAAGGACAGTCTATAAATAAAATAGCAAATCTGTCTATAGCACGCCAAAAGCGTGGTAGACCAATTGGTTCAAAAGATAAAAATCCTCGTAAAAGAAGGGAGCAAATGTTAATAATGAACCCCGGTTTAATACTTCAGAAGAGTCAAGAGACATAATAAATAATAAATTACTCCAGAAGAAGTTCAGGTACCTAAAGATATTGAAAATATTGAAAAAAAAAGATAATAATGAGATCTCAATAAATTATGTCTTAACGGGAAAACGATTGAATCGAGAAGAAATAACTATCAATAGTGTTTTTGTATATAATATAGCATCAACTATTATAAATGAAAATGATTATAATGAGCCTACATCCGTTGATGAATGTCGATGTAGAAGTGATTGGCTGAAATGGAAAGATGCAATTCAAGCAGAATTAAACTCATTTGCAAAACATGATATTTTTGGACTCGTAGCCCGGACACCTGAAGATGTCGTACATGTAGGGTACAAATGGGTATTTGTACAAAAAACAAATGAGAAAAATAAAATTATGAGATATAAAGCATGTTTTGTTGCACAAGGATTTCCTCAAAGACTGGGAATTGACTATGATGTCACTTATTCTCCTTTGGTGGATGCAATTACTTTTTTATTATCTCCTTAGTCTGGAAGCTTATGAGAAACTTGATATGCATCTTATGGATGTAGTTACATCCTATTTATATAGCTCACTTGATAGTGATATCTATATAAAAATCCCTGAAGGATTTAAAATACTTGAAGCATATAAATCAGATTCTCGAGAATTATATTCAATAAATTACAAAGATCTTTGTATGGTTTAAAATAGTCTGGACGAGTGTGGTACAATCGTCTTAGTGAATATTTATTGAAAGAAGGTTTTTAAAATAACCAAACTTGTCCATGTGTATTTATCAAGAAAGAAAATCCAGGGTTTGCTATAGTAGTTGTATATGTTGATGATTTAAATGTTATTGGAACTCCTGAAGAAATTTTAAAAGTAGTAAATTTTTTTAAGAAAGAATTTGAGATGAAAGATCTCAAAAAAATAAAGTTTTGTCTCAGCCTGCAGATCGAGCATTTAAAAGATGAAATTGGAATTTTTGTTCATCAGTCAAATTATGCTGAAAAGGTCCTTAAAAAATTTCACATGGACAAGGCGCATCCATTGAGTACCCCAATGGTTGTTCAATCACTTGATGTGAAAAATGACATTTTTCGACCTCGTGAGGATAATGAAAAAATTCTTGGTCCTGAAGTACCATATCTTAGTGCAATAGGTGCACTAATAATACAAGAATGATATAACTTTTGTTGTTAATTTGTTAGCAAGGTTTAGTTCATGTCCAACTAGAAGACGTTGGAATGGAATTAAATATGTCTTCTGATACCTTCGAGTCACAATTGATATGAGATTGTTATATCCTTATAGTTCTAAACCACAACTTGTTGGTTATGCTGATGCTGGATACTTGTCTAATCCACATAAAGCCAGATCTCAAACATGCTATGTTTTTACATGTGGAGAAACTACTGTTTCATGGTGTTCTACAAAGAAAACATTAGTTGCTACTTCTTCAAATCATGCAGAAATTATAACAATCCATGAAGCAAGTTGTGAATGTGTTTTGTTAAGATCCATGTCTCAACACATTCGAGAGACATATGGTTTATCTTCAAGCAAAGAAATTTCATCAAAATTTATGAGGATAACACAACATGTATAGCTCAATTACAGGAAAAATATATCAAACAAGATCACACAAAACATATTTTACCAAAATTTCCCTTTACACATGATCTTAAAAAATATTGTGATATTGATGTACAACAGATCCGTTCAAGTGATAATTTGGTAGACTTGATCACAAAAGCATTATCAACTTCAACATTTGAAAGACTAGTCCATAATATAAGAATTCGTCGGTACAAAGATATTATGTAATGATCAGGGGGAGTATACAAGGAACAATGTACTCTTTTTCTTTTACTAAGTTTTTTCCCACTGAGTTTTTCTCTAGTAAGGTTTTAATGAGACATATTCCTTGTACAATGGACATCCAAAAAGAGGAGTTTTATAAATCATATTATTGTTTTGTATGTCCATAATTTTGTAACCTCCCACTACTTCTACTTTCTCCATATAACTTTCACTATCTCCATATAATTTCCATAGAATTAAGTTTGTAACATATGTATACATTTATATTTGTATGTATATGTGTATATAGGTTACACATATTTATCCCTATAAATATGGGATAGTTTGTATGTTTTGAAAAGATATAAAAAGATATACAAGAAGAGAAAGAATGTCTTCTTTCCTTTGATCTCTATATTATATTTCTTAGTAATTTGCTTTTGTTAATAATATTTTTATAACAACATAGAGATTGAATTCACTAATTTTCCAAATAGAGATGGTTCAAAATGAATATATGATTTTTTATTTAAAGAAAAGGAATATATGGTAATAATTATTAGTAAAACAAGTTTTCAAAATCATTTACTTTATATTAATTCTTAAAAATTAATTTTAAAATAATTTGTTCGTATGGTGTTAAAATTTGTTAAGTTATATAATACACTATCAATTCAATTCAAATTTCTTTGTAACTGTCAAAATAATACTTATTCAAGTGTAATATTTTTTAATTATAATTTTATTTTAATATTATTTAAAGAAATTATATTTATAATCGTCCAAAAATTATAATTTTAATTTTCTAATTAAACAAAAAAAAAGTAACAAAACATATATAAAAGCAGTTATATAAATATAAATACATATATGTATAATATATAGTTTTTAATGACATTTAGGTAGTTTTATTAGTTTTCTAATGATATTCTTTTTAATTGAATTTTGTTTTTTTATAAATAAAGAATGTAAACAGACTTTTTAATTCAATTGGAAAATACTTTAGTTTTTTTAATATATATTAAAATTGTTATAAAAAAAATATATAAATCAATTATTACAAAAAAAAAATAAAAAAATATAAATCAATTGTTATATCATTGTGTTCTAGTTACAAACAACCAACGTCTATTCTTTGCTCTTTCATTTTTCCGTGTATATATATATATAATCAATTCTTGATTATACTAAACCTTATCTCCCTCACCTACTTAAAAAATATTCAAAATCATTTACAATAAAGAAGAAATGAGAATTTCAATAGATAGTTAGTGAACAAATATCTCAAGATAGCGCAGATGATGTTAGAGAAAACCATCAATTGAGTTCAAGCTTTTCTCACAATTTTCCATTTTTTTTACACCATACTCAACACTGCTTACTCCTTATATATATATAGATATATATATATATATATATTTATACTCTTTTATCTTTTTTTAATACAAAATTATATTTCTCACATTAATTGTGTAAGATTCAATTAAAATAGAGATTAACAATAGATCATCTAAAAAATGACATTTTCAACTGGGCTATAGTTAAGTTCTATTACTGTAAGAAGTGTTTTAAATATGGTAATGAAAAATATATTTTTATCAATTAAAAAATAAAAACACTATAAATTACCAAAAATAAAAATTTTATAATATAAGCATCTTGCAAGTAGTATATATTCTAAATCATATATATATTGACGATGGATTATGCAATGGTTCATATTATCTTTTTTATAGTCTAACGGTGTGATATATATATTTTACAAGAATATAAACACATTGTGACACTATTCATTAAGTATTTGTGAAATTCAATCAAAGTCTCACAACTGTCTTTCCATATACACATTAAGTATTAACAAATTTTAACTCTGGTTGATTTAAGTTGGAAGTGTTTGATTTTTCTTGTCTATTCAAATTATATATATATATATATATATATATATATATATGTGTGTGTGTGTGTGTGTGTGTGTGTGTGATAAATAATTTTATTTAAAGAAAAAATAAGACCTAATCGAATTTGGAATAAAAAATAATTATATATAATGATTAAATGTAATATGTAGATGTTTGGAAAGGTAAATCTATTATTTATTACTAGAAATAAAATTAAAAGAAATTAATGTTAAGGTTCTTATAATTATATATTTAATTTATAATAGATTTTACAATGATTGTTATAAAAATATATGAGATTGCTATAAATCGGGCAATGATATTATGTGCTTTGACACATTTTATCAAGTACATCTTACAAATTTAAAATAAATTATTTAATAACCACGTTAATCTTATAAATAAGAGATTTCTGTTGGAGTAGTAGATGTTGATCTTGCATGTGCTCAATTATTTATACCATTTTCTTTTTCTTTTAAGTTAGACAAAAAGAAAATTTTATTTTTGTTTTCTCTTATGACCTTCTTGCTTTACAAAGAAGAAGAATGAAAAAGAAGAGATATATATATATATATATAGAAGATGGATTATACAATGGCTCGGATTGTCCTTTTTATAATTCAATGTCCTTTTGTCCTTTTGTCCTTATATATATATATATATATATAAATAAAATAGAAGATTAGAAGAGAAAAATAAATAAACTGTCCTTTTGTCTAACTTAAAAGAAAAAGAAAATGGTGGAAATAATTCAGGAGGTTGAAATCAACAACTGTTGCTCCAGCAGAAAGGGAAGGAGGTGGTGACAACCGAAGAGGAGAAAAAACAACAGAAAAGGAAGGAGGTGGTGACAACCGAAGAGGAGAAAATATCACAGCAGTTACGAGTTCTCGTGGTCGATGACAACATTGTTTGTCTTGCTATTCTGTCTTCTCAACTTAAGGAGTGTGGTTTTCAAGGTTAGTTTTAATTAATTAATTAAAAATTAATGGACTCCTTTTATATTTATATATATATAATTCAGAAGTTGATCTATGAAAAAGTTAAAGCTTCAGTCTTTTTTCACTCTTTTATGTTTATGTGTATGCTTTTGTTTGTATATGTATGTATATCTCTTTTGCTTTATGTTTCCTCCTTTTCCCAGAAATGTTTTGATGGTAAATGGTTTAGGTGTATGAAAGAGTTGTTACTTGTAATTCTGTTGGTTTGAGACTGCAAAATCTTGTTTATTGGTAGATTTAATTGAGTTTTTGTTTCATTTTGCTTGATTTCTTGTGTAATTTTAAATTTGTGGAAATCTAGTAAATAAAATTTTATAATTCTTATCTCCATAACTATTACTTGAAAAGGATATATAATTTGGTGGATGTCACTTAAGATTTATGGTAAAGTGAGACCTTCTCCTGAGAATATAAAAAATCCCCAAATTTTATGTGTTAAATTATTTATAAATATTATATGAGATATCTATATTCCAATCTTAAAATTTCTTCTTAACAAAATCAAATTTCATGAAAATGGCACATCATCATATAGATCGAATCTAAATTCATTGTAAAGCCATAAAAAATTCAAAATTTATTTATTATGAGGTAAAGGGGGGTGTTTGGTTGTTTTTCTTTTCTTTTTTGAAATGGGATGTTCCCAAAAATTATACACTTATGATCAATTGGTTGATTTTTTTTATAGTTTTTTTCTTTTACTTTTTAAATTTTTTTAGAATAATAAAGAAAATTTGTGGTGCAGTTACCTCTGTGGGAGAAGCAATAGAAGCTCTTCACCTACTTAGAAAGAACAAAAATTCAGTTGACATCATTTTGACCGATGTCTTTCGATCTGATCTAAATGGCTTTCAGCTTATGGACAACTCCATTTCTCCTTATCAAGCTATGCCTACTTCCCAAACATGTGACTTCATTGAAGGATCCATGAACAACCCCATTGTTCCTTATCAAGCTTGGCATACACAAAATCCATCCATGAACTCCACGGTTCCTTCCCAAGCTATGAATACTTTTGGAGGAAACAGGTGTCATGTTGAATACAACTATTTCAGTGAAGACTACTGCATACAAGATGAATGAGGTTTGCTCACAATCCATACACACACACACATATATATATATACATACATAGTATAGACATAACTTATAAAGAATTTAAATTTGTTACAGTAAAATATTAGATTAGTCTAACTAAAATTATTTGCTACCTCTATATACTATATATATATATATATATATATATATTGATTCGTCAAAAATTGGTAGGAGTATATTTGAGGGCAAAAAAGTAAAATTGACTCTGGGAAGCTCTGAAGGTCCGAAGCGTGAATGACCTGCAAAACAGAGAAGGTTCGGTGGGGATGTGGATCCCCGTGAACTCTCCGACGATCAAGTCAGTTTGGTATTGAATTAGTAACTGTTTAGGATATCTGGGATTGAATGTCCTACCTTTTGTCCATTTCCTTCCTTTTATAGCCTTCCTTCTTAGGGGAAGAAAGTGGAAGAGATGATGGGATCGTGTTTATCCCGCTCGTGGACTTTTCTGATGTTGCCGTTAGGAGAGTGCCGTTGTGGGAAACGGTCTTTGGTAGTGGGAGAGTGAGAATCCACGATTGGAATGAGTGGAGTTGTGTGTTCCACTTTTTATACCCGCAATTTGACTTTTGAGTTAATTAGCAAAGTATCGGGCGTTATGCGGTTTATTCCGCTATGTAAATCACGTTTCTACCCTTGGCGGGTGTTATTTTCCTTTCAGTGGCCCCTCAGCGAAGTATAACACTGCCTCGTGGTGTACTTCGCTAGATAACTTGATTTCTGAAGTTTCTAGCGGCTATAGGATTTCGCAACCATTAACTTAATGGTAATTTCAAATTTTTTCCGAGCCGTAACTCGGTACTTCGTTTAACCATGAGGCGGTCCCTCAATGGTAATTTTTGTAATTTTCCCAAGCCGCAACTCGGTACTTCATTTAACCATAGTTTTCACTTATGGCAATTTCAAAATTCTTCCCGAGCCGTAGCCTGATACTTCGCTTAACCATAGTTTTCACTTATGGTAATTTCAAAATTCTTTTCGAGCTGTAGCCCGGTACTTGCATTAATTTAGAAATCTTCCCTAGCCGTAGCCCGGTACTTATAAAATTCGAAAATGTTCCCAAGCCGTAGCTCGGTACTTACATTAATTTAAAAATCTTCCCTAGCCGTAGCCCGGTACTTATGAAATTTGGAAAACTTCCCAAGCCGTAGCTCGGTACTTACGTTAATTTAAAAATCTTCCCTAGCCGTAGCCCGGTACTTATGAAATTCGGAAAACTTCCCAAGCCGTATACTTACATTAATTTAAAAATCTTCCCTAGTCGTAGCCCGGTACTTATGAAATTCGGAAATCTTCCCAAGTCGTAGCTCGGTACTTACATTAATTTAGAAATCTTCCCTAGCCGTAGCCCGGTACTTATGAAATTAGGAAATCTTCCCAAGCCGTAGCTCGGTGCTTTGTTTAACCAAGAGGCGATCCCTTGCAGCACTACCTTCCTGCAGCATGTCCCTGAGTGGGGCTACAGAAAGTAAACTTCTCAAAGCATCCAAGACATAAACTTTAGATTCAGGCAGATCACTTGTTAATAATGCAGTAAGTTAACTGATTGTTGCCGTATCTGACTTGTGAATCAAATATTTCAATGTCTTGGCAGCAATCTCCTTTTCGCGGGAGCTACCATTTTTCAATAGCCACAATAGAGCTGGAACCGCATCAGCACTTTCAACGCATGCTCTGATGTCTTCACTATGATTACAGAGATTACCCAGTATTGTTGCAGAATTTTCCTTTGCTCTAGCACAACTTGTTTCCAAAATATTGGACAAGTGGAGGGATGCCACCAGCAGCAGTAATGGCACATTTACTCTCATCATTATTATTTGACAAAAGACAAAACAATGACACAGCACATTCTTGTTGTTGCTCTGACGAGAGACCGAGAGGTGATATCAACAGCTAGATCCCTTCACGCCCTTGAAGAGCATACCATAAGCTACCTTCATTAATGCAAAGAATGAGAAGAGACCTGGTCAACTCCTCTTGGACTTCATCAGTTGCCATAGTGATCAAACCAACCTGAAGAAGTTTAGCATCAGAATTTTGCAAGCCCGGTTGACAGCACCGCGTTACCATACAAACTTGCAAGAGATTCTATTGTTCGCTCTGGTACCAAAAAATGGTAAACGAGGTTTAAACTGCGAATTTAGGCTTTGCTCCACCTCCAAAGGATCTGATGCTCTACTAGTTTCTGTTTTGCTATCATATATCATCAGAGCTGAAGCAACAGCCCCTAATGTGTCAGCCACCTCGCATTCTCTTGCATAAATTCTTTTGAAGGAGCTATGGTAGTATTTATTAGAGCAGGTATACCATTGCAATTAGCTATCTCTCGCCTAACATCTTTGTATTGCGCTGAAAGAGATTTCAGACTAGCTGCAGCTTCTGCTCTTACAGGGGCCTCATTACCAAGGCCAAGTAGTTTTAGGAGTTGTTTTGTAGCATTCTTATCTGAATCAGGAGAAGTTTCCATAGACTCACAAAACTTTGGCAAAGGCCTTTTCCATTATCATCAACTTCAGTTTCTCTGTCTGATGAATGTTGACAATCTGATCCACTAGTTGGAATACAGAGAGTCAGAATTTCATTTTCAACATCCTGTTGATCATCTCTAGCATCAATTTCAACCTGACAAGCCTCAGGCTGACGATCCTTCAAGTTTGTAGTCTGCACAACTGTTAAATCAATCTCCATAACAGCAAACATCTCATCTGCCTTATTATCTGTTGTTCCAGTATTGAAGCCACCAGCATTTTCATTATGCTCAGCCAAATCAATCTCCATGTCTGCAGCAACTGTTTCTTCTTCGTTCTGATTGGTTCCTCCATTGGCATCATCAGTAGCTTCATGAATTTCAGCAATTGGAAGGACTGCAACCCTGGAGACTATCTCAACATTTTTGTGCTCTAGTACATCAGCAGTTTTTCCACTAGATTCAACCTCAAATTTGCCTTCTCTTCCTTCACTGAGTTGAACTTGAGCATCGAAGGTCTGTAAAGGAGAAGCTTCCTGCACATTATTCTGCTGTAATTCAGCCCCAGTGCAGATGACATCAACATCATTTTCAAGATTATTAGGGTTGGAATAAGATGCCTCATTAGGAGATGAAGTTTTCCCCACAGCTCCGCTGTTAAATCTTCTGTCTAGATTGCATGGCAGAAACTGCAGCAGATCCTTCGTTCATGATGGAACTCAATGATCCATCTAAAACAGGATCTTTTACCTTCTCATCAGTTGTTATACCATCATTTCCAGTTATAACTTGAGGCATGTCATCATCATAAACCGGAGCCACATGTGCTGAATTGGATACAACCATCACAGCATCGATATTGGCGCTCTGACCTTGACTGTCATTGATGCTGGCGGTAATTGAAAGAGCTAAATGAGGGCAATCTCCAACTTTCTCAATTGATTCAATGCCCGAAGTCATAGGTTGATCCACAATACAATTCTAGTTTTCATGTTGTTTGGCATCTTTTTCACAAGATTCAGTTTTGTGATCACTCACAGGAGAGCATGGAACTATAGGTTCGAACATAAGGGAAGCAGAAAGAGTAGTATTATCTGGTAAGCTCTGATTGATAGTGCACTCTTGATTTGAGTCAATGCCATCCCTGCAAGATGAATCCTTCCCTTGTAGACAACTGTCATCTTGGTCTCTAGTTAAATCACTAGGTTTCCTAAGAGAATCATCAATAGCTGAAGATGCAGAATCCAAAGTTGTTTGAGTTGAGGGACATCCTTCACCTGGAATAGAATACTCCCATACATTTTCCTCTGCTGTCTTTTTATCATCATGCTTATTATCATCAATGGTTGGATCTTGTTCCAAAGCAATAATCTCCATACAAGTTGTCTTTTCCCCTCCAGTAACATCAATATTATTTATATCTTCTGTGACAGGTTTCAATTCTGAACAACTAAGGGAAGTAGAAGCAGTACCTTTGAGTTTTTCAACTTCAGTTTCTTGTTGGATAACATCTCCGACGATAGAGACATCATTTCCTGTCAAACAAGAAGAGGCTTGTTCTTGTCCATATTTTGTAGTTTGGACAAGGCCACTTTTCAACACATCCAAATTTTGCTTCATCTGCGGCAGCACTAGAGGCTTGTATTATTTCCTCGAGCTCCATATTCTTTTATTAGTTGTATCTACCGCACTTCCAGTTTCTTGGTGCAGCTCTTCCAACTTTTCAGCTTCTGTTCTAGCTCAAAAGTGTTTGGCCAAAGCTTGAGGTAATAGAGAATTTGCTTTGGAGAAGTTTTCATCTTAGCCTCAAGATCACTGCACATTTCTTTCATTATGGCTGCATTACTCGTCAAGTCTGCAGCTTCAGTTTGTTGTTTCTCCTTCAATACTTAGGTTAGCTCCTCATGCGATACCTTCTGTTCATGGCCTTTCAAATTAGCTCCAGAGTTTTTCCTTTCTATATGAGTTCTTTGACTGGCCAGAAACAACTACTATGCACAAGTTCTTTAGGTCACTTGTTTTGTATCCTTCAGTCATAGTGGCTTGGATGAACCACTGCGTCCCGCATCGTCATTGTGTGGACATGGAGTTGATATGTTGATTGAGATTTTGAACTCCATTGTAAGGCTTGGTTCTGGGTCTGAATCTGCTTCCTCCACTGATTCTCCTAGCTGTTCAACACATGGTCCCATTAGTCCACCAGTGGTATTAGGCTTATCAACCTTTGTAGTCCCCGTGTGTGCATGATGTATGCACACAGAAGCTTCATGAGCAACATAACATGAATTTCTGGCTTCCTCCATTAGTATCCATTAATTTCAGTAACAATTTTGCTACCTTGGAAGACTCCAGTATCCTCAGGACTATTTATAAGAAGATCAGCAGAAACAGAAGAGCTTTTAGAGTCATCTTTGTGAATATTTTCTTCAGCATGGTGGGATGTTGAATCACCTCCATTGTTCTTCTAAGAGAGCTGATTTGAAGAAGAATCATCAGAAGCTTTAATATGTTGGGGAATCAAGGGACCGATAGCAAGTAAATCTACTCCTGATGTGAAAGGATTTCCAACTATTTGATCTCCATCCTGATTTGCAGGTTTGCTGCCCGTGGGTAAAGAACTAGAATGTGAAGGACCATTTCCAGCCTGTTCACCTCTAACAGGGGTAATTTCAGATCCAACACCGGACCCCCTGTTGGGGTTAACACAGCCAGCACTAGGCTCGGTAGAAGGGAGACTATCTGTGTCCATAGAAGCCTTAGTAACCTCCTGATGACATGACACAAATATATATATCTTTCTATGATAGTGAATAAAAGGTTTATCCTCTTTTCTACCATTTTCATCATCAGCTTTTCCTCCTGATTCTTTGACCCTCTGGAATTTCGTATCAAGAGCCGTTCTTGCACCCTCTGTCCGCTTCCTATTCGATTTAGTTTGTTGATGCTTGATGAGACAAAAAAGATGAATCTCTAGAAAGGCAAGAATCAATCTCCCTCCTCATTTCTTTCAACTTTTCTGGTTTGGATTTTTGATAAGGTTCAGCAAGAAAGTTATTCCTCTTTAATGCTTTAGATTCTGAAGATCCAAAAGCTGCATGGAATTATTCATAAGCAGATTGCTTGGAATTTTGTCTCTTTTTTCATTGGTGAGCTGTGTTGCAAATCCATCAACTCTTTTTGCGCAGGAAATAGTTCTGGTACAATCATCTCTATCAATGATAAATTGTGGGCATTAAAGCATTTTTCCAGCTGGATGCCATCAAAATCTCTCCAAAATGCCCGCGAAGCTTGTGAACTAATCTCCTTTTCTGTTTTGTTGAAGCATCTGGTGCTAGGAAAGCCTCGCGAGCCAAAGGGGTCTTTTGTAGTTTGAAAAACATGATTGTCTTTAGCATGCATTTTAACAACATTTGGCCAATTCCAGCTTGATTTACTCTTTTTGTTGTTGTGTCTACAACAACACTAACTTGAGGTTTTGTATGCATATAAGAGAAATGTAGCAGTGATGAACATAAACTTCACGTGAGCCAGTATATCCCTCATTTCCTTCTCTGAAAGGCCTTATGAATCTCGGTGCTTCATTTAACCATAGTTTTCACTTATGGTAATTTTAGAATTCTTCCCGAGCCATAGCCTGGTACTTCTTTTAACCATAATTTCCACTTATGGTAATTTCAAAATTCTTCCCAAGCCGTAGCCCGGTACTTCGTTATCAGCAAAACAAATGAATGCTTTCACAAATCAGAGCTTGTATCGAATATTTTTAATGGTGGAACCCTCTGAAACAAGTGGGATCAAGTTTAAAAGTTCCTCCATGGAGAGACACTGTTTGAAACATTGTTGATTAATGTATTCAAGAACAAAGACTGGAGAGAATCTACAGCATCAATAAAAGTGGAGAACACAACATGACAATAGCCATTGTCCATAACCACCATCCTTGTATACCTTTTGAAGATAATGATGGATTTTTAATTTCATTTTTGTACAGAGAGTCATAGAGTTTATCTATGAACGATGATTCCTCCAAAGAAAAATTAATTTCAGCCCATGAACAAATTGCGTGAACCCATTTCAATTCCCTTCTTAGATCGCTCATCTTGTGTGTATAATCAGTATGATTAACCTGCCATGAGATGAGATCTGGGTAGTACACTCTCCATGACAGAAGAGCTCTCAATGAACTAATTCGATCTGACACTTTGTCCGCTATGTTGCTAGTTTAAAATTGATTTGCGGCGACGGCGAAGAAATAGATTTCACATGATAAGATTCCGGGGTGACTTATTCCTCATTGGTTTATTGGAGATTAACTGCATATCACCCGAATCTTCTTCACAAGATGCATCTGAGATTTCAAGCTCAGCATTAATTTCAGCATTTGACTTCTCTTGGGGAATGGTGAAATTTAGCAAAAATTTGTATCTTTGTTATCCTTGCAAACCCATCTGTAGTTAGCTACAATTTTCATCTGCGAGGGTAGCTGGGATACGATGCCACTTGTGGCAATTATCGCAACTTACCCAAGCATCCTTCTCCTTTGGCAATTGGGTTTTTCTTGCGTTTTTCTCCCCGTTTCCGAAGATAATGCAAAGTTTCCTTATTTCAGGAAGATTGTTCGCTTCTTGACGAATCTCATTGGCAACAACCACCTCTTTATTTATACTTATATGTATATATACTGTATTTCAAAATAATAATAAAATTATAAGCTCATCATTTAGATGGAATTAAATAAACAAATAGCATAAATAATTCTAAAGTGGGTTTGAATTGATCTTGGTCTTAAAAGTTTCGAAGGAAGGTTTTTTGGATAAAATTGACGATTGTTTCAGAAGTCGAGTGATTTTTCTATTTTCATTTCTGTTTATTATCCGAAAGAGAAATAAGAGGAATAAGGATGACCTGGGAGATGGAAATGGTGTATTTGTGTCCGGTGACAATGTCATACCGCCCACGTTCCGCTTTCTTTAAGTTTCCTCATATTTTCCTCAATCGGTTCGACCTCGTTGGATCTCTTTTCATTCAATCGTTCTTGCAGGTCATGAGAATCACGAGGAGATCGTTCGAAGTGTGGTGGCTTTCTCCTACTTCGTTGAGAGTTTGGCACTGCTTTCCACCTGTTCGCGCTCCTCGCTTCTCAGCCTTTTTGGTGGTTGTGGTCTGCTTGCTGACCAGGGCGTGGGACCTTGGCGGCTGAGTGACCGAGTGGACTCTTCATCCATTTGGGAGCATCGGAGGGGTTAGGCTCTCTCTAGCGTACTCCGCATGGAGTTGTTTCCACTGTTCCGCAAGGTCTAGTTCTTTTTTAAGCATTTCTACCCTTCTTTGCAGCTCCTCTAATTCCTTTGCTTGCCCATCATCGGTGGCTCGCCTCTCGCTTAGCTGATTGCGAAGGTCGGCTGTTCGGCGAGGTGACCCATTGGGTCCCAGGCGCTCCAAGACGGACCGTCGGTGGGGATTAACGGGTGTCGAAGAATGGGTGGCTCGGTGAGTCTCAGGGATAGGCGTTGGGAGTGTTGTATCAGGATGATTTTCGAAATTTCCTGATTGTCGGGACATTGTAACTTCTTTGGGAAAATCAAAGGAATGAACTCTTTCGTTCCCGGTAACGGAACCAAACTGATTCGTCAAAAATTGGTAGGAGTATATTTGAGGGTAAAAAAGTAAAATTGACTCTGGGAAACTCTGAAGGTCCGAAGCATGAATGACCTGCAAAACAGAGAAGGTTCGGTGGGGACGTAGATCCCCGTGAACTCTCCGACGATCAAGTCAGTTTGGTATTGAATTAGTAACTGTTTAGGATATCTGGGATTGAATGTCCTACCTTTTGTCCATTTCCTTCCTTTCATAGTCTTCCTTCTTAGGGGAAGAAAGTGGAAGAGATGATGGGATCGTGTTTATTCCGCTCGTGGACTTTTCTGATGTTGCCGTTAGGAGAGTGCCGTTGTGGGAAACGGTCTTTGGTAGTGGGAGAGTGAGAATTCACGATTGGAATGAGTGGAGTTGTGTGTTCCACTTTTTATGCCCGCAATTTGACTTTTGAGTCAAATAGCAAAGTATCAGGCGTTATGCGGTTTATTCCGCTATGTAAATCACGTTTCTACCCTTGGCGGGTGTTATTTTCCTTTCAATATATATATATATATTATATAATATATATATATAATATATATATAATTATATATATATCTGTATATACAGGTCTAGGGTTTTAACAGAGCAGAGCAGGAAGAAGAGAATGATAAGAAGAAGGGAAGGAGAGGTCAGAGGAGGGCGGAGTGAGTTGACTCAGTTTTTAGGAACGGAAATGGAATGTACCTTGAAGGTGCAAAGAAATAGAGATAAGCCAAATTGATTTGCCGTTGCCCTTATAGATCCATTTCTGTCCTTATGTATTATTTACCTCTAACTCTTTTTAAAGTACAACTAAAAATATATACATAACAACATTCTATTTCTTACCCACAATAATATATCTATGAGTTTTCCTTTTCTTTTTTTTTTTATTCACAACCAAAATCATATTTTCTATTTCATATTTTTTTAGAACAAATTATATAATAAAAATTTTTACTAAGTGATACTCAGAAAACTATAAACTACTAAAATGGAAAACAAGAAGAAGACAAACCAATATTAATCATTAATAAAAAAATAAAACATGAACATAGGACATTTTTTTGGGAGATAATACTTTTTGGATTTGAAATTAGAGGTGAAGATAATTCTTCGACATTGAATAATCAAACTACTAGTGGAAGATTCTATTTTAGAAGAGTTTATTTACATTATTTTAAGCTAAAACACACACACACACACACTCTCTCTCTCTCTCTCCTCTCTCTCTCTCTCTCTCTCTATATATATATATATATATATATATATATATATATATAATAATGTATATCTTTAAAGAAAAAAATATGTTAGGAAGCTAATGGTAAGTAGATATGAAATCTAAAATAATATTAATAAAAGTAGAAAGAATTTTTAATGTTTTTATTTATCTTTGAAATATAATTCTTTTTAAATAGATTCTGTTTTTCATAAATATCAATGATAATCTTAAATATAATTAAAGATAAACTAAATGTATTATTTGAGTTTAAGATTCATGTTTTTCCCTTCAATTTTTTTATTTTTATTTTTATAGTGCATTCTCACGTTTTTAAACGTCAGATGCACTTTTGTCAAATTTGGCTGTTAAGTTAAAATTTTAATTGTTAGTCAACTTTTTTTTACGGTTTATACAGAATTTTTTATCATTACTTTTTAAAAATAAATCTTAATTTTTATAAAGAGTAATTTTGTAATTTAATTAAAAATATTAATTTTCTTTAATTTATTCGGGTCATTTACCAAAATAATGTTATTTTTTAAAAAACAAATCCCAAAAAAAATGCTAATTTTTTACCTATTTCTCAAAAAATTTACTGCTTTTAAAATTTCTTCAGGAGTTTCAATGATATTTAAATCATCAACATATACAACTATTATAACAAACCTTGAATTTTCTTTCTTGATAAATACACATGGACAAATTCGATTATTTTGATAACCTTCTTTCAATAAATATTCACTAAAATGATTGTACCATATTCGTTTAGACTATTTTAAACCATACAAAGATCTTTGTAATTTTATTGAATATAATTCTCGAGAATCTAATTTATATGCTTCAGGTATTTTAAATTCTTTAGAGATTTTCATATAAATATCACTATCAAGTGAGCCATATAAATAGGCGGTAACTACATCCATAAGATGGATATCAAGTTTCTCATTAGCTGCCAGACTAAAGACATAACGAAATGTAATTGCATCCACCACAAGAGAACAAGTGACCTCATAGTCAGTTCCGGTCTTTGAGAAAAATTTTATGCAACAAGAAGTGCTTTATATTTCACAATTTTATTTTTCTCATTTTTTTTTTCATACAAATACCATTTATACCCTACAGATATAACATATTCAGGTGTCCGGGCTATGGGTTAAAAAAACTTCATGCTTTGCAAGTGAGCTTAATTCTGCTTGAATTGCATCTTTTCATTTCATCTAATCACTTCTATGTCGACATTCATCAATGGATGTAGGCTGATTATAATGATTTTCATTTCTAATAGTTGATGTTATATTATATACAAAAACACTATCAATAGTTATTTCTTCTCAGTTCAATCGTTTTCCCGTTGAGACATAATTTATTGAGATCTCATCATTATCTATTTTTTAGATATTTTCAATATCTTTAGGTACCTGAACTTCTTTCTAGAGTTATTTCATATATTATGTTTCTTGACTCTTCTGGAGTATTAAGCCCGAATTCATTAATAACATTTGCTCCCTTTTTTATGAAGATTTTTATTTTTTGAACCAATTGGTCTACCACGCTTCTGGCGTGCTATAAACTAATTTGTTATTTTATTTACAGATTGTCCTTTTGAGACATCAATCTGTATATGAGCATTTTCAACTGGTATATGTGACTTAGTCACTCTCTTTAGGTCGGTAAATGCATCTGATAGTTGATTTGCTATACTTTGCAAATATATTGTCTTTTGAACTTCAAGTTCACACTGATTTTTACGAGTATCAAGATGTTGCAAAGTATTCATGTAATATTTTTACCAAGCTATTTTTCTTTTTCTCCCCCTAATCCTAGGAACATTGAGTCATCAAAATGACAATCGACAAATTGTGGAAGAAGAATCAAAACCAACATATATTCTCAATCTTCTTTTAGGACCCATTTTTGTGCGTTGTGGTGGAGCAATAGAAACATATACCGCACTTCCAAAAATTTTAAAATGGGAAATATTTGGCTCCGACCATAAGCCAATTGCAATGGAAAATATTTATTATAACTTGTTGGTCTAACACATACAAATACTGCTGCATGCAAAATTGCACGACCCTATGCCGAAATGGGTAATTTAGTTATCATAAGTACAGGTCTAACTATCAATTGAAGTCTTTTAATAAAATATTCAACTAACTCATTATGTGTATGAACATGAGCTACAAGATGTTCAACACTTATATTAATAGACTTACAATAATCATTGAAAGCTTGAATTGAGAACTCACCAACATTATCCAAACGTATTGTTTTAATTGTATAATATGGAAATTGTGATAGTAATTTAATAATCTGAGCAAGCAATCTCATAAACGCCAAGTTGCGAGTTGATAGTAAGCTAACATAAGACCATCTATTAGAACCATAAAATATCGAAATAGTTCGCATGATGGATGAATTGGTCCACATATGTCACCTTGAATTCTTTTTAAAAATGTTGGATATTCAATTCCAAATTTAGTTGGTGATGACTTAATAATCAATTTTCCTTGAGAACAAGCGGCACAAGAAAATTCTTTTGATTGAAAAATCTTTAGGTTTTTCAATGACAATGATTGTCCATGCAAATTTTGAATAATATTTTGCATTATGCTTGAACCGGGATGTCCCAATCATTCATGCCAAATAATGACTTTTTTTAATCAATAAACTTTTGGTTTATTGAATATATTTTAATTACATTTATTCTTGTGTAGTACAATCCCGAAGAAAATATATTCAATTTGTTCCATTGGGTAACATTATAATGGCTCTTCCGGAGCCTTCAATTATTTTTGTACCACACAAAATTATAGTAACATATGCATTCTAAAATATTTAACAATACTAGATTTAAGAAAAATATACTTTATTTTAAAAGAATAATTTGAAATATCTAACAATGCTGGAATTAAGAAAAATATTCTTTATTTTAAAATAATAATTTAAAATATTTACAATACTTAAATTAAGAAAAATATATTTTATTTTTAAATAATAATTTAATAAAAACTATATAAAAGAATATAAACTCTTTAGTTTAAAACATAATGTAATATATATATATATATATAATATATATATATATATATTTAATATAAATAAAAGAATATAAAATACTTATTAAAAAGGTATTTTCTATATTTTTATTAAATAATAATAATAACTGAATATATTTATTATATCTATACATTCAAACGTCTCACGTCCCTTTTTCTTTTAAAATAATATATATATATATATATATATATATATATATATATATATATGTGTGTGTATATATATATATTTATATATTTATATAGAAAATAACTATATTTATTTAATAAAAAACTTAATTAAAACGATTTATAATGAAAAAATAGAATACTTATTAAACTATCAGAAAAACTTAAATTTATAAAATTCTAAATTTTTAATAATCAGAACTAAAAAACAAACTTTACTTAACACTAAAAAACATCATAGGCACAAAATCAAAAACCAATTTAAAATCCTAAAAGTTTCAAAAAAAAAAATTAGAACTTGCCTAAAATTTTAAAATCTGCTCAAAATCTTAATACACAATTTTCAAAAATATCATTCCAATATGGTATCCTTCAAATTCAATATCTTTAAAAAAATATTTGATTATAGTAAATAAAAAAACTTATCATACCGCAAATTTAGTAGCAAACTGAGTGTTGTGATCCGTTACAATGACTTGCGGTATCCCGTATCTGCATAGTACAAAATTATGGAGGAAGTTGAGTGTGTTTTCTTCCGTGGTAGCGGCCAGTGGTTTTGCTTCTATCCATTTGCAGAAGTAATCCACGACCACCATTAGGTATTCACTTCCTCCTCTAGACTTAGGGAATTTACCCATGAGGTCGATTCCCCACATGTCAAAGGGTCATGCGGGGAGTACAGGTATCTGTGGGACGGAGGGTAGTTGGGGAATTTTGTCTAACTTTTGGCATACCTCACAATGCTTCACATATTTCTCTCCATCCTTCCGCAGTGTCATCCAATAATATCCTTGGTTGATCACCTTTTCTGATAGTGGTCTCGAACCCAGATGTCCGCCACATACTGCACTTTCCGTTAGACTTTTTCACCATTACCACATTGGACAACCATGAAGGATAGTCGACTTCTCGTATGAATCCAAAGTTAAGTAGTTTCTGAACTTCGATTTGCATGCCCTTAACCTTGTCTTCTTCGAATTGTCGGGGCTTTTGCTTAACTGGCTTATAAGTGGGGTCAATGTTGAGCCTGTGTTCTGCTATAGTCGGTGCAATTCTCAGCATGTCTTGGCTGCGCCAAGCGAAGTTGTGGAGGTGAGTGGAGAGGAAGTGGATCACTTCTTCTCTCATAGATTGGGGCATTTCGCTTCCTATTTGGAATTTTTTGGTAAGGATAATCGGGGTGGATCATCACTTCCTCGAACTCCTTCGGCTTTGGCTCGAAGACTTCAGTGAGGTGCTCTGATTCAACCGGGGCTATCTCATACACAATCTCCCTGGTTATCAAGATTGACCCGACTACCATAGGAGGTTGTCCGACTTCCTGCTGCTTTCGAGACCTCATTATGTGTGCAAGAAGACTTTTGGGACTACTCTTGACGAACCCTACGCCGCTTCTGGTTGCGAGTTGTACTTGCTCATGCGAAGTAGAGATGATTAACTTGAAAGCGACATGAGCCAGAGTTCCCAGGATGGCGTTATAGGGGGATTTAATGTCCACCACATAGAACTTGATCTCTTCTTCCCGTGTACAGGCATCGAAGCCTAAGGTTACCTTAACCTTGACCGTCCCCTTGACGCTGATCTTGTGAGTAGTAAAGCCTTCGAGGATCATGTTGATGGGCTTCAAGTTACTGTCGTTCATTCCTATCTCTTTGAAGCATTTAAAGTAAAGGATATTTTTCGTGGCTCCCGTGTCTATCAGGACTCTCTTCACTCGGCACTTGTTGATCCCTTGCTTGGTCATGCCTACCTCCAGAACAATGGGGAGTGACTCGGGCTTCCCCATTTATCTCGAGGTCTTTGTCGAAGAAGGTTATTGGCTCGTGCGGGAATGCGTCGAAGTGTGATCCCAGAGTGGGTTTATTCAAGTTGTAAATTTTTTACTTTATCTGCTTGATGGATGAGAACTACGGAGTTATCACTTCGATCACTCTTTCGGACTTTTCTTTGGGCTATCATTCTGATATGAGATCCTTCAGATGCCCATCTCGGATTAGTCTCTCGATCTCTCGCTTCAGTTGTATGCAGTTTTTGGTCGTGTGAACGTAATCCTGATGGAAGCCGTAGAACTGCGACTTATCCTTGGCAGGCATATTTTGAGTTCGCGTGGCTGCAGGCTCGCGAACTACAAACTTTTCTTTGATGACTGTGAAGAGGTTCTCCTTGGGTGTGTTCAGAGGAGTGAAGGTCTCTGTCTTCCGCTTCCTGTTTTTGCCTCTTCGTTCCTAAGGGGATGTCTCTGCGTATTTCTCCTTCTTTTTGTATTGCAACTCTTGAGCACTTCCCTCGGCTAAAGCAACCTTGCGTGCCATATTGAACATTTCGCCGATAGTTTCAGGCTTTCAGAGTTGAAGTTCAGTGTACAATATCCTTGACTAGAACCCGCCTTCGAAGCAGGTTGTGTCTTGGCTGATTTCCTCGATTTCATCATATGTTTTCTTGAAGCGCTCGAGGTAGGCCAAGAGGGTCTCGCCCTCTCTCTGTTTGATGTTGGCAAGGTCTCCTCTTGTCTTGGGCATTGTCCCGGTGGTACTGAACTTGTTCAAAAATGATTTCTCGAGAGCCTGCCAAGAGTCGATGGTACCTGACTTTATAGAAGTGAACCATGTCAGGTCTTTGTCGTACAACATGCTGGGAAAAGCCTTGCATATGATAGCTTCGCCATTGGTCACTAGGCCCATGGTAGACTTGAACCGGCCAACATGCTCTTGAGGTCTACTATGTCCGAAGTATAAGATGAATTGGGGAATCTTCAACGAAGGGTCCGGCGTGGTGGAGTAGATCCACTTTGTGAATTGACCAGTGTCGACTGAACGATTCTTCTTGGCGTGGCTTCTTTGTGTCTGCTCCGAACTTCGCTCATATCTGCTCCTCTTCGGGCAGAGTCTGCCTCGACGGACTATCTCCTTTGAGGGCTTGCTCGAGGATTGGCTCTCTCTCACATCGCTGATGGAGCGAAGTGTCTTTTTGGTGGGGGCGGTTTGACCCCTGGTTTGTTTGCTCACCATGGTGTGAGACCAATGTTGTAGGGTCTCTGAGGGCTCTCTTTCATCGTCAAGAAAGGTCGGGGGTGACAGGCCCTGCCTGTGGTATTCTGCACAGAGCTGCATCCACTGCCTCGAGATGTCTCGCTCCTTTCGAAGCTTCTCAATCTCTTTCAGTAGATCCTTGACCTCTCTTGTGTGTTCGTCTTCACTGGATCACCTTCCATTTAGTCGGTTGCGGAGGTCAGGTACCTTACGAGGGGAACCGTGGGGTCCCAAATACTCGATGACTGACCGCCGCTGGGGCCGCTCAGGAATGGACGAATGTGCCGCCCGATGGGTCTCATGGTGAGACGTGGGAACTGTAGTATCAGGCTGATGTCCACAGTCACCTGATCTTCGTGACATTATTTCTTTTTTAAAAGGGAAAACAAAAAGATACAGTGATTTACTTTCCTGATAACAGAACTAAACTGATTGATCAGAAATCGGTTTAACGCCACTTGTCACTAGAACGGCGTCATCTAGTGATATCTACTAAATGCAAATGTCAAAATGGACGTTGCGTCTCGTATTGTAATGGAGGTCCCTCTTATAATGCCTGCAAAACATAAAAGTTCATAACAAAGGGTGAAGGGACTCTTATGAACTCTCTAATGATTAAGTCATTATTCTTATTTTGACTAGAGAGTATTCAATTTAGCAGAATTTTTTATGATAATCTAGCCTTACCCTTTACCTTTACGGGGGTGGTTTTTATAGATGTAAGCCACACTGAGAAATAGGTAAGTTGAGTGGTGTGATATGGAGAATTTGGTAGTTACCATATTCTGCAGATAAATCCAAAATCCCTCTGATTTAGGGAGATTTTGACTGAGCCTTTTTAGGTTTGATTGTTTGGTCAAACGAGATCTTCTGAGGAAATTTCTAGAAGTAGTTTGAGTAGCTGGCGGACGGACTTCGGGCGAAGTGGGTTGCCTGAGAGGTGTACCCGCGGACTTCGCCAACTCGTGTGGAGTTGTTGGCCCCGTCATGCTCGGTGTACAGACACGTCAGATTGCCATGTCAGCTTTCATTTCACGTCAGTCTAGGGATCTTTTTATATCTCTCAAAAATATAATCTATATTACGTAAATTATAACAAAAATATTATTTATAAATTATAATTATTTGATAATTAAATTTATAAGTAATTTGTTTTATACAAATATGAGGGTCTAATTTGGTAAAGTAGACCTAAATTTTATTTTAAAAAAATAAGGTCTACTTTGATAAAGTGGACACTGAATCTTTTATTAAAAAAATTAATGGTCTACTTTACCAAAATAAACTCACACTAGATTGGGGAATAGGAGAAAAAATAAGTAGCATTAGTTTGGGAATATTTTTAAAATATAATAATATTTTGGTAAATGACTCAATTGTTTCTCTCATCTTTGTTGTCTCTCTTTTTTCTTATGCCATTCTTCCTCTATTTCTTTTTTCTTCTTGTGTTCTTCTTCCCCTTTTCTTCCAAAATGAAATGGTGCTACATGAAACTTTTTAAATTTTTTAATTTTATTTCATAATTTTTTTAAAAAAACAAATTAGGTTTTCCCCTTTTCTTCCAAAATCAAATGGTGCTACATGAAACTTTTTAAAATTTTTAATTTTATTTCATAATTTTTTTAAAAAAACAAATTAGGTTTCAAACATTGTCTCAATGTTCTTTTTTTCATTGTTGAAAATTTTTTTTGTTTCAAAATTTTTCTTTTGTTCAATATTCTAAATATGAATTTTCTATCTCCACAAAATTGAATTCCAAAATCACCACCATTCTACTAGGTTAATGAAAGGGATGACCCTAATGAATATTGGGATCTATTTTACTACGTTTATTTGGACTATCTAAGAACAAGAAAGAAGATTAAAAAAAGAATCAAGAATGATGTGGAAATAGATTTTTTGGATTTTCTTTGTAGAAATAGGTTTTATGAATTTGATTATAAAAATAAATGGGTTTTATGAATTTGATTGTAGAAATAAATGAGTTTTATAAATTTGATTGCAGGTTTCTGAATTTGGTTGGGAGAGAAA
Source organism: Asclepias syriaca (assembly GCA_027405835.1). NCBI lineage: Eukaryota > Viridiplantae > Streptophyta > Magnoliopsida > Gentianales > Apocynaceae > Asclepias > Asclepias syriaca. The sequence continues at coordinate 4,116,171 of CM049927.1, read as the reverse complement.
GAAAAAAAAAGATTGATGGAAGAAGAACAGAGTAGAAGAAGAAGAGAGTAAAAAGAATGGTGAGAGAAGAAGAAGATAAAGAAAAGAAAAAAAAAAGAGAAAGAGAAAAAGAAAAGTTGCAGAAGAAAGAGAGAGAAAGAATGAAGAAGAAGAAAAAGTTATAGGAAGAAAGAGCGAGAATAGAGGAGGAAAAAGAAGAGAAAGAAACAAAAATTAGAAAAAATTAATATTTTTTAATTCAAAATTATAAAATTATCCTTTATAAAAATTAGGGTTTATTTTTTTAAATAATGAACAAAAATATCCCAATTTAAAAACAGTTGATTAATAGTCAAAATTTTAATTTAACGGACGAAAATGCATCCATTGGTATGTTTTAATTTAAGGTGATAAATTTAGATTTTGAACTCTAAACAATGGATAGTTTATTTACAATTAATATTTTTTAACATAATTACTATTTTATTTATAAAAGAGTTTGGGCCTAAGTCGATCGCTTATGTCTGCTTAAATTCTATGTGGTTTTATATTTTCATTTAAATTTAAGATAATGTTTTTCGAATTCATGACATTTTAAAGTCACAAATAATACTACTAGCAACTGAATTACATATTGTTTTTAGATATTTTTCATATTTTTATTTTGATTTTTTTAAAAACTTTTTAAAAAGAAATATATTTATAATAATATTTCGTTTTTTTTAAAAAAATATTTTATCATTTAACTTCAATTTTTATTTTCTTTTTAAAATTGCACATTCATATCTAATAATCTTTTATAACTTGATTATGAATTTTCATTTTTATATTTATATATTATTTTTATTATAATCTTTTTTGTTATTATATTTTATATCAAAATATATAATTATAAATTTTTAAAGTTATTTTTCTTACCAATTATGACTTTTTTGAAAATATGAGAAACAAATTTAATTTAAAATTTATAAAATATTTTCTCATAAATTAATATCAATATTGTTTTAATTATAACTTATGTTTTAATTTTTAAATAATAAAAAAATACTGATATATTATAATTTTTGAAATTTAATCTATTATATTTTACTATTTTCTTATTTAATTTTTTAAAAATATATTTTATATGTATATACTTATTTATATTATATAACATTTTCTAAATCTTTAATTTTTCTTATATAATTAATCCAAAAGTTTTATAATTTTATTATTATTATATAGATATTTAATATATATAGTTAATTTATTTTTCTACTTCAATAATAGTTATTTTCTTTTATATTTTTTAACTTTTTTATTAATTTATAATTAAATAAAATATTTAATAAAATATTTATATACATTTTTTTAAAAAAAACATATACAATTTACACATTAAATATATATAATTAATACTTAATGTGTATATTGTGTATATGGAAAGAAGAAAGACAGTTGTGAGATTTTGGTTGTATTTCATAAAAGTATGACAGTGTCTTTATATTTTTATATACATATATAACATACCAATGAATCATAAGAAAGACAATTTGAGCCGTTGAATAATTCATTGTCTTTATATATATATATATATATATATATATATTTGTTTATTATTAATTTATTTTTATTCTTCTTCTTTCAAGAAGATTAGAAGACAAAATAAAATGAAATTTCTTTTTGTTTAACTTAAAAGAAAAAAAATGGTAAAAATAATCTGGAAGATCAGCAACTGTTGCTCCAATAGAAATAATTTATTTTAAATTTGTAAGATGTATTTGAAGAAGTGTATCAAAACAAATAATACTATCATGCCATTTAAATAACAATACTTAAAAAATATATATAATATAACATCTCTATACACATACCTATTGTTTATGCATTTGTTGAAAAACTAAAATTTTAAATTTTATTATTATTTTATATCTAATAAACATGTATAAATAAAACCAATATGTAACTCTTTTTTAAATTAAAATCATAATTATAAGAATTTTAATATTACCATAAACTCTTCATAAATAAAAAAAACTTGAAATAAGTATTATATATTATATATATAATAACAAGTAGTTATATAGTTTTTATCAAAATTTATAAATTAATAACTAAACAAGAGAATAATTTAATTTTTTTAAAAAAAATTATATAATTTATAATTATTGAGAAACTAAACAAGATAATTATCGTATTGAAAAGAAGACAAATTAGTAAATTTTAAAAAATCATATAAAAAATAAATAAACTAAAAGGGTAAAAATGAAAAGAAAAATCGACGAGACAGTGTGAGAGTATTATACATGTGTGATTCTCATTAGCAATAGTACCTAGCCGCGTAATTTCATTTCATTCAGTGAATAGTAATTAATTATAGAGGACAAAGCTGTAAGGAATTTATTTTTTAAAAAAATTATAATTAAAAAATTAATATTCATGTTTATGTGTGTATTTATTTAAAAATATGACTGAGTATATATATAATCATGACTGAGTATATATATAATCATCATCAGATCGTACTCTCTTTAATTTTCGTGTCCGAGTTAGAAGATTCCAACCATAGTATAGTGCTACAATATCTTTCTTTTATGGGCGAAGGGGAAAGATTGGGCTTGATATTTTTCTATTCATTTTTACCCTTTAAATTTAAACATTTATTTATTTTAATGAATTATGACTGTTAGTTGACCTTTAATTTAAAGATATAAGGATAAAATTTACCAAAAATTATTAAAATAAGGAATGAAATAATATAGAAATTTTAAATAAGGATAAAATCACAAAAATAGTGTAATTTAAGAAATGAAAAATTTCAATTTACTTTCAAAAGAATAAGGGAAAAAAATATCCATTTTTTTAAATTATTTATTTTCAAATTAATTGCACAAAGTCAAACCTGTTAATGTTTGTTTCTATCCTTTTTTTTCTTGAAAAATATTCTATTTCTTAATTGGCATGCCTAGTAATTATTGCTTTTTTAACAGTTTTTTATTTTTTTAAAATATAATTTATTATGTTTAAATTAGTAATTTGATTTATATATAATTTCATTTGATAGAAAAATAAAACACTTTTGACTTAAATCAACATGTGTTAAAATTTGTTAATGCTAACTGAGTATATGGAAAAATAATTGTGAGATTTTGATTGGGTTTCATAAATACATAATGAGTAGTGTCACAGTATTAATATTATTGTATACATATACAACACACCGTTGGATTATAAGAAAGACAATCTGAACCGTTGAATAATTCATTATATATATATATATCTTCCTTTTCATTCTTCTTCTTTGCAACACAAGAAGATCAGAAGAGAAAAATAAATAAAATTTCCTTTTGTCTAATTTAAAAGAAAAACAAAATGGTGGAAATAATTCAGGAGGTTGAAGATCAACAACTGCTGCTCCAACAGAAAGGGAAGGAGGTGGTGACAAGTGAAGAGGAGAAAAAACAGCAGAAAGGGAAGAAGGTGGTGACAACCGAAGAGCAGAAAAAACCACAACAGTTGCTAGTTCTCGTGGTCGATGACAACATTGTTTGTCTTGTTGTTCTGTCTTCTCAACTTAAGCAGTGTGGTTTTCAAGGTTAATGTTAATTAATTAATTAGAAATTAATGGAATTCTTATATATATAATCCAAAAGTTGATCTATAAAAAAGTTAAAAATTCAGTCTTTTTTTGCTCTTTTATGTGTGTGTGTATGCTTTTGTTTGTATATGTATGTATATCTCTTTTGCTTTATGTTTCCCCCTTTTCCCTGAAATTTTTTGATGGTAAAAGGTTTAGGTGTATGAAAGAATTGTTACTTGTAATTCTGTTGGTTTGAGACTGCAAAATCTTGTTTATTGGTCGATTTAATTAAGTTTGTGTTTCATTTTGCTTGATTTCTTGTGTGATTTTAAATTTGTGGACATCTATTAAATAAAATTTTATAATTCTTGTCTCCATAACTATTACTTGACTAAGATATATAATTTGGTGGCTGTCACGTAAGATTTAAGATAAAGTGAGACCTTCCCCCGAGAATCTAAAAAGTCCCAAAAAATTATACACTTATGATCAATTGGTTGATTTTTTTTTCGTTCTTTTTTTTTAATTATTAATTTTTTTAGACTAATAAAGAAAATTTGTGGTGCAGTTACCTTTGTGGGAGAAGCAATAGAATCTCTTGACCTACTAAGAAAGAACAAAAATTCAGTTGACATCATTTTGACTGATGTTTTTCGATCTGATCTAAATGGCTTTGAACTTATGGACATTATATCCCGCCAATTCAAAATTCCAGTAATCAGTAAGGATATACACATATATTTACACCATCAAAACCATCTATAAATACAGCGTAATAAATACGCAACTCTTATACATAATAATTATATATACACATTTTCAATGATAATATTAACAAGTGAAAAAAATTAGATACGGAATCACGAGTCTAAAAAAAATCTTCGAAGACTCCGTTTCAAATTTTTTCTTTTGTTAATACTATCACTAAATGATATAAGTATGTAATTAATATTTTAGTTTATATATATATATAATATAATATATATATATATATATCTGTGTGTGTGCGTGTGTGTGTTTGGAGATGTTTTGATAATTTAATTACATTTTGGCCACAGTGATATCTGCATTAGAGGATGAGAAAACTAAGAAAGAAGGAAGAAGGTGTGGTGCAAAAGACTTCTTGGTGAAACCAGTGAAATTGGAAGTTCTTCAATCAGTTTGCGAGCAGGTAGCTAGAAAAATTCTAGATAATCCTCCAAAAATATTAACATTAATTGATGGGAATGAAAACCTTAATACAAAATCATCTCAAAACGATGATGAGGAGGAGAATAAGAAGAGGAAAGGACCTATTTCAACATTTATCGGTGTTCCAAAGAAACCTAGAGTTGTTTGGAATCCTAGGTTACAACAAAAGTTTCTTGAAGTTGTTCTATACCTCGATATAGAAAGTAAGTATTTACATATAGTGATATTGTGTTTCATTTAATAATAAAATTTTAATTTATATATTTCAGAAGCTGAACCTATGAAGATTCTTCAACATATGAATGAGCCAAATCTGACTCGTAATAACGTAGCCAGCCAGCTTCAGGTAAAACTTTTTTTTTTCTCATTCAAAAATTAATTCCACTTTATTACCATTATTTGCATATGCATAGTTTGTTTATACATATATAATACTTACCTTTCATGTTGTTATTTCTATATTGGAATATATATTATGCTATTTTGAGTAACATAGTTATGTAAGTTGATGGATGACAGAAGTTTAGGACTGCAGTAAGAAGAGAAAGGGAGAGGCTTTACAGAGACATGGCTATGAATCCCATGACAGCAATGCAACAATTTCTCAATCCAACCACCCAACCAACAGGCCTTACCATTAACCTCCAAAACAACAACAACAATAGTACTGATAATTTCCCTCAACAAACATCTCTTCTCTCAGATGGAAATCATCAGGTGGTGGTTTCTTCTCAACCTGCAGCAATGCCTTATCAAGAAACTGCTTCTGCTTCTTCAGCTTCTTCTAACAATGTACAACCTTTCCAAGCTGCTATTGGTGGTGCAGGCAGTAATTCAGATAGGGTAAACGTGGTTCATCTTTCATCTTCCATTAATGGTTATTTTGGTGATCATGCTGGGACTACTATGGAACTACAACCTTTTTCCCAATCTGCAAATGATTATTCCATTGAAGGAAACAATGATAATGGCTATCTGATGCTTCCATCCACTATTAACTCCAATATTATTCCTCAACCAAACACTTTTCTTGAAGAATCCATTGACAATTTCATTGCTCCATATCAACCTATGTCTTCCCAAACAACTGATTCCATTGGAGGATTCCTTGACAACCCTGTCAATGATACTTATGATGGCCATCAGAGGATGAACCCTTTGGTAGCTGATGATTCTGTCCCAGAAATCTTTAGTAATATTGATGATCATTCAGATGAAGAAATCAAATTTATGATCAATGAGGTTTTCTCACATTCCATGCACTTACTAGCACACAAACACACACACACACACACACACACACACACACACACACACACACACACACACATATATATATATATATAATATATATATATATGCATACGAAATATTTGTTTGTGAGGCAGATGAAATAGGGTTGAATTTGAATTAGTTACAGTAAAATATTACATTAGTCTAACTAAGATTATTTACTACCTATATATATATATATGTGTGTGTGTGTGTGTGTGTATTTAATTATGCATCTCTTTTATCTCACCAAGTTTTTTTGTATTACTAACTTTTGCAGCTGTTGAATTATAGTGCTTCACCTTCGATTCACTGATAACAAACATTCCGACATACAAGGAAGGAAAGAGGGGAATTAAGGGAGTTTCAAGTTGTCATCCTCATTATTATTATTATTATTATTATTATTATTATTATTATTATTATTATGTCGAAACAAAAATTCTGTCCAAAGACTATATATAGAAATTGGACTTCCAACCAAGTATGTCGTAACCACATTTACTTTCTTGGAGTCTGCTTACCAACTCTCCCAAGCTATCGATTTGTTTTTTGTTTTTTTTGCTAAGAGCAAAATGTGTTTTAGTTGAGTTTCAAAACTGTGAGAAGATATCTTTAAAGTAAATTTTCATTCAAAATAATTCTCGTTCGAATGAATTGTCCTTACGAGAAATATCTTAAATTGATTCAAACTATTAGAAATTACTTTTAAAACAAATCAAAAGTAATTTTGGAGTAGAGTTTATCCTTGGGAGAAAAACCTTTGAAGTTGATTTTATCATAATTTTAATTTCTTGTTAATTTTATGAGTTACAAAGTTTTATATAATGTCAAATTTTACTAATTCTAAAACAACATAAAAAAGTTAAAATTTATTAACTATTTTGAACGGAAAATCGTAAAATATATTTTTAAATGAACAAAGCTATTAAAAATATTAGGATGAATCTAATAATTTTTTTAATATAAATATTTATTCTATGTAAATTTTATTTGTTTATCCCCTCACTATGGAGTTTTGAAAACTATAGTTTAATAAATGTAGTATTGAAAACAATCAACGATTTTAATTATAATAATTTTATATTTTAATATATATATATATATATATATATATATATATATTGAACCGACATAAATTTCCCAATTAAAGTAACTGATTTGGGAGGATCAGAAAACCTCCACGGTGGCAAAAATACCACTTTATGGACCCCATAAATGGGAGACGTTACACAATCACTCCACGGATATTCATTATCTGTAACGGTCAAAACGGTCCAAAATCATAAACAACGCAATCAATACCAGATTCCTATAAAAGAGACATCAGAAGATAAGGTAAAGAGAATTCCTAATTTCCAGATATCCTAAATACACTCTACTGACTTAAGCATCGGAGAGTTCACGGGGTACAAACTCCCCATTGAACTTACTTGTTTTGCAGGTTGATCAGAGACTAAGTGTGATACCCCGAAGTATCACACACGCTCAGTGAAGTACCGCATCCTTACATTTATACTTCGCTTCTCCAAAGTCTCCTTAGCAAACCAAATTACCCAAGTTCCCGGCACTCTAAATTACCTTTTTACCCTTCGACAGATTCGTGAAGAATCAGTTTGGTTCCGTTACCAGGAACATTTTATTTACTCTCATCCTCATTCACTAATATCCAATCATCATGTCTCGATCCGAAGGACACACTGTTCGTCAATCTTCTCATCGACAAGAGAGGACGAGAATGTCCGTCTCCTCTGGTTCAAGTTCTGGTCGCCGTCCGATATCGGAAAGGTTGGGGCCACAGCCAGGGACATCCATGCATTCCCCAAACTTGCGAGACCAACTCAATTCCAAGTGGATAGAGGATACAGAGAGGGAATTGAGAAGGCTGCAGCAGCTCAAGCAAGATTAGGAAGCAAAGCGAGATCAAGAGCTCTCACAAAAATGGCTAAAGTTGAGAGCCGAATTCAGGCAGGCCGGAGCAGAGCTTCCCCCACCAAGATTGTCTGGGGCCTCGGAGCTTCCACAACGATCTCACACGGCAACTAGGAAGGACGATAGGCGTGGAGCACGCATGAGCAGGAAACCAGCCGTTAGCGAAGTAGGGGAAAGTCACCACTCCTCTAAGCCAGTACACAAAAAGACTGCCAAAAAGAGGTCCCCAGAGGGCAGCCCTGAGACCGCGAAGAATCCCACCAAAGTTCACAAGTCTAGGTCAATTGAACTGGGGCCTTTTGTCAAATGGATCCGAGATGTTACCCCGGATTCAAACCTTAAACTTCTACAGTTTGTTCTATATTCGGGTTCATCAAAGCCCATTGAACACATTTGTCGATACAAATCAGCCATGGGCTTAGTCTCCAGCGATGAGGCTATCCTATGTCGAGCTTTCCCGACCACTTTATCGGATAAGGCGGTAACCTGGTTCACTTCCCTTAAAAAGGATTCCATTGATTCGTGGGACACCTTGGAAAAGCAGTTCCTGGATAAATTCAGCACCGCAGGAACAATTCCAAAAACCAGGGGAGACCTGGCTAACATCAAGCAACGAGAAGGTGAATCGTTGCTCTCATTTTTTGATAGGTTCAAGAAAACCTATGAAGAGATTGAAGGGATTAGCCAAGACACGGTGATCACGTGTTTTGAAGGAGGATTCAGGTCGCGAATGTTATATACTAAGCTCCAACTCCGTAGGCCGGAAACAATCAGAGAAATGTTCAACGTAGCCAGGAAAGTAGCCCTGACTGAAGGCAGTGCGACCGAGCCGACTTGGCGAAGAAAGGATAAGCAGCCTGAACAACCAAAGCAGGTGACCTCGAATTTCCCACAGCGGAAGAACAATAATCGAGGTAAGAAATCTGAGACGTTTACACCTTTGAATGTCCCAAAGGAAAGTTTAATTGCAGTCTTGAAGGAGAAACATGGAATTAGGGACTCCGCACCAATGAAGGCGCAAACATATGCTTCGCGGGATAAGACCAAGTTCTGTGGATTCCAAAGAGACTATGGTCACACAACGGAGGAATGTTTCCAACTGAAGCGAGCCATCGAAAAGCTCATCCAGGAAGGATGCTTAAAGGAGTACATCGCGGGTGTACAACAACAGAAGGATAAGGGAGAAAGGGTAATCAACATGATTAACCCGGAGATGGGCTCGGTGAGGAAGATAAAGAAAAGAATTTACAACCTCACCAAATCATACCTCATCCCGAAGTACGAGTTCGAGCATCAAGAAGTCATTACTTTCACCAACGAGGAGCTGGAAAGTAATGAGGAAGCAAAGATCAGTCCCATTGTTATTGAAGCATGTATGACTAAAGAAGGGATTGACAAATGTACAGTAAGAAGGGTTCTAGTTGACACTGGAGCCAAAAGAAACATTATGTACTGGCGATGTTTCAAAGAAATGGGCTTGAGAGAAGAACATCTCAAGACGAGTAGAATGGTGTTGGAGGGGTTCACACCTCAAAAAGTACCGGTGAGAGGAACAGTAAGACTGCATGTCACCCTTGGCGAGGGGGACAAAGCCCGAACAGAGGAGGTCAAGTTCTACGTAGTAGACTTAGAATCTCCTTACAAGGCCATAGTGGGAACACCATTCCATGCAACCTTCGATCTAGTAATATCAACTTCACACCAGCAAGTGAAATTCCACACCTTGCGAGGTGTCAGACTTGTCAGGAGCAGCCCTCGGAGTTTACTTGGGCAAATAATGAAGATAAAAAGAAAGAGAGACTCTCTTGAAAAGATGGAAAGAGTCAACATGGTGACAGAAGAGCGCAACCATGTAATGACTGATGATCGCGGTCCAGAAGAGCAAGGAGGGGCAGAGAAACAAAGTTCCAATCCTAACCCCGGTGTATCACAGGATAAGGAATATGACGAGGTAGAAATAAATCCCGCTTATCCTAAACAACTCGTCAAAATCGGGAAAGATGTGCCAGATCATCTCAGGCAAAACCTCATCAAATTTCTCAAAGAACATCAACAAAGCTTCGCATGGTGCACAGAGGATATGCCTGGAATCGACCCCTCGGTCTCAGAACATGCCTTAAACATAGATCCGACATATCGCCCAATCAAACAAAAGTCCAGACAATTTGGCGATGACAAAATACAAGGCATGAAGGAAGAAGTAAATAAGATGTTGCAAGCGGGGTTCATTCGTGAGGTCAAATATCCCACCTGGCTGGCCAATGTAGTCATGGTTAAAAAGTCATGGAGAATGTGCGTAGACTACACAGACCTTAACAAAGCTTGCCCCAAGGATTGCTACCCCCTGCCTCGGATTGATGCATTGGTGGACTCAACAGCAGGGTATGAGTACTTAAGCTTTATGGATGCTTTCTCTGGGTACCATCGGATTAAAATGAAGCCCAGCGATCAAGTACATACATCGTTCTGAGCTGCAGGGGCCGTTTACTGCTATAATGTCATGCCCTTCGGATTAAAGAATGCAGGGGCAACATATCAGCGACTGATGAATTATATCCTCCGAAGTCTAATCGGAAGAAATATAGAGGCATATGTTGATGACATGGTGGTGAAGACAAAGCACGGCACTTCACACTTAAAGGATTTAGAGGAAACATTCTCCAATCTGACGAAGTACAACCTCAAGCTCAATCCCACGAAGTGCACATTTGGGGTAAAATCTGGTAAGTTTTTAGGCTTCATGACATCCGAGCGAGGGATCGAGGCTAACCCGGAAAAATTGGAGGCCATATCTCGGCTCACTGAGCCCAAATGTATTAAAGACATCCAAAGGCTGAATGGATGCATCGCAGCACTAGGAAGATTTGTCTCAAAATCAGCAGAAAGGTGCCTCCCATTCTTCAAGGCTTTGAAGAATTCAAAGAATGGCTTTGTATGGACCCCGGAGTGCAGCCAAGCCTGGAAAAATTTAAAAGATTACTTGCTAAATCTTCCTCTGTTACGACCCCCGAGCTGCGGAGAAACGCTCTTCTTATATCTATCATTTTCCGATGTGATCGTAGCATCGGTTTTAATCAAGGAGGATGGGACGAAGCAACATCCTGTATACTTCGTCAGCAAAGTTTTAAATGAAGCGGAGTCCAGATATTCTAACATTGAAAAGTTGGCATATGCCTTAGTCATTTCCGCACGGAAACTGAGGCCGTACTTCGAATCTCACCATATCGTGGTATACACCAACGCTCCGTTAAAGCAAGTTTTTCATAAGCCGGACCAATCTGGAAGGATGCTCCGCTGGTCCATCGAGCTGTGCGGCCAAGACATTACATTCAAACCTCGTACAGCCATCAAAGCACAAGCTCTGGTGGATTTCCTCGCAGAAGGCTCATTTACAGAAGACGTGGAGATCGCTGAACATACTAGAGAGCCGTGGGAGCTCAAAGTTGACAGAGCAGTAAACTCTAGCGGAGTCGGGGCTGGACTGGTGTTAACATCACCAAACAAAGAGTACTCGGAAATGTGGGCTATCAAACTAAAGACTAATATTTCAAACAACCAAGCAGAGTACGAAGCACTGTTGAAATGATTAGAGTGGGCACATGAGGCGAATATCCGAGCCCTGAAAGTATACAGTGATTCACAGCTAGTTGTGAACCAAGTTCAAGGAACTTACGCAGTACAATCAGAGGGGTTGCAGCCTTATGTAGACAAGGCCAAGAATTGGAGAGATAAATTTCCTTCTTTCTCGTTGTCCCTAATCAGCAGGAAAGACAATCAACAAGCAGACAGGCTAGCAAAGATAGCTTCAGGGGAAACGGCAAACGAAGAGGGCATCCCTATTGAAGAAGCGCCCGCGGAACCCGAAGTGATCCAGTGCCTACATCCTACATCGGCGAGCTGGGATGAAGAAATAAAAAACTTCATCCAGCACGGGACTCTTCCAAACGATGTTACTCGGGCACGACAGATCAAAAAACAATCTGCAAGGTACACAATTCACGAAGATATATTATACAGACGGTCCTTCACAAGACCTCTACTTCGTTGTGTCCCTCAATCTCAAGTAGAAGACCTGCTAGCCGAAGTACACGAGGGAGTGTGTGGAGGACACCCAGGGGCCCGAGCTCTGGCAGAACGAGTAATTAACCAAGGTTATTACTGGCCAACACTTCGAGAAGATGCCAAGAAGTACGTTAAAAAATGTGACACCTGTCAAATTTTTGGCACAGTACCTCATCTACCCTCGGTTGAACAAACCCCGGTTGTGGCGGCCTGGCCATTCGACATGTGGGGCATGGATTTAATGGGCAAGTTCCCGAAGACAAGGAACGGTTGCGAATATTTGGTGGTAGAAGTAGACTATTTTTCAAAGTGGATCGAAGCGAGAGCACTCACGAATCCCACAGAAGAAAATGTTTCTAAATTCTTCCATGAGCAAGTCTTATGTCGCTTCGGAATACCCAGGGCAGTAATCACAGATCACGGAGTACAATTCTCCACAAAATTCACAGCAGAATGCCAGCGGTTGCACATCAAGCATTGGAAGTCATCCGTAGCACATCCTCAGGGGAACGGACAAGTTGAGGCTGCCAATAAGTTGGTATTAGCAGCGCTAAAGAAGAATTTAGAAGGAAAGTCTAACAAGTGGGCTGATGAATTGAACTCTGCTCTGTGGGCAGTACGTACTTCGACTAGGGGCCCCACCGGAGAAACAGCTTACGCTTTGGTGTACGGGTCAGAAGCAGTAGCACCAGCCGAAGTAGCACTACCCACAGCCAGAGTAGCCATGTACAACGAGGACGCTAATAAAGAAAGGCGAGGCCTGGAGCTAGACCTATTGGAGGAAAGAAGGATAGCAAGTCGTCTAAGGTCACAATCATTCAAGGAGAAAACCAAAAAAGTTCACGACAAAGGCTGTTCAAACGACCCATAAAGGTCAGAGACTGGGTACTTCGAAAAATTGAAGGCACAGCACGACATATATAGGCAAACAAACTGACCCCAAATTGGGAAGGCCCGTACCTCATGAAGCACGAAGTAAGACCCGGTACCTACAAGCTCATGAACAAGGATGACATTCTTCTTCCAAATCCATGGCATGTAAATCACCTAAAAAGGTACTTTGTATGAAATACGTTTGGACAAACTGTCCTAAATATCAAATCATCTACTAAGGCAAGTCCTTAACTTTCCAAAAAGTGAAGTTTATTATTTTACTTCGAGCATGATCTCAGTTATTAAAGTCAAACTCGAGCACGATCTCGGAAAGACACAAATCTGCGAGTAAGGTCGCAGTAAGAAAAGCAGGCTAAGGCTTGAAAGAAGTCCACGTGAGAGGTCGTGGTTACAAAGTGCCAAGTCAAGGCTTGGGAAATTGCACACAACCGAGTTAAAAGCATACTCAGAGTGCTGAAGTATGAAGTACAAAGTCATGCTATAAAAGGAGAAGGAAATGTCTCTTACAAAGTATCGAGTTGAGATTTTATTTGGTAAATTTTAATATCACGGTTCGAAGTGTTAAGTTCAGATTTGTTACTTAGTAGATTTTATTACTATAGTACTACCAAAATCGAAGATTCAAAATAAACAACACTTTTCAAAGTTCAAGGGGCAGCAGAACTGGAGCCCGGAGCAGCAGAACTAGGCCCTTCACCCAACAAATCCCAAAAAGTCGGAGTAGAAGGATGTGGTGGGGTCCAAACAGGTTTGCCTCTCTTTTCATCTCTTTCCCGAAGCGCTTCTAACTCTTCGGGAGTGTAGGGACAAAGTCTGCTCCCTGGTAGCAGAAGTTATTGTCAAAGTTGGACTTGAAAGCTTGAAGGAGGACAGACTTATCTTCGAAGTACGGATGTAGCTGCCTTATGACGTGGACACATCCCTTGTCCAGGAAAGAACTAGCTTCACGGCTGACTTCCTTTTGATACTCAGAAGAATTCTTGAAGTCATCTATGATTTTCTTCTTGAACTCTTCCGAGCGGCAGTGATCAAGTTCTTCCTGCAGGGAAACCCGGCCAGCAACAGCCTCGTCTCTAGCCGAGCTCAACTTAGTCCTCTCCTCTAGCAACAGCCTTTTATCAACTCTCAAATCATAAACCTGCTCCTTCAAACCAGCCAACAATCGTCTCACCTCCTCTGCCTCGTTGGCATAGTACTGCTTTTCGGCAGTCAATGATTCTACAAGTGCTGCTTGCTTGTTAACCTCTTGCTCCAATGAAAGCAGACGGGGTTCATTGACACTTCTCCACTCCGCATCTGCCGCCGCTTGCTCAGTCTGTCTTGTCACTCGGGACCTAGATATATGAAGAGCTAAAGAGGAAGACTACAGAAAGGAGCAAGTCAGAAGTCATTTCCAGGGAAAACTCAAGGAATAAAAAATATAAGAACATACCCAAGCAAACAAAGCCCCAAGACGATTGGTGGCCTCTTCCACCCCCATTTCACTCATCCCGGCCAAGCTGCTAGGATCATGAGCCCGCTCCAAAATGGCTCCACCAACCAAAGCTGCGAAGTAAGAATTGTTGAACCGAAGGTTGGTGAGGGGCAGAGTCTTCTCAGCAATCTCCAAAGCCAGGGATCTGAAACCCTCCTCTTCGGTAGGTAGCACGAATCCCAGTTGAAGCCAAGAATGGCCAGGGGACTTAGAGCTTACCTCGGGTTCGGCCACAGGAGCATCCCTCAAGTCGTCAGCGGGAGAAGGCTCAGCTGGAGCAGACCCAGAAGCCCGACGAGCTGCCAGCGGAACTGCTTCCAAGACATCCTCGGAGGGGAGCAGGCATGTCTTCAGGAGGTAGGTGAAAGGGGAGCAGGCATGTCTTCAGGAGGTAAGTCCTCAGCAGGGCGCCGAGATGAATCTTCAGCAAAACGCTGAGGTGAAGCTCTTCGTTTTTGGCGAGGACGAAGCTGCTCTTCATCCTCCATCTCCGGAGAAACTTCCCTGCGAGGTTCAGGGGCCGAACGAGGCGTCTCTTCCCTTGACTCCTCCCTGGTCCTACGCACCCCCAACTCCGCTTGGGAATCTCAGCAGACGAAGCGTAAGTTAGCGGAGTATCGCCAGACGCACCCCGGTCTATAAGTTTAGGAGGAAAGCAAGGTAGGGAATTCAAATGGGTTTGACGAACATCCTCTCCTCCTCTTGCTCTCCCCAAATAGTCTTGAACATCGTGGGACCTGCGAATACGATCAGAAGTCAATATCAAGGTCAAAAGAAAATAAGAAAAGGAAAATACACAAGTTATACCATTGCCAGTCCGACAACCCCGAGCAAGGGAACATGCATCACATTGGAAAGAGAAAACACCCCCAGGGTGTATAGTCCAATCTTCATTTGGCTCCTCCTTCGCGAAGCCTAACTCTTTCTTCCTCTCCGACAGTCCAGGCCCTATCCCACACCATCTTAAACTCGACTCACTAAGTAAGTCGGCGGAAGAATACACACGGGTTTGTTTTTGACGATCATCTCCTAAGTCTCGGGTAATGATCTCCAAGAAAGACTTCTCAGAGTGACTAAGGGTGGAGGGATATTGAATTTGAGGCCACTGGAAATTCTCATTTACAAATGGGCGGAAGGGGAAGCCAATGCGGGATTCTATCATCATCCATCTCTCCTTAAAATCTACTTTATTAGGGGGAGAGTCAAAAAGCAAAACTCTATTTTTGCGAGGACGAATAGAAAGAATGTTGTCTGACATCCGAAGTGAAGAAAAAAACATACTAAGAATGTTATCAGTTAATTCGAAGCCTAGACGACGACAGAGACAAATCAAACAAAACATGGTTCGGACGGTGTTCGGATGAACCTGTCCAGGTTGGACTCTAGCAAAAACCAAAAAGTCTACAAAAGCAGGGTCCATAGGAAGATGGAACCCCACTTCAAAATGAGCTAAAGGAATAGGAATGTGATGAAGGGACATTTTTCCGGCTAAAGGCTGAACAAAAACTCTATAAACCCTAGGGTCAAGGCTATGCTTACGGGCAAAAGATTCGGCTTGTTCCCTGGTAATCCTATTTCTACTTAAGGGAAAATCAGAGGAAGGAGGACTAGGCAGGGGAGGTTGAAAAGGAACCCCTTCCGAAACTTCACCCCGGGTCGCCCTTCGGGCTACTGTGACTTTTGGTCGAACAGGTCGAGGGCTCCCGAAAACTTCTTCCATCAAATCCTCAACCTCCCTATTATTTCCCTTTCGAGCAGCCATATCCTACCTGCGAATGGAAGCCCAATACTTAGAACTCCATGCAAGTACAAAGCTACCCGAAACTAGCATCCTAAAACCCCTCAAATCTTACGAAAATACAGAACCAAAACCATCCCAAAAAAAAACAGAAATAAACAGTGCAAAACCATACAATATTAAACCCAACGCCATAAACAAACAAAGTTTACCTTTTTAAGTGTCTGAAGCCGAGAAGAAAAACCGAAGAACAAGATGAAGATATCAGAAAACAGAGGAATCTTCAGAGAGTTAATGGCGGAAAAAGTTAGGCAAGTAAGTGTAAACGAGAAATATAGGGGAAAGAAGAGATCAAAACACTTTGGGGAAAGTCTCTGCAATGATTACTTACCAGGATCAAGGCATTGGGAAGATAAAAAGTTTTCTGCCGTCTGACATTCTGACATTTATTACTGAAGACAGACGAAAGGGTAGCTAATCGAAAAGACGGCTGAGCCACGTCAAAAGCCCTAGCCTTTTCAACATCCGAGAATTGCTAAGTGTTGACATTGCGCCAAAGCATCTTTCCCTTTGCTCTTCGATACTTCGACGAGGGGTCACTGAACCGACATAAATTTCCCAATTAAAGTAACTGATTTGGGAGGATCAGAAAACCTCCACGGTGGCATAAATACCACTTTATGGACCCCATAAATGGGAGACGTTACACAATCACTCCCCCATTTATACTCCGTTATTCTTAAACGGTCGAAATGGATATTCATTATCTGTAACGGTCAAAACGGTCCAAAATCATAAACAACGCAATCAATACCAGATTCCTATAAAAGAGACATTGGAAGATAAGGTAAAGGGAATTCCTAATTTCCAGATATCCTAAATACACTCTACTGACTTAAGCATCGGAGAGTTCACGGGGTACAAACTCCCCATTGAACTTACTTGTTTTGCAGGTTGATCAGAGACTAAGTGTGCTACCCCGAAGTATCACACACGCTCAGCGAAGTACCGCATCCTTACATTTATACTTCGCTTCTCCAAAGTCTCCTTAGCAAACCAAATTACCTAAGTTCCCGGCACTCTAAATTACCTTTTTACCCTTGGACAGATTCGTGCAGAATCAATATATATATATATATATATATATATACATATATATTAAGTAATAAATGGTAGATTTACTTTTCAAAAAAACTATATATTACATTTAATCATTACATATTAATTTTGTTTTTAACTTTATTCCACTTATCTAAAATTCAATTACATTTTATTTTCTAGTTAAATAAAATTCTTTCTTATATATATATTATAATATATAATATATATATAATTATATATATATATATATAATTTGAATTGAAGTTGAAATTCAAACATTTTTTTATTCAACAATTGTTAAAATTTGTTAATACTTAATGTGTATATGGAAAGACATTGGGAGACTTAATACTTAATGAGTATATTGTGTATATGAAAGATAGTTGTGAGACTTTGATTAGGTTTCATAAATATTTAATGGGTAGTGTCACATTGTGTTTAATTTTGTTTACATATAATAACATCATTGGATCATAGAAAGACAATCTGAGTAATTGCATAATCGATTATCTATATACACACAATAATATATATATATCAATATTATTTATATATATATATATATATATATCATATATTTTTATATATATATATATATATATATATATATATATATATCTTCCTTTTCATTCTTCTTTCTGGCAATGCAAGAAGATAGAAGAGAAAACAAAAATGAAGTTTTTTCGTCTAACTTAAATGAAAAAGGAAATGGTGGAAATAATTGAACAAGTAGGAGATCAACCGTTGTTGCTCCAACTGAAAGGGAAGGACGTGGTGACACCGGAAGAGAAGAAAAGAACACAGTAGTTACAGGTTCTCGTGGTTGATGACAATATTATTGGTCTAGCTATTCTATTTTCTCAACTTGAGCATTATGATTTTAAAGGTTAATTTTAATTAATTTATTAGAAATTAATGAATTCTCATATATATACACATATAATCCAGAAGTTCACCTATAGAAAGTTAAAACTTCAGCCTTTTTTACTTGTGGTTTATGTGTGTGCATGCTTTTGTTTGTATATGTATGTATATCTCTTTTGCTTTTTGTTTTCCCCTTTTCACTAAAACATTTTGATGGTAAAGGGTTTAGGGGTATCAAAGTAAATACAATAATTATTACTTGTAATCCTGTTAGTTTGCGATTGTAAGATCTTGTTCATTAGTCTGTTTAATTAAGTTTTTCTTTCATTTTATTTGATTTCTTGATTTCTTGTATGATTTTGAATTTGTGGACATCTAGTAAATAATATTCACATAAACAACACGAATTAAAATAATATCTTTCTAATAAAAATATAAATTTATCATTATAAAAGTAATTTAAATCAATTTCAATATATATATATATATATATATATATAATTTTTTCTTCCTTTATTTTGAAACATATTACGTTGTTATAATTCTAATAATTATTACAAAAACAATATAATTACAGATTGTGGAAGCCACGTTAAATTTTAGCTGGTAGACCATTGACATGGTCCAATTGTATTTTTTAACTTCCATTGTTATTTGTCCGTCAAATTTTCAGGAAAATTAACATGTAACTTAAATTATTTTTATTTTATTCCATAACTAATTTAGAGAAATTTTATGTTTAATTTGTTTTTTAACCTTTTTTAAAGTTAATATAAAACTCTCTCTTTAAAAAAAATTAAAATCAAACACTTTTGACTTAAATCAACAAGGGTGAAAATTTGTATATATGAAAAGACAGTTGGAAGATTTTGATTGGGTTTCATAAACATTTAATGAGTAATATCACAGTGTATTCATATTTCTGTATACATATACAACACACCATTGGATCATAAGAAAAATCTGAGTCGTTGCATAATCCATTATATATATATATATATATATATATATATAGACACATATATCTTCCTTTTCATTTCTCTTTTTGGCAAACAAGAAGATCAGAAGAGAAAAAAAATGAAACTTCCTTTTGTCTAACTTAAAACAAAAAGGAAATGGTGAAAATAATCAAGCATGTTGGAGATTAGCAACTACTGCTCCAGCAGAAAGGGAAGGAGGTGGTGACGGTGGAAGAAGACAAAAGAACACAACAGTTGCCGGTTCTCATGGTTGATGACAACATTGTTTGTCTTATTATTATGTCTTTTCATCTTTAAGCATTGTGATTTTCAAGATTAATTTTAAGTAATTACTTAGAAATTAATGGATTTCTATTTATATATGATCGATAAGTTCACCTGGAGAAAGTTAAAACTTGAGTCTTTTTTACTCGTGTGTGTACATGCTTTAGTTTGTATTCATATATGTATATGTATGTATATCTCTTTCGCTTTGTGCTTTTGTTTGTATTCATATATGTATATGTTTGTTCGTATGTATATTATTTTTATAATAAAAATATAAATTTATCATTATAAAAGTAATTTTAAATCAATTTCAAAATATAAATATAAATATAAATATATATATATATATATACATATATATATATATATAGATGTATATATATATACTAACAAAAAAATTTACAAACGATCAAATGAGATAGAGATCAATGAAAATAAGAAGAGAGAGTTGTTCTTTATATCTTTCTCATATGATTCATCTATATCCAAATATATATATATGTAAGCCCCTATTTATTAGAATGAAGTAAGAGACATATATACATACAACATATATATATAAACATGTAACTCCTAAACATTAACATGAATAGGAGATTACTAGTGTTATTAAGTATTATTAAAAAGGAGGTTATTGGAGTTGAAAGAAGTTCAATGGACATACAAAAAAATTTATAAAAATATATATAATTTGTTCTTGCTTTATTTTTAAACATATTACGTTGTCGTAATTCTAATATTATTGCAAAAAACAAAATCACTTACAAGTTGTGGGACTCATGGTAAATTTTAGTTGGTACACCATTGACTTCATCCTGTTGTACTTTTTTTCCTTCCATCGTTATTTGTCCATCAAATCTTCAGGAAAATTAGAACGTAATTGAAATTTTTTAAATTTTTTTTCCATTCCAGATTTAAAGAAATTTTATATTTTAATTCATTTTTTAAATTTCTTTTTTTAAGTTAATATAAAACTCTTCTCTTTTTACCAAAAAAAATAAAAATTTAAAATCGAACACTTTTAACTTAAATTAATAAGTGTTCAGACAATCTGAGCCATTACATAATCCATCATCTATATATATATATATTCCTTTTCATTCTTTTTTTTTAAGAAAGAAGATCATATGAGTAAAAAATGAAATTTTTTTTTTGTCTAACTTAAAATAAAAAGGAATTGGTGGAAATAATCGAAGATGTTGGAGATCAGCAACTCCTACTCCAACAGAAAGGGAAGGAGGTGGTGACGGCAGAAGAGGAAAAAAGAACACAACAATTGTTGGTTCATGTGGTTAATGACAACATTGTTTATCTTGTTGTTCTATCTTCTCAGCTTAAGCATTGTGATTTTCAAAGATAATTTTAATTAATTAATTAGAAATTAAAAGATTCCTATATATATATATATATATATGTGTGTGTGTGTGTGTGTGTGTGTGTGTGTGATTGATAAGTACAAGTGGAGAAAGTTGAAGCTTCAGTCTTTTTCACTTGTGTGTTTATGTGCATGCTTTTGTTTGTATATGTATATGTAGATGTATTTATATCTCTTTTGCTTTGTGCTTCCCTTTTTTCCTTGAAAAGTTTTTATCGTAAAGGGTTTAGGGGTATCAAAGTTTATACAAGAGTTGTTACTTGTAATCCTGATGGTTTGAGACTGCAAGACCTTGTTCATTATTGGTTTAATTAAGTTTTCTTTTCATTTTGTTTGATATCTGGTGTGATTTTGAATTTCTGGAGATCTAGAAATAAATTTTTATAATTCTTATCTCCGTAACAAAAGTATGTAATTTGACTTGTATGATTTAAGGTAAAATGAGATTTTCTCTTGAGAATCTAAACAAAAATCTAAATTTTATGTGTTAATTATTTATAAATATTATATGAAATCTCTGTATTCTAGTCTTAAAATTTCTATCTAAGAAAATCAAACTCCATAAAAAAAATAACACATCATCATAGATTGAATCTAAATTTATTGTGAAGTCATAAAAAAAGTCAAATTTTATTTACTACGGGTAAAGGGGGGTTTTTGCTTTTTTTTTTAATGGAATGTTCAAAACAATTATACACTTCTAATCATTTCTCTTTTTTATCGTTTTTTATTTTAATATTTTAATTATTTTTTTGAAACTAAAAAAAAAAATTGTAGTGCAACTACTCCCATGAGAGAAGCAGTGAAAGCTCTTGACCTATTAAGAAGGAATAGAAATTTCCCAATCTAATTCGATTCGATCTAAATGGCTTTCGACTTCTAAAAATTATATCCCGCCAATTCAAAATTTCAGTAATCAGTAAAGATACATACATAAATATATATATATATATACACTTCGATAAATACTGCATAAAAAATATACAATTCTAAGTATAATAATTACATATCTCTATACCTTTTCAATTATAATATTAATAATTAGAAAAACTTAAAATGGAATCAGGACCCTAAAAATACCTCAAAGACGTTGTTTCAAATTTGTTATTTTGTTAATACTATCTCTAAATTATATAAGTGTGTGGTATCCCGTACATAATATCCCCTTAGTAAAGAGCCAAGGCCCAAGATATAACTATAAAAAACCCCAGAGATGAAACATAAGGGGTAAGCCAAAAATACGATTTGCAAGAGAAGAAAGAAGAGAAGAACCAAGAACCCCTAGAGTCAGGCTACATCATATTGGCGTCCACCTTACTTTTTCATAAGATTACATCTATGAAAAGAACATGTCAACCCAAAGCCATGACTCTGAAAATTCTGGTATCCCTCCAGAAGCTCTCGCAACGTCGTTAGGCATTCCTCTTCCCGTCTCTACCAGCAAGTACCAACCCTTATTAACTGCTTCCGCACTTGCCAATGCGAATCAGCCCCACTGGACATCATCAGCACATTCATCGCATCAACAACCAACAACGGTAGTAGCTCCATCCGGATCTCACCATCGCAACAAAAAACCCAACCTTCGTCAACACTCCACTTTGCTCTGCCATGATCACCCAAATGTTAACGTCGATTATGATGATATTATGCAAAATTTATGAAACATCTCATTTTTCCAGACCTAGAATTAGTCAACGATGCAACATCTCATTTTTCTGAAGCCATTGGATCTTCAGCTGATGTTCCAGCACCACCTAAACGACATCCTAAGCCCCTACCGACACGACAGTCCAAACTTCTGGCCCCCACACCATTTTTCGTTTCGGTCGTACCTATACAACCGGCTCAAATTCCGCAAAATGATCCGACCCCCATCGCGCCAGTCGCTCCACCAACACAAATCTTGATTTCGTATCAAGTTCCGGATCACCCAGCATTCCCACTGCCATATATATAATTTGCATTTAAGAGAAAAATCAAACACTTTTGAATTAATATGTATATGGAAAGATAGTTATGAGATTTAATACTTAATGTGTATATTCTGTATATGGAAAAACAATTGTGAGGCTTTGATTGAATTTCATAAATATTTAATGAGTAGTGTCAAGTGTGTTCATATTCATGTATACATATACAACACATTGTTGGATCATAAGAAAGACAATTTGAAACGTTGCATAATTTATCGTCTATACATATACATATCATCCTTTTTACTCTTCTTCTTTGCAAAACAAGAAAATCAGAAGAGAGAACAAAAGTAAAATTTCTTTTTGTCTAACTTAAAAGAAAAAAGAAATGAAGAAAATAAACGAGTACGTGGGAGATTATTTGCTACCCCAACAAAAAGGGAAGGAGGTGGCGACGATGTAAGAGGAGAAAAGAATACAACAGTTGCAAGTTCTTGTGGTTGATGATAATATTATTTGTCTCACTGTTTTATCTTCTCAACTTAAGCACTGTGGTTTTCAAGATTAATTTTAATTAATTAATTAGAAATTAATGAATCTCACATATATATATATATATATATATATATATATATATATATATATATAATTCAGAAGTTCACTGGTAGAAAGTTAAAGCTTCATTCTCTTTTACACTTTTATGTGTATGTCTGGATGGTTTTGTTTGTATATAAAATTTCCTTTTGTCTAACTTACAAGAAAAAAGAAATGGTGAAAATAATGGAAGATGTTGGACTCCTATTCCAGCAGAAAGGAAAGAAGGTGGTGACACAACAGTTGTGGGTTATTGTGGTTGATGACAATATTATTTGTCTTGGTGTTCTATCTTCTGAGGTTAAGTATTGTGGTTTTCAAGGTTAATTTTAATTAATTAATTAGAAATTAATGGATTCCTATATATATATATATATATATATAATGATTGATAAGTTCACCTGGAGAAAGTTAAAGCTTCAGTCTTTTTCACTCGTGTGTCGGCTTTCATTTGTATATGTATGTATATTTCTTTTGCTTTGTATTTACCCCTTTTTCCTTCAAATGTTTTATGGTAAAGTGGTTAAGGGTATCAAAATTTATACAAGAGTTGTTACTTTTAAGTTTGCTGGTTTGAGACTGCAAGATTTTGTTCATTGGTCAATTTAATTAAGTTTTTCTTTCATTTTGCTTTATCTCTTGTATGATTTTAAATTTGTGGGCATTTAGAAACTGAATTTTTATAATTATTATCTCCATACCCAAGATATCTAATTTGACTTATAAAATTTAAAGTAAAGTGAGACTTTTTCTTGAGAATCTAAAACAATTCAAAATCTTATATGTGGTAAATTATTTTTAAATATTATATGATATATCTGTATTCTAGTCTTAAAATTTCTGCCTAATAAAATCAAATTATGTGGAAAATCATCATCGATTGAATCTAAATTAATTGTAAAAAAAATTAAATTTTTTTCTTTTAATTTTAAATTATTTTTTTAAACTGAAACAAAATTTGTCTTACCCCATTAAAGAAGCAGTAGAAGCTCTTGACCTATTAAAAAAGAACACAAATTTCATGGATATTGCATTGACGGATGTCATCCGATTTGATCTAAATGGTTTTTAGCTTCGGGAAATGTCAGTTCAAAACTCTAGTAATCAGTAAGGATATACACATATATTTACACCATAAAAACATTACATAAATACCGCATAATAAATACACAACTCCTACACATAATAATTACATATCTCTATATCTTTCAATGATAGTATTAAAGAGTAAAAAAAAATTGAAATGGAATCGGGACTCTAAAAAAAACATTAAAGACTCCGTTTTTAATTTTTTCTTTTGTTAATATTATCACTAAATGATATAAGTATGTAATTAATATTTTACTTATTGTTTTACTAATGATTGATACAATATATCTGTTTTATTAAAAAAAATTATATATTCATTTTTGGACAATCTGTATTTAGAAAATTAGTAAATTTAATCTCTATGTTTATCTTTGATATAATTTTTATTTATGATTATTATTATTATTATTTACATAGTACGAAGTGTAAATATTGAAAGTTTTATTATTATTTTTTTTTCCTTTCATTATTCAAGATTATAGAGGAAAAGCTTTCTCATAATATTGGAGTAGGGGCGTTGTGATATAAAATCATTTATAATAAATGAAAATATTTCCGATTCTATAATCTTATTTTTTTGAGACTACGCGTATTTAAAGTTATAAGTAAAGCTATTAAGATGTAACTTCTTGATTATAACTTAAAAAAAAATAATTAACAAAATAGACAAGAGTTGACATTTAAAAAAAAATAATATCAAAACAATTATTAATAAATCAAAATTATATTTTTAAAAAGTTATTTTTAAAAATTTATTTTAAAAAATTTACCGTTATAATTTAGATTTTTTTTCAATTATAATTTAGAAATTAGATTTAAAAAAATACTGCATATTCATAATCTTTTTTAAAATTACTTTATTTAAAATAAAAATCTCCAGTAAACTCACATACTTTTCATATCCATCTATAAATTTTATAATAATACTCTTGTAAGTAACGACCTAAAATAATATCTTTTTAATAAAAGTATAAATTTTTTATTATGAAAGTAATTGTTAAATCAATTTTTTTAAAAAATTATATATATATATATATATATAACGTTGTCCCTACTTTATTTTGAAATTGTAATTCTAATATTGTTGTAAAACAAATTGATTTACAGTTTGTAGGATTCATAATAAAATTTTAGCTTGTGGATTATAAACTTCGCCCAAATATATTTTTTTCGTCCATCAAACCTTAAAAAAAAATTAACACGTAACTGAAATTATTAAAATATTTTTCGTACCAAATTTAAAGAAAGTTTATATTTAATTTATTTTTAAAATTCTTTTTTTTTAAGTTAATATAAAACACTCTCTTTTTACTATAAAAAAGAAATTGTTAAAATTAAATATTTTTGCCTTAAATATAAAAGTGTTAAAATTTGTGTACATGGAAAGAGAGTTATGAGATTGTATTCATATTTCTCTATATATATATAGATGATGAATTATTCAATGGCTCAGTATGTCTTTCTTCTAATCCAACGATATGTTGTATATGTATACAAGAATATTAACACTGTGACACTACTCATTATGTATTTATGAAACTCAATCAAAATCTCACAATTATCTTTCCATTGATTTAAGTCAAAAGTGTTTTATTTTTCTATCAATTAAAATTATATATAAATAAAATTACTAATTTAAACATAATAAATTATATTTTAAAAAAATAAAAAAAAGGTGAAAAAAGCAATAATTACTATGCATGCCAATTAAGAAAGATAATATTTTTCAAGAAAAAAAAGGATATAAACAAACATTAAGAGGTTTGACTTTATACAATTAATTTGAAAATAATTAATGTTTGAATTTATGCAATTAATTTGAAAATAATTAATTTAAGAAAAATGGATTTTTCCCCTTATTCTTTTGAAGGTAAATTGAAAATTTCTATTTCTTAAATTACAATATTTTTGTGATTTTTATTACGAAATTATATAAAAATAATAAAACAAGACGAAAAGTAAACGAGAGACGTAGAAAATAGAGAGAATATTATTATATGATTTCTTGTTGTTTGTTGGTTGTATCTACAAAAGGGTATGAGACCCTCTATTTATAGGGGTGGATAGGGGATAAGGATAAGTACAAAGGGTGACACTTGTCACCCGGTATTAATTAGACCAATCAGGGAGAATGTTGGACCAATCATCTACACCAACTACCCGCTGAAACTGATTTTCCACAAGTTGGACAAATCAGGGAGAATGTTGAGGTGGTCTATTGAGCTCTGCGGATTGGACCTCAGGTTCGCCCCAAGGACGGCTATCAAGGCACAAGCATTATCTGACTTCCTAACAGAATTGTCCTTTTCCAGCGCCACGACCCTTGTCGAGGTGGATCCTACTCAGCTCAACGAGGAAACATGGACGATGAAAGTAGACGGGGCAGTAAACTCAAATGTAGTAGGAGTAGGCATTTTTATCGCTACAAAGGTGCTTGCTGCGTGAAGCTAGACTACCCCTTATCAAATAATCAAGTTGAGTACGAAACTCTCATAATTGGCATGGCTTGGGCCCTATCTGCCGGCGTCCACACCCTAAAGGTCTATAGCGACTCACAAGTAATCGTCAGCCAAGTGAACAATGAATACATTGTACACTCAGACAATCTGAAAGATTACGTCGAGAAAGTCAGACACCTACTCGCCCAACTCTGTCGCTTCACCTTGGAGAAAATAGACCGGAATGAAAACGTGGATGCAAACAGACTGGCAAAGATCATCTCGGAGGAAACTCCTAACGACCTCGCCATTGACATAGAGCTCAGACCTAATGCGGCTGGCATACTACCACTCCAACAGGAGAAAATCAGCGAGCCTATGCGGGTAGATGAAATCAAGGATTACCTCACCCGAGACACACTCCCCGAGAACAAAGCAAGAGCAAGATAAATAAGGAAGCGTGCAGCCCGATACTTGGTGCTCAGCAACATTCTTTATCAGCGATCCTTCACCAAACTCCTCCTTCACTGCGTGCCTCCCGGCCTCACTAAGCCTATATTAGAGGAAATGCACAAGGGAGTTTGTGGCGGACACCTTGAATCAAGATCTCTATCAGATAATGTGATCAACCAGGGGTATTACTAGCTTACGCTCTAACGCGATGTGGAGGAGTATGTCAAAAACTGTGAAGTCTGCCAAAAGTTCAATAACATCCCAAGGTTACCCTCCGTTGAACAAACTCAAGTCTTAGCTGCATGGCCTTTCAACATGTGGGGAATCGACCTAATGGGAAAATTCCCAATGTCCAGAAACGGGTGTGAATTATTTCCACCATTTTCTTTTTCTTTTAAGTTAGACAAAAGGAAATTTTATTTATTTTTCTCTTTTGGTCTTCTTGTGTTGCAAAGAAGAAGAATGAAAAGGAAGATATGTGTATATATATATATATATATATATATATATATATATAGATGATGAATTATTCAATGGCTCAGATTGTCTTTCTTCTAATCCAACGATGTGTTGTATATGTATACAAGAATATTAACATTGTGACACTACACATTATGTATTTATGAAACTCAATCAAAATCTCACAATTATCTTTCCATATACACAATCAGCATTAACAAATTTTAACACTTGTTGATTTAAGTCAAAAGTGTTTTATTTTTCTATCAATTAAAATTATATATAAATAAAATTACTAATTTAAACATAATAAATTATATTTAAAAAAATGTGAAAAAACCAATATTTACTAGGCATGCCAATTAAGAAAGAGAATATTTTTGAAGAATAAAAAGGATAGAAACAGACATTAAGAGGTTTGACTTTATGCAATTAATTTGAAAATAATTAATTTAAGAAAAATGGATTTTTTCCCTCATTCTTTTGAAGGTAAACTGAAAATTTCTATTTCTTAAATTACACTATTTTTGTGATTTTCATTACGAAATTATATAAAAATAATAAAACAAGATGAAAAGTAAACGAGAGACGTAGAAAATAGAGAGAATATTATTATGTAATTTTTTGTTGTTTATTGGTTGTATCTACAAAAGGGTATAAGATCCTCTATTTATAAGGGTGAATAGGGGATAAAGATAAGCACAAAGGGTGACACTTGTCACCCGGTATTAATTACTAGGTGACACTTGTCACCAATGTCATAAGTACTAGGTGATATGTGTCACCTTAAAGATAGACATCAGGCGATACTTATCACCTTTAATTAAGTACGTAATTATCCCGGGATAAAAGGATAATAACGATTATACGGTGGACATCCACTAATTTAATGAATCTTCGGAATTCATAACACTCCCCCTTGGATGTTCATTACATAAAGAATATGCCTCGTTAAAACCTTACTAGATAAAAACCTAGTGGGAAAAAAACTCTAGTGAAGGAAGAAGAGTACACTATTCTTTATGTGTAGATTTCTCCCCTGATGAGATGATCTCTCGAAATCTTTAAACCGATGCAAACCAATTTTATATCTCAATTTCTCAAAAGTTGCAGTCAGAAGAGCTTTAGTGAATATATCTGCAAGATTATCACATGATCGAATTTGGAGCACATCAATTTCACCATTCTTTTGAAGTTCATGAGTAAAGAAGAATTTAGGTGAAATGTGTTTCGTCCTATCTCCTTTGATATACCCTCTTTTTAATTGAGTCATACAAGCTGCATTATCTTCATATAGAGTAGTTGGAATATCTCTTCCAAAGGATAAATCACAACTCTCTCTAATATAATGTATTATTGACCTCAACCATACACATTCTCGACTTGCTTCATGAATAACTATTATCTCAGCATGATTAGAAGAAGTTGCTGTTGTTGTTTGCTTCGTGGAGCGCCATGATATAGCAGTATTACCATATGTAAATAAATAGTCATTTTGAGAACGTGCCTTATGCGGATAAAAAAGATAACCCGCATCTGCATACCCAATCAGTTTTGGGTCATTTATATTTGAATAAAATAATCTGAGGTCAATTGTCCCTTGGAGGTATCTAAGGACGTGTTTAACACCATTCCAATGTCGTCGTGTTGGCGAAGAACTAAACCTTGCTAATAGATTTATAGCAAATGCTATATCAGGTGATAACTCTAAAATAATAGAGTTATTCACGACCAATGGGCCACGTTTTATTTGGGAATTAACGGAATTTATGTGGAAAATGGAATGAAAATGTGTTGATTTGATATTTTCTCTCTTTTTACCTAAAAGTGCGGATTTATTGTTGAAAGTCAATTTAATTGAATTAATTTCTCAAAATATGGACGAGTTGTATTTATTATTATTTGGGAATTAATTTGAATTGATTTATTATGACAAAGGTAAAAAGAGAGTAAAAATTCAGTTGTATTAATTCAGCCATTTTCTTTATAGTTGTTTTATTTAAAACGTGGCAGAAAAAAATACAAGAAAAATCCAGAAAGCATCTGCAATTCTGCTGCTGATCCTGCGGCATCAGAAGAAAAAGACAAGAATTTCAAAAAGCAGCTGGAAGTCTGCAAAAGAACCTGCGGCAGTCAGAAGAAAAAGACAAAAACTCTGCTGAAGATTCTGCGGCAGTCAGAAGAAAAAGACAAAAACTCTGCTGAAGATTCTGCGGCAGTCAGAAGAAAAAGACAAAGACTTCAGCTGGAATTCTGCTGAAAATGCTGCAGCAACTGAGGAAAAAGACAAAGACCATAGAAAGCAGCTGAAATTAGGCTGAAGATGCTGCAGCAATCAGAGGAAGAAGACAACAACTTCAGAAGGCAGCTAGAATTTATTCAGATTATTTGCTGGAATTTTTGGAGAAAATTCCAGAATTATGGACAGATGGCAGCTTGGTAATGGCTCTCGGTACACAAAGAGGCTCTATATATATGAGAAAACCCGAGAGGATTGAGTTTGTTAGTTTTTAGGGCGAGTTTTGTTGTTAGTTTAGTTTGGCTTTTGGCCATTTTATCATTTTAGAGAGTTTGGTTTTCTTCTTAGTTTTCTTAGATAGTTTAGTAGTCTTTCGATAGGATAGTTTAGTTTTTTTCAGGTTTAGATTAACTTTTAGGAAGGAAAACCCGAGAGTGAGCAGGGTGACTTGCTGAAGCATTCATCAGCTGGGCAGTAAGGACGCTGCAGCATCAAGCAGAGGAAACGAAGGGCAGCAGTACGTTGATTAAACCGATTTGGGCAGTATGGTGATCTCCGATCTAGAATAATCCTCTCTCCATTTCTTCAATTTGCTACTGTTTTGTAATTAAATGTTCTTTGTAATATGAGAATGTTTACATGGGTTCAAGGATTGATTAAAAATGTTTTGGGAGTGATATGTTTTCCGTCTTGCGATTGACTCCGTTGATTGGTGTCACTATGGACCTAGGGACTGTTTTTCCTATTACGTTGATCCTTGTCTTCCATGATTCGTTTCAGCAAAATATATATTTTTAACCTGAAGATGCTGTGGTGTAGTTAAGTATGAGCATGTTGAATACACTGTTTTGATTATGATGACGAGTATGATGTAGCATTGCTTTCTATTTTTATGTTTGATGCTTGTATGGGGCGATGCTTGGATTATTCATGTAATTACATTAAACTGATTTAACATCACTTGCGGTTATGACTGTCCAATGTATGAATCGAGCTAGTGTCTGGCTTTCTAGCGGAGGGGAGCTAGTGGATGTGATAATTATGTGGCGCTAGATTGAGACTGCGGAAGCGGTAAGACACTAGAGTGCACTCAATATTGTAGTGGAAATGACCAAATTCACTTACTAGTGTTGCGCTAGGTCAACGGTACTTCGTACTCCATGAGACGATGTTATCGGGGATCTAGACTAATAGATCAAGTAGTATGGGTAGAACCAGACATGTTGTAGCATTGATATGGAAACTGAAAGCATGCTCTGTATATTTAGATTCATCTTTGGTTTGTACTTACATTTTTTGCGTGAATGCTGCAGCATTGTATTACCTGCAGTACTCTTGTGGTTATTTCCAGTAGGCTAACCTTTAACTGTTAGTTTAGTTAGGAGTAGGATTGCCGTAGCATTCAACCACTCGCCATTCATCATTCATCATTCTTTATTCTTTTATTCTTCATGATTCATTATTCATTATTCTTTTATTCTTTTAACCATTTGTACAATCGTATTTGCATTTGTAATTGGCATACATAGTCCATGTGGGATCGATGATCTTGTACTTAGGTTCATATATTACTTGTTGACCGGTGTATACTTGCACTTGTTAAGATTGCATTGATTTATTCTATTTTCTTTATCTTTACAAATTGTGACACACGCACACAACGCACCAAGTTTTTGGCGCCGTTACCGGGGACTTTGGAGTCAATTTGTTTGTAAATATTGATTGTTTGCATTTGGTTAGTTTTATTTTTCAGTTTATTTTTATACTCATTCTTGAGCTTATGAGATTATTGAAATGATTGTATGAGGTACGAATAAATTATGCATGGGCTGAACTGTTTTTGTGGAATTATTGATTTGAATTATTTGCTAAATTTCAGCTTGTGTATGATTCATTCCTTAACGTGTGCTGTTTTGCATGAGTAAAACGTGCAAGGGCTCTCAAGCTTCATTGCTGCCATTCGATCTAGAAATTGAGAAAACAGCCAAGGCGTTAAAGAAGAAGAAACAAACCACGGATAAGGCAGTTATGGTGGAACATATGGAAATTCAACATGAACCTGCCCATAATCCAGTGGTGATGGCAGACGATAGGGATCATGCTATTCGACAGTATGCAATCCCTATGTTTAATGCATTGAAACCAAGTATTGTGCAACCAGAAATTGCTGCAGCACAGTTCGAGTTGAAACCACTGATGTTTCAAATGTTGCAAACAGTAGGGCAGTTTGGTGGATCACCTGCTGAAGATCCACACTTGCACCTACGTTTATTTTTGGAGGTAAGCGACTGTTCTAAGATACCAGGGGTGACGGACGATGCTTTGAGGCTGAAATTGTTTCCATATTCTCTGAGAGACAAAGCTAGAGAATGGCTTAACTCTCTACCCTCTGGTAGTGTGACTTCATGGCAACATCTTACCGAGAAATTTTTGATGAAATATTTTCCTCCAACGAAAAATGCTAGGTTGAGAAATGAAATCACCTCTTTTCAACAATTAGAAGATGAATCATTGTATGAGGCATGGGAAAGATTCAAAGAGTTGTTAAGGAGATGTCCACATCACGGAATCCCACACTGCATTCAAATGGAAACATTTTACAACGGGTTGAATGCACACACCAGAATGATAGTTGATGCTTCAGCAAATGGAGCACTTTTGGCAAAGACATACAACGAGGCCTATGAACTAATTGAGAGGATTGCCAACAACAACTATCCGTGGCCTACAACAAGACTGCCAAGCGGAATAAGAGTGGCTGGAGTGTTGGAGTTAGACCCAATAACTTCGCTTTCAGCCCAAGTATCATCCATGTCTAATATGCTGAAGACACTGACGATGCCGCAGCATAGCGGGCAAATGGCTGAGCAACCAAACCAGTCCAATGTAAGCCAGGTACAAGCCATGTGCTGTGTTTATTGTGGAGAGGGGCATCTATTTGAGGATTGTGTTCACAATCCCGCATCAATCTGCTACATGGGGAATCAAAACAGGGGTAATGGTCTTCAATCAAATACTTACAACCCTACTTGGAGGTAGCATCCAAATTTTTCTTGGAGTAATCAAGGGATGCACCCCACTCAAGGTGTGAACCCAAGACCACCGCTCCAGCAGCAACAGCAGTACCCCCAGCAGCAGCAACAACAACTCCAACACCAACAAAGACCTCTACAACAACAACCACCTTCAAGTGCTTTAGAAAACATGATGAGAGATTTCATGGCAAGGACAAAAACAACCATACAAGGACTATCATCTACTGTTCGTAACTTGGAAAACCAGGTGGGGCAGTTAGCCCAAGAGATGAAGAGCAGACCACAAGGATCACTTCCGAGCGATACAGAAAATCCAAGAAGAGAAGGAAAAGAACATTGCAAGGCTGTAACATTACGAAGTGGCAGAATACTGGACGAGCCAAAAATGAAGTCTGGAGCAGCTGAGAAGACCAGTGAGCCCAGCAAGAATGCAGAAATTCCAGTAGCTGAGCCAAAACCAGTGGAGCCAAATGCTGCAGCATCGCAAATGCCGCAGCAAAGCACCATTCCAGAACAGCCCGATGCTGCAGCATCACCAATACCGCAGCAATGCAATATTCTAGAGAGCAAACCAGTACAACAAAGAATGCCTTTTCCACATAGGTTTGCCAAAAAGAAACAAGATGAGCAGTTCAAGAAGTTCTTGGACATTTTGAAACAGCTGCACATCAACATTCCATTGGTGGAAGCCATAGAACAAATGCCCAACTATGCGAAATTCATGAAGGATATCCTTACAAAGAAGAGAAAGTTGGGAGAATATGAAATTGTTTCACTAACCAAAGAATGCAGATTCTTTTTGCAGGACAAATTGCCCCCTAAAATGAAAGATCCGGGGAGCTTTAATATTCCTTGTTCTATTGGAGACTCATATTGTGGTATGACCTTATGTGATCTTGGTGCTAGCATAAATTTGATGCATATGTCAGTGTTTAAGCAGTTGGGCATAGGAAAGGTAAGACCTACGATGGTAACATTGCAATTGGCAGATAGGTCTATAGCTCACCCAGATGGAAAGATTGAAGATGTCCTGGTAAGGGTTGATAAATTTATTTTTCCAGCTGACTTTATTGTTCTTGATTATGAAGCAGATAGAGAAGTTCCAATTATTTTGGGGAGACCTTTCCTTGCTATGGGAAGGACCCTCATTGATGTTCAAAAAGGAGAACTCACCATGAGGTTTGAAGATGATAAAGTCACATTCAACGTATTCAAAGCCATGAAATTTCATGATGAAGGTGAGGATTGTTTTTGCATATCTACTGTTGACTCTTTGACATGTGAAGATGAAGGATGGATGAACTATGGAGATGATGCATTGGAAAGAGTGTTGATGGAGGAAATGTTGCACTATGGTAATGAAGAAGAAGCGGAATACTCAGCGTGGTTAGAAGCAAATTCTCATGGTTTCAAGTTTCATGCACAATTTGAATCCTTGGACTTATCTTCTCGGGAGATCAAAGTGACAAAACCTTCTGTGGAAGAACCACATGAACTGGAACTGAAGTCATTTCCGCAGCATTTGAAGTACGGATTTCTAGTAGCAGACTCAACTTTGCCTGTGATTATTTCAACATTGTTGGATGCTGAACAAGAAGAAAAATTACTTCGAGTTCTGAGGCAGCATAAGAGAGCTATGGGTTGGACCATAGCTGACATAAAAGGTATAAGTCCAACCTTATGCATGCATAAAATCATTTTGGAAGAAAATTCCAAAAATTCAGTTGAGGGGCAACGAAGATTAAATCCTATTATGAAGGAAGTGGTAAAGGAGCAGATTATCAAGTGGCTGGATTTTGGCATAATCTATCATATTTTTGACAGTTCTTGGGTAAGTCCTATACAATGTGTGCCCAAGAAAGGGGGAATTACTGTGGTGCAAAATGAAGATAATGAATTGATTCCCACTAGAACTATCACGGGATGGAGGATCTGTATTGACTATAGAAAGCTCAACAAAGCCACACGGAAAGACCACTTCCCACTACCCTTCATGGATCAAATGTTGGATAGGTTGGCTGGACGTGATTACCACTGTTTTCTGGATGGCTATTCTAGTTACAACCAGATTGTTGTAGCACCATGGGACCAGGACAAAACTACTTTCACTTGTCCCTATGGTACATTTGCTTTCAGAAGGATGCCATTTGGATTATGGAATGCTCCAGCAACGTTCCAACGCTGTATGATGGCCATTTTCACAGATATGGTGGAGTAGTACTTAGAGGTTTTTATGGATGACTTCTCCGTATTTGGGGATTCTTTTGATGAATGTTTAGAGAATTTGGCCAAGGTGCTTAAACTTTGCGAGGACACCAACTTAGTCCTCAATTGGGAGAAGTGTCACTTTATGGTTAGAGAAGGAATTGTGTTGGGACACCGGATTTCGAAGAAGGGTCTTGAAGTAGACCGAGCCAAGATAGAAGTGATTGAAAAATTACCAACCCCAACAACTGTGAAACATATTCGAAGCTTCTTGGGACATGTGGGCTTCTATCGACGATTCATTAAAGACTTTTCAAAGGTATCTAAGCCCTTATGTAAATTATTAGAAAAGGATAATGTGTTTTCTTTTGATGCAGCCTGTGCCGCAGTATTTGAGGAGCTTAAACAAAAGCTTATTTCAGCCCCCA
Organism: Asclepias syriaca; assembly: GCA_027405835.1. Taxonomy (NCBI): domain Eukaryota; kingdom Viridiplantae; phylum Streptophyta; class Magnoliopsida; order Gentianales; family Apocynaceae; genus Asclepias; species Asclepias syriaca. The sequence goes on along the minus strand of CM049927.1, from coordinate 4,080,627 downwards.
TTATCATAGCACCCGACTGGAGTCTACCATTTGAGCTAATGTGTGATGCTAGTGACTATACAGTTGGTGCAGTTTTGGGGCAGCGGCGTAACAAAATTTTTCATTCCATCTATTACGCTAGCAAGACACTCACGGAGGCTCAGGTAAATTACACTGTTACTGAAAAAGAGTTGTTTGTTGTTGTATGTGCCTTTGATAAATTCAGGTCCTATTTGGTGGGCACGAAAGTGATAGTCTACACCGATCATTTTGCCATCAAATATTTACTTGCAAAGAAGGACTCAAAACCAAGGCTCATTAGATGGATTCTACTCCTACAAGAATTTGATGTGGAAATCAAGGACAAGAAGGGAGTGGAGAATCAAGTGGCTGATCATTTGTCTCGATTAGAACAACAAGAGGGATTTCATATTCCAATTAATGAGCATTTTCCTGATGAACAATTGCTGGAAATTTCAGAAGACATGAAGATGCCGTGGTATGCTGATTTTGCTAATTTTCTGGCCAGTGGTGCAATGCTGCCGGATTTCTCATACCAGGAACGAAAGAAGTTTCTCCATGATGTAAAAAGTTATTTTTGGGAGGAACCCTTTTTGTTCAAACAATACAAAGACCAAGTGATTCGGAGATGTGTAAACGATGATGAAATTGAGGACATCATTTTTCAATGTCACAACTCACCATGAGGAGGACATTTTGGAGGGTCAAGAACTGCAGCAAAGGTACTACAATCTGGTTTCTTTTGGCCTTCATTATTTAGAGATTGTTATGAGTTTGTGGCAAGGTGTGATCGCTGCCAAAGGGTAGAAAACATCTCAAGAAGGAAAGAAATGCCTCTCACCAACATTTTGGAAGTTGAACTTTTTGATGTGTGGGGTATCGACTTCATGGGACCTTTCCCCCCTTCTTTTGGAAAGTCATACATTTTGATGGCAGTAGATTATGTTTCAAAGTGGGTGGAAGCTGCAGCATTCCCCACCAATGATTCCAAGGTTGTGATGAACTTTTTAAGGAAAAACATTTTCACAAGATTTGGAACTCCACGGGCAATTATTAGTGATGAAGGAACGCATTTTGTCAACATATGGCTACGTGTCATGTTAGCCAAGTATAATGTTCGTCACAAGATTGCCCTACCTTATCATCCTCAAACCAATAGACAAGTTGAATTGTCCAACCGAATCATTAAGGGTATACTTGAGAAGGTGGTGAACCCTAACAGAAAAGATTTGTCAAAAAGGTTAGATGATGCTCTATGGGCTTACCGGACAGCTTTCAAGACTTCAATAGGTATATCTCCTTATAGACTCGTTTTTGGGAAAGCTTGTCACTTACCCGTTGAGTTAGAGCACAAAGCATACTGGGCACTAAAGCACCTCAATCTGGATATGGATGCTGCTGGAAATAAGAGAATGCTGCAGCTTTCTGAACTGGATGAGCTGAGGTTATTTTCTTATGAAAATGCCAAGTTATACAAGGAGAAAATGAAGAGATGGCATGATAAACACATCCAGCCAAGGAATTTTGAAATTGGACAACAAGTTCTGATTTTTAATTCAAGATTGAGATTATTTCTAGGCAAATTGAAATTGAGATGGACCGGACCATACACAATTGAAAAAATTTATCCTTATGGAGTGGTCTCGGTTGCGGGCAAAAAGGGGACCAGATTTAAAGTCAACGGGCATAGACTAAAACTTTACAGAGATAGTGACCAAGAACAAACCGTTGCTTCTCTATCTTTGGTCGATGCTGAACATTTTAGTAGGTCCCACACAAGTGAAAAATTCAAGTGAACACTTTTCAATTTTGTTTTATTTTCTGTTTTTCTGTTATTTCTGTTTAATTATTTTCTTTTTCTGTTTTCCTTTCATGCCTGTTTATTTATTTTATTTTCTGTTTTTCTTTTCTATTTATTTATTTATTTCCTATTTTTCTTTCCTTTCTATTTATTTATTTATTTCCTATTTTTCTTTTCTTTGTGTTTATTTATTGATTTTGTCTTTTGTTTTAATTATGTGTAGGGTACCCCTATACCCGACCACTGTTTTTCTTTCTTTCTTTGTTTTGTTTTTCTTTTATTTCAGATCAAAGGAAGATGTACGCACAGTATATATATATTTTGGGGCAGAATATATATACCACTTTCGGATAATAGAGACAGAAGGCAGCAAAATGACAAGTGGAAAATCCAGTCAACTTCTTTTTTATGACTTTCAAAGAGCAAAAAGGTGACTTTTCAATTGCCATTTTCTTCCCAAGGCTTTGGAACAGGTGAGTATTCATTACTATTATTCTATATTTAATTTTTCTAAAGAGATGAATGCCACTTAGTTCAAGAAACCAAAAGACACCAACATTCCTCTAGTTTGTTTTCACTCACTCAACTAAAAGAACTTCCCATTTAAAACAAGAAAACATACAACACTTATTTCACTTCTCACTTCCCTCACTTCTCATCGAAAGAAAAAAAAATTCTTCTGCTCTTCTTCTACTCTCACGACCGGCAGATCTCAGTCAAGTTCCGACGCAAACTAAACACTAAAGGTATGTTTGTCTTGCATTAGTCTGAAGGTTACACTGTGACGTTGCGGCTGGGATTTTTTCTGGGTTAACCGTTCACTGAAAAGCATGGGTTCTTTCTTTCTTAACTGATTTGCGCGACTATGTTCGGATCTGGATTTTTTTTTCTTTTCGGTCGAAAATAGGGAAATTTCCTGTCTACAGTGAGTGGGTTGTGGGATTTGTTGTTTAATACTTTCAAATTTACCTTGACAAATGCGAAAAAAAAATGGGCTTTTCTGTGAATACGAATGTTGTGGCTGTGATCTTTTTGTTTCTAAGCATGCATTTTTTTATAACGATTGGGTTTTCTGTAAACTAGATATTCCTGCGTTGATAATGGGGTTTACGTATTCTAGATCTACTTAAAGTCTGAGTTTTGTGTCTCTTATTTGATGGGCTTGAGTACAGTTTCAAAAAAAAGGGTTTTATTTCAAAATGGGTTTCACGTTTGCTACTTATTTTTTATATAACCTGTACACCTCTGTAATTTCTCTAAATGTTTTTGAGACTTCTTGCATCTGGGTGAACACTGGTTTGCAGAAAGGAGTTGATACGATTATCCTGCGAGTTTTAAATTTTTATTTGTGTTGTGCATGCCAGCAGGTTTAGTGGAGTAAAATTAAGAAAGTCTTTGACTGAATCTTTTTGAAATGAGAACGTGATTTTGCTCATTTTTTCTGTTGACTGAATCTGTGCTTGATTTGCTCTCATTATTCATTTTTCTAAATGGAATTGATTGGGATACATACTGGTCTCCTGGGGGTTTTGCAATTTTTTTTTTGTCTGGGTAAACACTGATTTGCAGAAAGGAATTGATATGCTTATCCTGCGGGTTTTTAAATTTTTATTTTCTGTCGGGTATGCCAACAGGTTTAGTGGAGTAAAACTGAGAACATCTTTGACTGAAATCAAGATTGATTTGGCTTGATGATTGTGTTGACTGAACTTGTGCTTATTTTTCTCACAATATTCCTTTTTAGATGACTATCAAACAAGTAGCCCACAAATGCACAAAAGAAAGATTTTCTTCCTCCGATGCGGAGGCAAGAATGGCGGATTTATATGCTGAAGAGCAATGTCTCTCGGACTTGGACTTCTGTCTCACGGGCGAAACGCCATATCCACTTCCTGACGAATGCCGGCATGTAATCCGAGTGCTGGGATGGGAACGGTTATGCTCCCAACGAGTAGAACCAGACACTTCAGTTGTCCGGGAGTTCTACTCAAATCTATGGCCCAACAGTGTCTACGCGGTCTTTGTGAGAGAACGGTTGGTCGCATTGAACCCGAGGGCGGTCAACCAACTGTTTGACTTAATGAACTACACCAACGATTCGGATGACTACTATTCCTTCCTAGCTGATCCCGAAACTTGCGATAGGGTGCTGCATGAGGTGACAGTCCCTGGTACAGAATGGACGTTGTCAAAGAATGGGAACAAAACCTGCAAGCGCGAATATTTAACGGACGAGGCAAAAATATGGTTTTACTTTGTGAGGCACTCTTTGATGCCAACGAATCACACTTCGTCTTTGAATGTTGAGCGGGTAATTTTGCTAGCTTGTATTGTAAAGGCTAGAACTATAAATGTGGGGAAGTTAATTTGCGAACAGATAAGATTATGTGCTAACAAGAAAAGTGGGGAGATGTTTTTCCCCACTTTGATCTGTCTATTGTGCAGGGCCTTGGGAGTTGAGGTGGACATCGAGGATGATGATTTCTATCCGCAGGGGACAACTTCCATTCACAATCTACGCAAAATTCTCCCCCCACCACCGCAGCCTCATCCACCTGAGAGTACCCCCACTGCCTAGACCCCTCTGTCCGCAGCAACAGAAGCCCCACCATCAGCAACAACAGATGCTCCAGCATCGACATCCACCGATGCTGCGGTAATGAACACTCATATCCTCGCTCAACTTCAAATCTATTGGAGGTACGTACGAGCACGTGATGAAGCTTACCTCAAATCCTTACCGAGGCAACGCCAACACGCAAGAAACCCGTGGCCCAGCTTTCCGAACGAACTCCTACCTGATGAGGACCCCAACCGAATGGATGACGATGTTGTCATCGCCCCTAGATGCACTCCCGTCTATATGGGAGTAGTTCTTACCCTTAACCTCTTTTACTTTTTGTGTTTTTATTTGACTTGTACTGTATTTGCCTGCTGTGCAGGTCTTGGACAACTTTTCTTATCTTTTGTTTTGTGTTGTTTTGTTGTTTTTAGTACATTGCTTTGCTTGCTGTCTAATGTTCTATGTTAAAGCAATGAGGACATTGCTTCCCCTTAAGTTTGGGGGAGGGTGTCCTCTGGTGGCAAAAAGTTCAAAATGGTGCTAATTTTAAAATTTTTCATGTTGTCTTTTGAATGCATGAACATCCTTTTTGCTGAAATCTGAGTGATCTATCTGAATGCATGAATGTCTTATCTGAAAAACTGTTTTAGGATGCCTTATAAATTGACTGATCTGGCATAGAAAATTTATTTGCACAAATGCGGCAGCATTTTCATATGACCCAGTAGAACCTTAGTTTCAGCAGGATTAGTGTAAACTTTTGGGACCCGATTAATGATGATATCTTAAAAACAAAAAGACATTCTCGTAGACTTTGTACCTTCTTTTTAGAATAATTAGGTATTAGTTGACTCTAAGTAAAAATTATTTCTACTCCCTATCTTTTGCACATAGTCTTACTTGGAGATTTCATGTTCATAAAAAGAGTTAGCTTTGGTATGAAGGTTCGGAATTTTTAAACTCATTTGTTATATTCCTTGAGGCGAAATCCTAGTAGATTTGGTACTAAAGAAATGATTGAGGCATGTTCTTGAACCGTTTGAGCCTTTCTAGCTTACCCTAATGTATTTTGCTTCCTTAGTTAACCCAAGTTGAGCCTAAGCCTAATTTCTTGACACCCTTATTAAATAGCCACTTATCCTAAATATTTTGCATGTATCCATTCTTTGTTTTCCCTAAAACTTGATCTTAGTCTGCTGTGAACACTGTTAAACATAAGTTTGGGGGTATGCTGAGAATGCTATGAGGAGGAACATAGAAATGCTGCAGCACAATGCTGCAGCATTATCATTTTTTTTGGATCAGTGGTATTTAAGAAAATTTTGAAATTATGTTATGAATGCTCTATGTATTGAGGGTATGTGTATGAAAATATGTGTGAAAAAGAATGAAAACACCCTCTTTACTTTAAAAAGAAAAAAAAAGAAGAACAAAAAAGAGAGCAAAAAGGAAATACGTGTTATGCTTCTTTGAGGTCAAATGCTATATACTGATTGTGGTTAAATGTTGCACGTGTTTCTGAAGCAGGGTGTAAATGTTTATGCTCCTTGAGTTGTGATAAAAAAAATTTGAGAAGTGAAAGCATTGGGTAGAAGCCCATGGCAGACTAGGACTAAGTTTTGAGCCTACTTTTTATCCATATTTTTCCTACCTCAGCCCTAGCCTACATTACAACCAAATTAAGACCTCTTTGATCTTTATTGCTGAATTTGCTACATTAGTGGAGAGGGTAGATTGAGTTTGAGGATACAAAATGAACCTTAGGATCACCATATGTTGACTTATGAACGAGAGATTGAAAAGGAAAGACTATTCACACACACACTGGAGTGGAAATTCTTTGAGCTTGGGTTAGTTAATATTTGGTTATTCACCTAAGGATGGAACATTATGTCTGCATGAATTTTGAATTTTCTCTTTCTGAAATCATTGGTCCCAAGTTTGACTGAACTTGCTGAACAAAGTTTTTATGTGGGTATGTATATTTCTGTTTGCTTCCACATTGCTGCAGCATTGCTCAGGACGAGCAATGACTTAAGTTTGGGGGTGTGATAACTCTAAAATAATAGAGTTATTCACGACCAAGTTCAAAAGATAATACATTTGCAAAGTATAGCAAATCAACTGTCAGATGCATTACCGACCTAAAGAGAGTGACTAAGTCACATATACCAGCTGAAAATGCTCATATACAGATTGATGTCTCAGAAGGACAATCTATAAATAAAATAGCAAATTATTTTATAGCACGCCAGAAGCATGGTAGACCAATTGGTTCAAAAAAAAAAGGAGCAAATGTTAATAATGAATTTCAGCTTAATACTCCATTAGAGTCAAGAGACATAATATATGAAATAACTCTAGAAGAAGTTCAGGTACCTAAAGATATTGAAAATATCAAAAAAAATAGATAATGATGAGATCTCAATAAATTATGTCTCAACTGGAAAATGATTGAACCGAGAAGAAATAACTATTGATAGTGTTTTTGTAAATAATATAACATCAGCTATGAAAATGATTATAATGAGCCTACATCCATTGATGAATGTCGACATAGAAGTGTTTGGTTGAAATGAAAAGATGCAATTCAAGCAGAATTAAACTCACTTGCAAAACGTGAAGTTTTTTTGACCCATAGCCCAAACACCTAAAGATGTCATATCTGTAGGGTATAAATGGGTATTTGTATGGAAAGGAAATGAGAAAAATAAAATTGTGAGATATAAAGCACGTCTTGTTGCATAAGATTTTTCTCAAAGACCGGAACTGACTATGACGTCTCTTGTTCTCCAGTGGTGGATGCAATTACATTTCGTTATGTCTTTAGTCTGGCAGCTAATGAGAAACTTGATATCCGTCTTATGGATGTAGTGATATCTATATGAAAATCTCTAAAGAATTTAAAATACCTGAAGCATACAAATTAGATTCTCGACAATTATATTCAATAAAATTACAAAGATCTTTGTATGGTTTAAAACAATTTGGACAAATGTGGTACAATCATTTTAGTGAATATTTATTGAAAAAAGGTTATCAAAATAACCAAATTTGTCCATGTGTATTTATCAAGAAAGAAAATTCAAGGTTTGCTATAATAGTTGTATATGTTGATGATTTAAATATCAGTGAAACCCCTGAAGAAATTTTAAAAGTAGTAAATTCTTTGAAGAAAACATTTGTGATGAAAGATCTCGAGAAAACAAAGTTTTGTCTCGGCCTGCAGATAGAGCATTTAAAAGATGAAATTAGAATTTTTGTTTATCAATCAAATTATATCGAAAATGTCCTTAAAAAATTCTACATGGACAAGGCACATCCATTGAGTACCCCAATGGTTGTTCGATCACTTGATGTGAAAAATGACATTTTTCGACCTTGTGAGGATAATGAAAAAGTTCTTGGTCCAAAAGTACCATATCTTAGTGCAATAGGTGAACTAATGTATCTTGATAATAATACAAGACATGATATAACTTTTGCTATTAATCTGTTAGCAAGGTTTAGTTCATGTCTGACTAGAAGACATTGCAATGGAATTAAACATGTCTTTTGATACCTTCGAGGTACAATTGATATGGATTGTTATATCCTTATAGTTCTAAACCATAATTTATTGGTTATGCTGATGCTGGTTATTTGTCTAATTCATATAAAGCCAGATCTCAAACAGGCTATGTTTTTACATGTAGAGGAACTGTTGTTTCATGGCGTTCTACAAAGCAAACGTTAGTTGCTACTTCTTCAAATCATGCAGAAATTATAGCAATCCATGAAGCAAGTCGTGAATGTGTTTGATTAAGATCCATGTCTCAACACATTCGAGAGGCATGTGGTTTATCTTCAGGCAAAGAACTTCCAATAATAATTTATGAAGATAACACTGCATGTATAGATCAATTACAAGAAAGATATATCAAACAAGATCGCACAAAGCATATTTCACCAAAAATTTTCTGTACACGTGATCTTCAGAAAAATGGTGATATTGATGTATAACATATCCGTTCAAGCGATAATTTGGCAGACTTGTTCACAAAAGCATTACCAACTTCAATATTTGAAAGACTAGTCCATAATATTAGAATGCGATGATACAAATATATTATGTAATAATCAGGGGGAGTGTACAAGGAACTATGTTCTCTTTTTCCTTCACTAGGATTTTTTATCTCACTAAGTTTTTCTCTAGTAAGGTTTTAATGAGGCATATTCCTTGTACAATGGATATCCAAAAGGGGGATTTTATGATGTCTTTAACTTCCACTAGTTCCACTAGCTCCGTATAACTTCTACCACCTCCATATAACTTCCACTATCTCCATATAACTTTCACTACCTTCATGTAACCTTCATGAAGTTATATTTGTAACATATGTATACATTTATATTAGTATGCATATGGGTATGTAGGTTACACATATGTATCCCTATAAATATATGGTAGTTTTGTACGTTTTGTTACAAGAAAAGATATACACAAGTTTACACTATTTTGATTTATATTTCTTTAATCTTGTTTCATATTGTTATAGCTATTTTATAACAATTTATAAATTATTAAATAAATTTTTTTTAAATGAGAGTCTACTTTGTTAAAGTAGACCCTACATATTTTATTTAAAAAAAATAAAAGTCTATTTTGTCAGAGTACACCCACGCTAGATTGGAAAATAGGTAAAAAAATTAGCATTATTTTGGGATTTTTTATTTAAAAAATATTATTTTGGTAAATGACCCGAATAAATTAAAGAAAATTAATATTTTAAATTAAATTACAAAATTACCCTTTATAAAAATTAAGATTTATATTAAAATGTAATGAACAAAAATACTGCATAAACCCTAAAAAAATGTTGACTAGCAATTAAAATTTTAACTTAAGGACGAAATTTGATAAAAATGCATCTGACGTTTTAAAACTTGAGAATACACTATAAAAATAAAAAAGATAAAATTGAAGGGAAAACTTGAATCTTGAACTCTAATAATACATTTAGTTTATCTTTAATTATATTTAAGATTATCATTGATATTTATTAAAAACAGAATCTATTTAAAAAAATTATATTTTAAAGAAAAATAAAAACATCTACTTACCATTAGCTTCCTAACATTTTTTTTTCTTTAAGATATTTTACATATATATATATATATATATATATATATATAATTATATATATATATAGAGAGAGAGAGAGAGAGAGAGAGAGAGAGAGAGAGAGAGAGAATTATCTTAAATGGAATTATCTTAAACTGGCTATGTTTTAGCTTAAAATATTGTAAATAAACTCTTCTAAAATGGAATCTTCTACTAGTAATTTGATTATTCAATGTCAAAGAATTATCTTCACCTCTAATTTCAAATCCAAAAAGTATTATCTCCCAAAAAAATGTCCTATGTTCATGTTTTTTATTATTATTATTGATTAATATTGGTTTGTCTTCTTCTTGTTTTATATTTTAGTACTTTATAGTTTTGTGAGTATCACTTAGTTAAAATTTTTATTGTATAATTTGTTCTAAAAAAAATATGAAATAGACAATATGATTCTGGTTGTGAATAAAAAAAAAAGAAAAGGAAAACTCATAGATATATTATTCTGGTTATGTATATATTTTTAGTTGTACTTTAAAAAGAGTTGGAGGTAAATAATTCATAAGGACAGAAATGGATCTATAAGGGCAACGGCAAATCAATTTGGCTTATCTCTATTTCTTTGCACCTTCAAGGTACATTCCATTTCCGTTCCTAAAAACTGAGTCAACTCACTCCGCCCTCCTCTGACCTCTCCTTCCCTTCTTCTTCTCATCCTCTTCCTGCTCTGCTCTGTTAAAACCCTAGACCTGTATACACAGAGATATATATATATATATATAGTATATAGTATATAGAAGTAGAAAATAATCTTAGTTAGACTAATCTAATATTTTACTGTAACAAATTTAAATTCTTTATAAATTATGTCTATAGTATGTATGTATATATATATATGTGTGTGTGTGTATGGATTGTGAGCAAACCTCATTCATCTTGCATGCAGTAGTCTTCACTGAAATAGTTGTATTCAACATGACCACTCTTTCCTCCAAAAGTATTCATAGCTTGGGAAGGAACCATGGAGTTCATGGATGGATTTTGTGTATGCCAAGCTTGATAAGGAACCATGGGGTTGTTCATGGATCCTTCAATGAAGTCACATGGTTGGGAAGTAGGAATAGCTTGATAAGGAGCAATGGAGTTGTCAATGAATCCTCCATTGGAATCAATTGGTTGGGAAGACAAAGCTTGAGATGGAACAATGGAGTTGTCAAGGAATCCTCCAATGGAATCAATTGGTTGGGAAGACAAAGCTTGAGATGGAACTATGGAGTTGTCAATGAACCCTCCAATGGAACCAATTGGTTGAGAAGTTAAAGCTTGAGATGTAACTATGGAGTTGTCAAGGAATCCTCTAATGGAATCAGTTGGTTGGGAAGGCACAGTTTGATATGAATCCATGGAGTTGAAAATGAATCTTTCAATGAAATCAGTTGTTTGGGAAGGCTTAGCTTGACATGGAGCAAAAGAGTTGTCAATGAATCCTCCAATAGAATCAGTTGTTTGGGAAGACATAGGTTGATATGGAACCATGAAATTGTCAATGGATTCTTCAAGAAAAGTGTTTGGTTCAGAAGAGCTACCTTGATAAGGAACAATATTGGAGTTAATAGTGGATGGAAGCATCAGATAGCCATTATCATTGTTTCCTTCAATGGAATAATCATTTGCAGATTGGGAAAAAGGCTGTAGTTCCATAGTAGTCCCAGCATGATCACCAAAATAACCATTAATGGAAGATGAAAGATGAACCTCGTTTACCCTATCTGAATTACTGCCTGCACCACCAATAGCAGCTTGGAAAGGTTGTACATTTGTACAAGAAGCTGAAGAAGCAGAAGCAGTTTCTTGATAAGGCATTGCTGCAGGTTGAGAAGAAACCACCACCTGATGATTTCCATCTGAGAGAAGAGATGTTTGTTGAGGGAAATTATCAGTACTATTGTTGTTGTTGTTTTGGAGGTTAATGGTAAGGCCTGTTGGTTGGGTGGTTGGATTGAGAAATTGTTGCATTGCATTAATGGTAAGGCCTGTTGTCATGGGATTCATAGCCTTTTCTCGGTAAAACCTCTCCCTTTCTCTTCTTACTGCAGTCCTAAACTTCTGTAATCCATCAACTTACTTAAATATGTTACTCAAAATAGCATAATATATATTCCAATATAGAAATAACGACATGGAAGGTAAGTATTATATATGTATAAACAAACTATGCATATGCAAATAATGGTAATAAAGTGGAATTAATTTTTGAATGAGAAAAAAAAAGGTTTTACCTGAAGGTGGCTGGCTACGTTATTACGAGTTAGATTTGGCTCATTCATATGTTGAAGAATCTTCATAGGTGCAGCTTCTGTAATATAATAAATTAAATATTTCTATATATTGAATGAAACACAATATCACTATATGTAAATACTTACTTTCTATATCGAGGTATAGAACAGCTTCAAGAAACTTTTGTTGTAACCTAGGATTCCAAACAACTCTAGGTTTCTTTGGAACACCGATAAATGTTGAAATAGGTCCTTTCCTCTTCTTATTCTCCTCCTCATCATCGTTTTGAGATGATTTGGTTTTAGGGTTTTCATTCCCATCAATTAATGTTAATGTTTTTCTAGCTACCTGCTCGCAAATTGATTGAAGAACTTCCAATTTCACTGGTTTCACCAAGAAGTCTTTTGCACCACACCTTCTTCCTTCTTTCTTAGTTTTCTCATCCTCTAATGCAGATATCACTGTGGCCAATATGTAATTAAATTATCAAAACATCACTAAACACACACACACACACACACATATATATATATATATATATTTGTTAATACTCTCACTAAAAGATATAAGTATGTAATTAATATTTTAGTTTTATATATATATAAAACTAAAATATTAATTACATACTTATATCTTTTAGTGAGAGTATTAACAAAAGAAAATATTTGAAACCGAGTCTTCGAAGATTTTTTTTAGACTCTTGATTTCGTTTCTAATTTTTTTCACTTGTTAATATTATCATTGAAAATGTATATATATAATTATTATGTATAAGAGTTGCGTATTTATTACGCTGTATTTATAGATGGTTTTGATGGTGTAAATATATGTGTATATCCTTACTGATTACTGGAATTTTGAATTGGCGGGATATAATGTCCATAAGCTCAAAGCCATTTAGATCAGATCGAAAGACATCGGTCAAAATGATGTCAAGTGAATTTTTGTTCTTTTTTAGTAGGTCAAGAGCTTCTATTGCTTCTCCCACAGAGGTAACTGCACCACAAATTTTCTTTATTAGTCTAAAAAAAATTAAAAAGTAAAAGAAAAAATCGATAAAAAAAATCAACCAATTGATTATAAGTGTATAATTTTTGGGGACTTTTTATATTCTCAAGAGAAGGTCTTACTTTACCTTAAATTTTACGTGACAGCCACCAAATTATATATCTTCGTGAAGTAATAGTTATGGAGATAAGAATTATAAAATTTTATTTACTAGATGTCCACAAATTTAAAATCACACAAGAAATCAAGCAAAATGAAACACAAACTTAATTAAATCGACCAATAAACAAGATTTTGCAGTCTCAAACTAACAGAATTACAAGTAACAACTCTTTCATACACCTAAACCTTTTACCATAAAAAAATTCAGGGAAAAGGGGGAAACATAAAGCAAAATAGATATACATACATATACAAACAAAAGCATACACATACACATAAAAGAGCAAAAAAAGACTGAAGTTTTAACTTTTATATATATATATATATAAGGAGTCCATTAATTTCTAATTAATTAATTAACATTAACCTTGAAAACCACACTGCTTAAGTTGAGAAGATAGAACAGCAAGACAAACAATGTTGTCATCGACCGCGAGAACTCGCAATTGCTGTGGTTTTTTCTGCTCTTCGGTTGTCACCACCTCCTTCCCTTTCTGCTGGAGCAGCAGTTGTTGATCTTCAACCTCCTGAATTATTTTCACCATTTTCTTTTTCTTGTAAGTTAGACAAAAGGAAATTTTATTTATTTTTCTCTTCTGATCTTCTTGGTTGCAAAGAAAGAATGAAAAGGAAGATATATAATATATATATATATATATATATATATATATATATAATGAATTATTCAACGGTTCAGATTGTCTTTCTTATAATCCAACGGTGTGTTGTATATGTATACAAGAATATTAATACTGTGACACTACTCATTATGTATTTATGAAACTCAATCAAAATCTCACAATTATCTTTCCATATACACAGTTAGTATTAACAAATTTTAACACATGTTGATTTAAGTCAAAAGTGTTTTATTTTTCTATTAATTGAAATTATATATAAATAAAATTACTAATTTAAACATAATAAATTATATTTTAAAAAAATAAAAAAAAAGTTAAAAAAGTAATAATTACTAGGCATGCCAATTAAGAAAGAGAATATTTTTCAAGAAAAAAAAGGATAGAAACAAACATTAAGAGGTTTGACTTTGTGCAATTAATTTGAAAATAATTAATTTAAAAAAAAAAAGCCGATATTTTTTATCCCTTATTCTTTTGAAGGTAAATTGAAAATTTCCATTTCTTAAATTACACTATTTTTTGTGATTTTATCCTTATTTAACATTTCTATATTATTTCATTCCTTATTTTAATAAGTTTTGGTAAATTTTATCCTTGTATCTTTAAATTAAAGGTCAACTAACAGTCAAAATTCATTAAAAAAATTATATAAAACAATTTTTAAATTTAAAGGGTAAAAATAAAAAGAAAAATATCAAGCCCAATCTTTCTCCTACACCCATAAAAGAAATTATACTTTGGTTGTAATCTTCTAACTCGATCACATAAATTAGAGAGAGTACGATTTGATGATGATTATATATATACTCAGTCATATTTTTAAATAAATACACACATAAACATGAATATGAATTTTTTAATTAGAATTTTTTTGAAAAAAAAAATCTCACTGAATGAAATGAAATTACCCGGCTAGGTACTATTGCTAATGAGAATCACACATGTATAATACTCTCACACTGTCTCGTCAATTTTTCTTTCCATTTTTACCCTTTTAGTTTATTTATTTTTTATATAATTTTTAAAAAATAACTTTGAGTGTTAGTTGACCATCAATTTAATAAAAAAAAAAGATGAAATTTATTAAAATTATTAGAATAAGGGATGAAATAATATAAAAATTTTAAATAAGAATAAAATTACAAAAAATTATATAATTTAACGGATGAAATTTACTAATTTATCTTCTTTTTAATAGGATAATTATCTTGTTTAGTTTCTCAATAATTGTAAATTATATAAATTTTTAATTTTTTTTAAAAAATAAATTAATCTCTTGTCTAGTCATTAATTTATAAATTTTGATAAAAACTATATAACTACTTATTTTATATATATATATAAAGATAATGGATTATTCAACGGCTCAGATTGTCTTTCTTATGACTCAGGGGTATGTTGTATATATATATATAGAAATATAAAGACACTATCATACTTTTATAAAATACAATCAAAACCTCACAATTGTCTTTCTTCTTTCCATATACACAATATACACATTAAGTATTAATTGTATATATTTAATGTGTAAATTGTATATGTTTTTTTAAAAAAATTGTATATAAATATTGTATTAAATATATTATTTAATTATAAATTAATATAAAAAGTTAAAAAATATAAAAGAAAATAACTATTATTGAAGTAGAAAAATAAATTAACTATATATATTAAATATCTATGTAATAATAATAAAATTATAAAAATTTTGAATTAATTATATAAGAAAAATTAAAGATTTAGAAAATGTTATATAATATAAATAAGTATTTATATATAAAATATATTTTTTAAAAATTAAATAAGAAAATAGTAAAATATAATAGATTAAATTTCAAAAATTATAATATATCAGTATTTTTTTATTATTTAAAAATTAAAACATAAGTTATAATTAAAAAAATATTGATATTAATTAAGAGAAAATATTTTATAAATTTTAAATTAAAAATTTTTCTCATATTTTCGAAAAAGTCATAATTGGTAAGGAAAATAATTTTAAAAATTCATAATTATATATTTTGGTAAAATATAATAACAAACAAATTATAATAAAAGTAATATATAAATATAAAAATGAAAAAGTCATAATAAAGTTATAAAAAAATTATTAGAGATGAATGTGCAATTTTAAAAAGAAAATAAAAATTGAAGTGAAAAGATTAAAAAAAAATTTTTAAAAAGGCGAAATATTATTATAAATATATTTCATTTAAAAACAATTATAATAAGAATATGAAAAGTATGTAAAAAATATGTAATTCAGTTGCTAGTAGTATTATTTGTGACTTTAAAATGTCATTAATTCGAAAAAAAATGTCTCAAATTTAAATGAAAATATAAAACCCCCTAAAATTTAAGCAGACATAAGCGATCGGCTTAGGCCCAAATTCTTTTATAAATAAAATAGTAATTATGTTAAAAAATATTAATTATAAATAAACTAGAGTTTAAAATTTAAATTTATTACCTTAAATTAAAACGTAGTAATGGATGCATTTTCGTTCGTTAAATTAAAATTTTGACTATTAGTCAACTCTTTTTAAATTAGGATATTTTTGTCCATTATTAAAAAAAATAAACCCTAATTTTTATAAAGGATAATTTTGTAATTTTTAATTAAAAAATATAAATTTTTCCTAATTATTATTTCTTTCTCTTCATTCTTCCTTCTTTCTCTCTCTTTCTTCACCAACTTTTCTTTTTCTCTTTCTCTTTTTTCTCTTTCTTTCTTTTTCTTCTTCTGTCACCATTCTTTTTACTCTCTCTTCTTCTTCTTCTCTATTCTTCTTCCACACATTCTTCTTTTTTTCTCTCTTTCTTCTTCTACTCTGTTCTTCTTCAATCTTTTTTTTTTCTTTCTCTCCCAACCAAATTCAGAAACCTGCAATCAAATTCATAAAACTCATTTCTACAAAAAAAAAATCCAAAAAATCCATTTCCACAATCATTCTTGATTCTTTTTTTAATCTTCTCTCTTGTTCTTAGATAGTCCAAATAAACGTAGTAAAATAGATCCCAATATTCATTAGGGTCATCCCAATTTCATTAGCCTAGTAGAATGGTGAAGATTTTAGAATTCAATTTTGTGGAGATCGAAAATTCATATTTAGAATATTGAACAAAAGAAAAATTTTGAAATTAAAAAAAAAATCTTCAAGAATGAAAAAAAGAACATTGAGACACTGGTTGAAACCCAATTTTTTTAAAAAACAATTATGAAATAAAATTTAAAAATTTAAAAAGTTCATGTAGCACCATTTGATTTTTTGGAAAAAAAATGGGAAGAAGAACACAAAAGAAAAAAGAGATAGAGGAAGAATCGCAGAAGAAAAAAGAGAGAACAAAGATGAGAGAAAAAATTAAGTCATTTACCAAAGTAATGTATTTTTAAAAACATTCACAAACTAATGCTACTTTTTTTTTTTCCTATTTCCCAATCTAGTGTTGATTTACTTTGGCAAAGTAGACCTTTATTTGTTTTTTTAATAAAATATTCTGGGTCTACTTTGTCAAAGTAGACCTTATTTTTTAAAAATAAAATCCTTTTTTTTTAAAATAAAATTTAGGTCTACCTTACCAAATTAGACCCTCTTATTTTTGTTATAATTTACGTAATATAGATTATACTTTTGAGAGATATAAAAAGACCCTCTAAGCTGACGTGGAATGAAAGCTGACATGGCAATCTGACGTAATATAATTTAATAATAATGATTGCATATTAAATAGCATTCATCTAACATTCAAGCAAAAATTATTTTTATTTTCATTTACGGAAGTCCAAAACAATAAAGGAAACTAAAATATATAAAAAGCTTTCTTTAATAGCAAACACACACACACACACACACCACACACACACACACACAGATATATATTATATATATTATATATATATATAATATATATATATTGATTTGTCAAAAATTGGTTGGGATATTTAAGTGACTAAGAAAGTAAATTCGCGTCGATTGATCTCCGAAAATCGCGAGGTATCGGGTACCTACAAAATAGAGAAGGTTCAATGGAGACGTGGGTTCCCCGTGAACTCTCCGACGATCAAATCAGTTTAGAGTGTAAAGAGTAATTTTAGGATATCTGGTATTGAATACCTTTACCTTTTTACTCTTCCTCCATTTTATAGTTTTCCTTTTGGGAGGAGGTGATAGAGGAAAAGAGGGAATTATGCCCACGTCTTCTATAATTAGAACGTGGAATGTTTTATCATTGCTGTTATGGAAAACTGGCTTGGATCGTGGAGAGAGTGGGGAAAATCCACGATTTAGGGAGGTGGAGTCATAAAGTCCATCTTTTACGCTAGTTGTTGACTTCTAGTCAACAATAGTGAAGTACGAAGTCCTTAGGCGGTTAGTTTCAATGTTAAATGATGTATTTGTCCTTGATACGTGTTATTTGCTATTCAGTGGCCCCTCAGCGAAGTACAACACGGTTCGGTGTTGTGCTTTGATGGACAACTCGTATTTTGAAGTCTTACCGAGCTATCAATTTTTGCCAATATGGGACTTCGTATATCCTTGAAATGTTTTTAGGGTTCTGATGGTAACCGTTGTCGCTTCATCTCCTGCATTTCTGCCATTAATGCCAGAATTTTATCAGCCAACAAAATACCTTTCACCTTCTCTGATGCGCTTAAACCCAGCAAATAATCATGACAGATTTGTGGGTATAGCTTTTATTGTCATTCAGAACCTTTTAGTTTTCTTTAAGATAAAATACCTCTCGTCTTTCTTGACACATTTTGTTCTTCTTAGATCATTCCTGCCATTATTGCCTCTGCATTTTCCTGAAGATTCCTCCATCTTTGTTCTCGTCATAAGTTCAGTCTCGCATTTCACTCTCAGATTTCTACTTCAACCACCAAAAAGTTATGTTTTGTCTTCTTCTCAACGACTAACTTTTATCGTTTTCTTATTTTCCGCCATTGTTGTCCTGTGTGTAAGCTTTCTCAAGTTGCTTTTGTTTATCATTTCTGAAGCCTGAAAATTCTTCTGCTGCTCCATCCTTTTGGTTCATCCTTTAGATGATATGGAAAAATATGGTCTTACTTTTCCTTTGTGTGTGTTTATATGTGGTATGAGAGTGATGGGTTTTTGTGGAGATCTTCCTAGGTTTAGATGTTTAAACGTTCTCATGAACTAGGGCATGGTTGATAGAATTAATTCTGGATTTAAGTTTGTTTCTTATCGTCGTCCTCTTGATTAAGGGTTTCAGTAACCAACTTGTTCTGGGTTTTATAGGGTAGTTATACTTTTCTGGGTAGTTCTTTGAATGGGGTTCTAAAGTTTGAACTTCCATTCGCGGGTCATAATTGCTGCTAGGGAAGAAAATGTAGCTAGGGAAGAAATTGATGAATTGATAGCCAAGGGTTTTGGGGACCCTCTGCCTGCTCCCCAACCTGGTGAAGTATCTGTGGCAGTGGTTAGAGAGAATCTGGTAGCCGAGGTCCCTCTGGGTGTTCCTTTCCAACCTCCAATGCCTGCACCCCTTACTAATGACTTTGCTTTTTGGCGAAGTAGGATTTCCCATGACCAAGCAACTTCTTTTGCCCGAAGCTATAGTATAGACCCAAGTGTATATAGGATTTTCGTAGTTCCTGAAGCGGGTAGGATGTCCCTTAGTCATATTCCACTTCCTTTAGCCCACTTCGAGGTAGGACTTAGGCTTCCATGGATCCTGCCTTTGTAGATTTCTTAGTGTTTGCCCGAGTACAGCCTGGGCAAATCCATCCCAACGCTATCCGGACTCTTTTTGCTTTAATTTACTTATGTTGTAGATTAGGATTCGAACTTTCCATGAACATCCTTAGAATGTTTTTCTCCTCCCTAAGTGATGGGTTTCCGGTTGACGTGCTAAATAGGTGTTATTTTACCCTATGTTGATTATGAATAATTAAGGACTGTGATTGACTAATTGTCACATTTAGTCTCTATGGTGTCACTTAATCAGCCAGAACCTAAGGCAGAGTACCTATCGTGTAGCTAGTCTGTTGGAAAGTATCTACGATTTTATTAAGTTAAATATCGTACTCCCAGGGAAGTGGCAACGGCTTAGTAGTAACTAGCCTTTTATCCTAACTCCTATCTTATGGTCCAGTTATGCAATCTTCATCAAATACTTTGATGAGAGGGTGATTCATTCTCCACTAGGTTCAAGTCTAATTAATCCTAGAAGTGTTTTATAGATGAGTCCCGATTCTATGTTATACTGTTCCTATATGTTGAATGACCTAAATTCGAATATTTGAGACACGTCTTAGCCTGGATTGCAACTATGTTCTGTGTCTAAAGGCGTACCACATCCGAGGTTTCTAATAAACCGCCCTACCTTAATGATGGCCCTACTCACGGTTCGGGATGAAGGCATCCATGAAAGCCCTATGTCACTTAGGGGATCATACCGCTTGCCCTAGCCGCCGGTATAATCGGACTCGGCCCGGCTTACCCTAGACTACTCTAACAAATAAGGTGTTCAGCAGGTTATTTTATCTAGCATGGCAGATACCAATACTAATTGATGCCTGTTAAACTAAACAGGTTATGATTAGACCGTGGTTAGGAATTGTCTATAACCCTAACTTTAGTTTAAAAGAGCACATTAGACATGCAGACATAGTGAATGTTAAGCAGGTGGCTATTTCCGGAAAAATATAATAACGTCAACATATAAAACAACTATTCATAAAAATCATAATCTCATATTCATAATAAATATTTAGAACAACACAATAACAACATATAAGAGAGGGACATGAGGACTGATGCCATAAAGAAATCACCCTTTACGTAGTCTCGCCGACGGAGCGTACTGCTATATATGTCGTATTGCTCGCCCTGACTCTGCTCGCCAGAACCTTCGGAGGACGCTTCCTCAGCCTAGTAACTGGGCTTTACCATAATACCCAGCTTAAGCCCAACCCTGTGGACTGACTCTTCGAACGCCTAGAGCCCTCTTAGGATCTCCTAACGAAATCCCGGGTATTCTATGAATACCAGAAACGAACCTATCTATAGAAGCCTAAGATCTGAGACTATTTCTCAGAAACTAAAACAAAACACTAATAAGAAAGAAACTGAGATCCGAGTCTCTGAGTGAGTTGTGTACTAGAGAAGTGTACACTGGAAACCACTAAATGACTCAGATCGAGTGGAGAGGAATGATTTCAACTGCTGGAGGCCTGGGGTATTTATAGCAGCTTCCCGGGGTGATTTTTCATCAAAAATTCGATGTGGGACTGGTTCTGGGGGTTCGGGACGCCCGTCCTGATCTGTTGACCAGGTCGGGATGCCCGTCCCGAGTCCTGGACACCCGTCCCGGCGGTTTGACTGGGTCGGGACGCCCGTCCTGACCCTTTGACCAAGTCAACATTTCCAAAAATTGCATTTTTGCCCCAAAATTTGCTGTTTTCGTCTACTTTTCACCTGACACTTCCAAAATCATAAAAACCGTGAAATTAAGTAAATAATAAACATTTAAGATCAATTTACTCTCAATTTCACCCTAAATCATATATAAAAACATGCTAAAAAGGTAATACGATTTTCGCGTATCAGATAACCCCACACTTAGCTTTTTGCTTGTCCTCAAGCAAAGTCTACCTGAAGTTAGTGATTCTAAACCGTAGTGCAGTCACTTAAATTCCTAGTCATGTTTTTATTCCAAAAATTCTTCAGACAAGTCTTAACACAGGTCTGACTGGTTAGGTTGCTATGACAAGGTCTCAGATGTTTTTAGTAGCTTGTTATGATCAGGCAGAAAACAAATCAACAACTAGGTTGAACTTTTTTTTTCTTAGTCACAGGGTCTTCCTGATGTGTAGTGTGTGTACTAGTCTAGACCAGATAGTCAACACAATGTACTCTTGTCTCAACTACTACCAGATAACACTTCGACCCATCGCTAGACATATTAACAGCAGACAACTTTTTGAGTTCTGAGCTTTGGTGATCAGATTTTTAATGTTTTAGCATTTAGTTAT
Source organism: Asclepias syriaca (assembly GCA_027405835.1). Classification (NCBI taxonomy): domain Eukaryota; kingdom Viridiplantae; phylum Streptophyta; class Magnoliopsida; order Gentianales; family Apocynaceae; genus Asclepias; species Asclepias syriaca. The sequence continues at coordinate 4,059,069 of CM049927.1, read as the reverse complement.
TTTCTTTATAGATTCAGGGTATTTTGAGTCTGCTTAGAACACGTCAACTTCAACTACCCATGTAGCGAGTCCCACTCCGATGACTCCCAGATCTACACGACCTTAGGGCATCAGGCTTTAAATTCCCCGAAGGAGTGGTGCTCGAGTAGCGAAGGCAGCTGGCAAACTACCCTTATTTGATTAACTTTCTTTTGTTTCTTTTCACTTTTAGCTCAGAGTCTCATCTAGTCATTCTAACTGCCAATATATCCACAACTGGTCTAATTTTATCTAGTTAAGTCTCGAACAGGCAATTGGCTGAGGTCTCTAATCCAGACAAATTTGTGCTCAGTTATCAGGAATTTCCTATTCCTAGTCAATTAGTTCAGCAATAGTCATCAATTATCTCCTACTAACCATAACATACTACCTACATATCATAGACGTAAGCAATTGTTTAACCAAGCACACTGCATTTAGAAGTCTGAAAGACGGAAAAATTTTGAAAACATTTTTGGAAGGGTTTGAAAATACGGGGAAGAAAAGCAAAAGCATGCAAAAAATTTTGCAAACTGCTACAGTGCACCGTGCACTGCTACCCCACACTTAAGTCTGGCACTGTCCTCAGTGTTCATGCATATCTAATTACCCCACACTTATTTGAAAATAAGAAAACACAAAGAAAAGATTCTTACCCCACACTTATTCGCCTAACTACGGGTAAGAAGGAACATAGAAATAACAAAACAAGAAATAAAATGAAAGAGATACTCCCTTAGTTTGTGAAGTCCACAGTCTGCTCGGACGAGTCAAACGGCTCTCTGTAAATCTTTAGGCGTTGTCCATTTACTTTTTGAATAATGCCGTCAAAATCCATGATGTCACATGCTCCGAAAGGTGATACTTCCTTGATTGTGAACGGTCCTGACCAACAGCTACGCAGCTTTCTTGGGAAAGATTTGAAACGTGAGTTGTACAACAATACCTTATCGCCTGGTTCAAAATTTTTCTGGGCTCTGAGTCATCTGTCATGCCGGAGTTTACTTGTCATTTTGAACTGATGTGAGTTCTCGTAGGCTTTGAGCCTCCACTCATCCAATTCGTTGAGTTGTAGAATCCGGTATTCCTTAGTTAAATTATCGTCGATATTGCATTTTTGCACTGCCCAGTAAGCTCTATGTTCAAGTTCAACCAGAAGGTGACATGCTTTTTCATAGACTAGTCGATAGGGTGAGAACCCCGTAGTGGTCTTGTATGCTGTACGGAAGGCCCATAATGCATCCTCCAGTTTATTGGCCCAATCCTTACGGTTAACACCCACGGTCTTTTCTAGGATTCTCTTTATTCCCCTATTGGTTACCTCAGCCTGCCCGTTGGTTTGAGGATGGTAGGCTGTGGAAATGCGATGCTGAATTCCGTACTGCTGGAGTACCTTCTGCAATTGAGAGTTGCAGAAGTGCGTACCTCGATCACTGATTAGGGCTTTTGGACATCCAAACCTGGCGAAAATCTGCTTAAGGAATTTGCATACGGCTCTAGCATCATTAGTAGGTAGGGCCTGTGCCTCATGCCATTTTGAAAAATACTCTACGGCTACTAAGATGTACTTCATAACAAAAGAGGAAGGAAACGGACCCATGAAATCTATACCCCATATGTCAAATATTTCTACACTTTGAATTGCCTGTTGGGGTAGACTGTCTCGAGAAGATATGGTTCCCGCTTTCTGACAGGCATCGCACGATCCTATAAATGATGCGGCGTCTTTGAATATGGTAGGCCAGTAAAAGCCTGCTTCTAATACTTTTCGGGCGGTATTAGCTGCAGCTAAGTGACCGCCTGTTGGTCCGCAGTGACAATGTTCTAGAATTTGGAAACCTTCTTCTTGAGATACACACCTTCTGATCATCTGATCTGCACATATTCGAAATAGAAAAGGATCTTCCCAATAGTAATATTTCAGGTCAGCAAAGAATTTTCTTCTTTGTTGAGCAGTGATATCACTAGGGAGAGTCCGGGCTGCCAAGTAATTTGCTATATCTGCAAACCAAGGGGGTGAGAAAATAGCAAATAATGCACATAAATTCTCATCCGGAAATCTATCAGATATGATTGTCTCATCAATGGCTTCTAGGGTCGGATTTTCTAACCTAGACAAGTGGTCTGCGGCTAAATTTTTTGCCCCTTTCTTATCCCGAATTTCTATGTCAAATTCTTGAAGCAATAAACTCATCTACAATCTTGGTTTTGCGTCGTTTTATTGAACAGTATTTTAGTGCCGAATGATCAGTATAACAATAGTTTTAGACAGACTAGATAGAGATCGAAACTTATCAAATGCATATACTACTGCTAATAATTCCTTTTCTGTCGTAGTGTAATTTTCCTGAGCATCAGTTAAGGTTTTACTAGCATAATATATTACATGAAATTTCTTATCATGTCTTTGTCCTAAAACTACTCCTACTGCATAGTCACTAGCATCACACATAAGCTCAAAAGGTAGACTCCAGTCTGGTGATGTCATGATAGGTGCAGTTAAGAGTTCCTTAAGTCTATTAAAAGCTTTTAGACATTTCTCATCAAAGACAAATGGAACATTTTCCGAGTAAATTGGTCAACGGCCTGGCTATTAATGAAAAATCTTTTATAAACCTACGATAAAAGCCAGCGTGTCCCAAAAAACTCCTAACGGCTCTCACATTTTTGGGAGGAGGTAGTTTTGAAATAACTTCAATTTTTGCCTTATCTACTTCCATACCTAGGTGTGAGATCTTATGTCCTAAAACAATTCCCTCTTTTACCATGAAGTGGCATTTTTCCCAATTTAAAACCAGGTTAGATTTTATACAACGTTTCAACATTAACTCCAAGTTCTTTAGACAAACCTCAAATGAATTACCAAAAACAGAAAAGTCATCCATAAATACTTCCATAGATTTTCCTAACATGTCCTCAAAGATAGCAGTCATACAACGTTGAAATGTAGCAGGTGCATTACACAAACCAAAAGGCATCCTTCTATATGCAAATGTTCCAAAAGGGCATGTGAATGTAGTTTTATGCTGGTCCTCAGGGGAATAGGAATTTGAAAATAACCAGAAAACCCATCAAGAAAGCAATAAAACATGTGTCCAGATAATCTTTCTAACATTTGGTCAATAAAAGGAAGGGGAAAGTGATCTTTTCGTGTGGCCGTATTTTTTCTATAGTCTATGCATACACGATGACCAGTTACAGTTCTTGTAGGGATTAGTTCATTATGCTCATTCCTAACAACTGTTATACCGCCTTTCTTAGGTACTACCTGCACCGGGCTTACCCACTCACTATCTGAGATAGGGTAGATAAGTCCTGCATCTAACAGTTTAATGACTTCTTTCTTAACAACATCACACACATTAGGATTCAACCTCCTTTGAGGTTGCACACATGGCTTATACTCATTTTCTAGAAGAATCTTATGCGAACAAAAGCTTGGATTAATACCTGGGATATCTGCAATTTTGTAGGCAAAGGCTTCTATGCTTTCTGCACATGTCCACAGTCAGCTTCCTTTGTTCTGCAGTCAGATCAGCTGCAAGAATAATGGGAAGTTTCTTGTTGTCATCTAGGAATTCGTAGCACAGATGAGTGGGTAGTTCCTTCAGTTCCAAGTCTGGTGGATCTTCAAACGAGGTTCGTTCTTTCTTCATCTCATCATCACCTATCTCAGTGAAACTATCAGAAGTAATTTCATTTTCAGAAGAGCTAAGTTCAGGCTCCTCTAATTCTAGGGAGTCCTCACTTAGAACTTGATAGTTTGAGCATAGGTCTGTCACGTTAATTGCAATCAAGTGTTCCATGGCATCCACACAAAAACAAGTATCATCTAAATGCATGGGATACCTAAGGGTCTCATTTAGATCAAAAGTGATGTCATCATTTCCTACCCTTAACTTGATTTGACCATTACTGACGTCTATTAATGCTTTTGAGGTAGCTAGAAATGGTCGACCTAGGATCAGGGGTACTCCTCCTTCCCCATTCATATCCATAACAACAAAGTCCACAGGAAACACAAATTTTCCGACCTTTACTAAGAGATCTTCAATTATTCCCTTGGGGATTTTGACTGTCCTATCTGCAAGTTGTATGCACATTCTAGTCGTTTTCAAATCATGCAATCCTAATTTATCAAATAAACTAGATGGCATAAGATTAATACTAGCTCCTAAGTCTGCTAATGCATGCATGTTAGTAATATTTCCAATTGTACATGGCAAGGTAAAACAACCAGGATCTTTCTGTTTAGACGGTAGTTTATTCAACAGAACCGCCGAACATTCTTCATTAAGAACCACCTTGTCCATGTCAAATTTTCTTTTATTACTAACAACTTCTTTTAAAAACTTAGCATACTTTGGCATTTCAGAAATAACATCAAGTAAAGGTAAATTAACATGAATCTGACTAAAATTCTTAAGGAATTTCTCAAATTGCTCCTTATCTTTATTGTGCATAAGTCTGGCAGGGTAAGGTACTTTTGGCCGGTACTCAGGAATAAACTCCGTCTTCCCTTTCCTTGCTACTTCGATTTTGACATCCGTCGGCGTTGGGTCCTTGGAGCCTTCTTCTGGTTCATTCAGTTTGAGGGTTGGTCTCAATGTTGCTTGGTAGCGTTCCCTGGGACCTGTGAGAGAAATGGGTGGATAGCTGACCCATTTGCCTCTCTAAAGTTTGTATAGCAGCTTGTGTGTTTCTAATTGTTTGCTCGGTCTGCTTCTGTCTATTCTCATTTTGCTGGGTTCTTTCTGCGTGAGCTTCGTGGATCTTTCTGTTGGACTCTATCATTTCCTTGTTAGAGTCGGAAATGCTCTTCAGCATGTCTCTGAATTCTTGCATGGGATCAGCGGGAACGATGTAGTTCCTCGGTGCAGGCAGAGCGACTTGCTGGTTCTGTGGATATGGCAGTTGTTGGGGTACTCTTTTCTGGAAGTTAGTAGTCCCAGGATTGTTTCTCCAGCTAAATCCCGGATGGTTCTTCCAAGTGGGATTGTAGGTATTTCCTATAGGAGCAGAATTCACTGCGTCCACTTGTTCCATCTCCTCTAGAATTGTTAATATCCCATTACCATAACAATCCCTACTGAAATGTGGTCCTTGGCAAAATTCGCAGACTTGGTATACTGACTGAATGCTTTTCCCTTGTTGGAAAGCATTCAGCTGATTAGTAATGCTGGCCTTCAGTGCCTCAAATTGATCATCAGTGGAGGTAACGACCGCATTTACTGGTTGCTTCTTAGCTCAGCCACATGTGCGCCAATTCTTGTTGTTCCTGTAGAGTCTCTCTAGAGCGTTTCTAGCATCTACATCACTCATTCCATTGAAACCGCTCTGGGGATTAAGTCCATCAAGAATTTGCTTACCCATGTCTGACATACCCCCGTAAAATTGCTGAATCAGCAATGCCTCGGTACGTCCATGTTGGGGGCAAAGCCTGAGTAGCTCCTTGAATTTGTCCCAAGCTTCGATCACTGTCTCATCAGCAGCTTGAGTGAAACTAGACAGAGCCCTTCGATATTCTAGGACTCTTGCTGCAGAGTAGTACTCTTCTAGGAAGGCTTTGCTTAACTCGTCTCAAGAGGTGATGGAGTTAGTAGGTAGCTGGGCCAACCATCTCTTAGCTCTGTCCCTAAGTGAGTAGGGGAAAAGGTTGAGTTTAGTTACTTCTGCAGTGTGATCTCCCTTGAGGCCTTCGCAGAGAGAAGAGAAATCAGATAGGTGTTCCAGCGGATTCTCGGTTGTAGTTCCTCCAAACTGAACCCGATTTATAATCAGCTGGATCATATTCGGTTTAAGATCATAGCGAGGGTTCCCAAGGATTCGGATGGCAGATGAGACTGGGATAGTCTGTGGCTGGATGTAGGATTCAAGGGTAGGTCTTTCAGCAACCATTTCTGTTCTTCACCTATTAGCTGTGCGAATGATTCATTCAGGATTTTCAACTGGTGTTTCAAGGTTAGCTTCTGAAGATCGAGTCATGCAACTACAGAGAAGAACACGTTTTAGCCTGAGCAAACTGGTTAGTGGGGTTACAGGGAAAGTGAAAACTTAAAAACTTGGAAGAAAGAGAAAACAAAACAAAACAACTATTCAAAAGGAGAAAACAAAAGATAAGGAAAAGAGAACAACTTACCATTAAACAAGAAAAAGTACAATTTTTTCGGATTTTTAAATTTAAACAATTTTTTTTTCTTTTAATATTTCGAAAGCAATTAAATTCCCTCAATATGGTTCTAGAATAATTTTCTAAAATTTGATTATCTTAAGTGTCTTAATTCCAGATAACATCTAAAACTAATTAGTTATGATAACCCTATATTTCGGAAACTGATTGTCTAATTGGTATAACATAAGTGTTGGGTCTAAAGTCTAGGTTACTACCGTTTCCTATCATAAGCCTCTAGAATTTTGATCAGGAATCCTAAATTCATTATGATATTTCCCCGGCAACGGCGCCAAAAATCTGATGGGATTCCGGTTGACGAGCTAAATAGGTGTTATTTTACCCTATGTTGATTATGAATAATTAAGGACTGTGATTGACTAATTGTCACATTTAGTCTCTATGGTGTCACTTAATCAGCCAGAACCTAAGGCAGAGTACCTATCGTGTAGCTAGTCTGTTGGAAAGTATCTACTATTTTATTAAGTTAAATATCGTACTCCCAGGGAAGTGGCAACGACTTAGTAGTAACTAGCCTTTTATCCTAACTCCTATCTTATGGTCCAGTTATGCAATCTTCATCAAATACTTTGATGAGAGGGTGATTCATTCTCCACTAGGTTCAAGTCTAATTAATCCTAGAAGTGAGTTATAGATGAGTCCTGATTCTATGTTATACTGTTCCTATATGTTGAATGACCTAAATTCGAATATTTTAGACATGTCTTAGCCTGGATTGCAACTATGTTCTGTGTCTAAAGGCGTACCACATCCGAGGTTTCTAATAAACCGCCCTACCTTAATGACGGCCCTACTCACGGTTCGGGACGAAGGCATCCATGAAAGCCCTATGTCACTTCGGGGATCATACCGCTTGCCCTAGCCGCCGGCATAATCGGACTCGGCCCGGCTTACCCTAGACTACTCTAACAAACAGGGTGTTCAGCAGGTTATTTTATCTAGCATGGCAGACACCAATACTAATTGATGCATGTTAAACTAAACAGGTTATGATTAGACCGTGGTTAGGAATTGTCTATAACCCTAACTTTAGTTTAAAAGAGCACATTAGACATGCAGACATAGTGAATGTTAAGCAGGTGGCTATTTCCGGAAAAATATAATAACGTCAACATATAAAACAACTATTCATAAAAATCGTAATCTCGTATTCATAATAAATATTTAGAACAACACAATAACAACATATAAGAGAGGGACATGGGGACTGATGCCATAAAGAAATCACCCTTTACGTAGTCTCACCGACGGAACGTACTGCTATATATGTCGTATTGCTCGCCCTGACTCTGCTCGCCAGAACCTTCGGAGAACGCTTCCTCAGCCTAGTAACTGGGCTTTACCTTAATACCCAACTTAAGCCCAGCCATGTGCACTGACTCTTCGAACGCCTAGAGCCCTCTTAGGATCTCCTAACGAAATCCCGGGTATTCTATGAATACCAGAAACGAACCTATCTATAGAAGCCTAAGATCTGAGACTATTTCTCAGAAACTAAAACAAAACACTAATAAGAAAGAAACTGAGATCCGAGTCTCTGAGTGAGTTGTGTACTAGAGAAGTGTACACTGAAAATCACTAAATGACTCAGATCGAGTGGAGAGGAATGATTTCAACTGCTGGAGGCCTGGGGTATTTATAGCAGCTTCCCGGGGTGATTTTTCATCAAACATTCGATGTGGGACTGGTTCTGGGGGTTCGGGATGCCCGTCCGGAATTGGGACGCCCCTCCTGATCTGTTGACCAGGTCGGGACGCCCGTCCCGAGTCCTGGACGCCCGTCCCGGCGGTTTGACTGGGTCGGGACGCCCGTCCCGGGTTTGGGACGCCCGTCCTGACCCTTTGACCAAGTCAACATTTCCAAAAATTGCGTTTTTGCCCCAAAATTTGCTATTTTCGTCTACTTTTCACCTGACACTTCCAAAATCATAAAAACCGTGAAATTAAGTAAATAATAAACATTTAAGATCAATTTACTCTCAATTTCACCCTAAATCTTATATAAAAACATGCTAAAAAGGTGATACGATTTTCGCGTATCACTAAGGATGTCTAATAACACCCTTTCACTTCGTCCCCGTAGGAATAGGGTTCAGCTTTTTTATTCTCCACCTAACAAGGTAGATTTTAAGGGGATGTGGGTAATGGTTGAGTCTAGGATAGGATTTCCTTTCCGTCCTAGTGTGAGCGAAGACTACCAGTGGACTCAAATTGAACACACTTCTTCCCTTAACCATTTTGAGAGGACTTTTTTGGAAACTATTACCCGAGACTTAGGTGATAGTCACCAACACCAGACCCGGGTATATTCCACCTCTGACCTGTTAAGCGAAGACAGTTTGAGGTGGTGTGGTGTGGGGGTAGGTTTGGATGCCCGAAAGAGGGAGTTAGGTTTTGAAGTAGAAACCCCTGACCATGACTGGACCACCATACACCCTGGGGGTGTTTTCTCTTTTCAATGTGATCTTTGCATTTCAACTACGTGGGGTTGTCGCACCAGTCGGGGTAACTGCACTTGTCCTTAATTTTCTTTTTTTTTAGCTGACACTTACCACTTTCTTTTTGCAGGTCCTACTATGTTTGGTATAGCTTGAACAGTGAAGAAGGCAAGAACGTGCGCCAGTCGCATCTTGACTCCCTGTCCTAATTTCCTCCAAGGCTTGTTGACCGTGGAGCCTCGAGTGATGTTGTGCCTTCTTGCCCACCTCCATCCAGGTCATCATCCCATCGGGGTAGGAACCCCCGGTGTCCAAGGGAGCCAAGGGTTAAAACTCCCCGGTTTGCTCCTTCTGGCTCTCGAAGAGAGTCAATTCCTGAGGTGGTCGAGGTAACCCTTTCTGAAGGTGGGAAAGACGAAGAGGAGCAGTTTCATCCTCGTCAGAGAAGGAGAACTTTGCCTCGTCTTCCCTCTACCGAGGTAATTCCCGTTTTCCCTTCTCCTCCTTCCTCCTATGGTGATGCTTCAAAGGAGCATTTGTCCTTGGAAGCTCAGGAGGAAGCTTGAGCTCAACTCCTGTTGCTGTTGTTGAGGATGAGGTACCTGCCGAGAACTCTGGACCTTCGTGGCTACAACCGGGGTTTGAGATGCCTACAGAGGGGGAGGCACTGAGGGCCTTATCTATGGAGATTTCAAACAGAACTCCTCCTCTGGACAACATCTGATTTACCAATCAATTTGCGGCATCTTTCCTTGGAGGCTCCATCCTTGATAGAACTGCAGATGTGGAGTCCCTGGCGACTATGGGTGGCATGGGAGTGGACGAAGCCACCAACCGAGTTGGTGCTCTCCTTGCTCGGGTAAGTTTATCTTTAGGATATATATTTCATCATCCTTTAAAGTTTTTTTTAACACATCGTCTTCCTGGGCAGATCTCCTCTTACATTATTTTCATCACTAACTCCCGATCTCCTGAGGCAGATCAGTGAGTTGAAGCCAATGAAGAATTGCGGGTTGCCAATGAACCTCATTTGGCAGCCCTTGAAACTGAAGTTTCTGAGCAAGCCACTCGCTTGGAGTTAGCCGAGGGAGAAAAATCTCAAATGACAAGTGAGATGGCGACCTAAGGGAGAAGTTGGTTAAGGCAGAGGAGAGAATTGCAGAGTTAGAGGCTGCCAATGTCATTTGAGCACAGCTCGGGATGAAGCTATCGCTAGCCTAATTTCTATACAAGAAGAGTTGAAGTATTGCAAGTCGGATAGATTTAAAAAGAACATTATTGATGACTTCAAGAGTTTAGCTGAGTACAATGAAGAGATAGGACACGAAGCTGGGTCTTTCTTGGATAAAGGTTGTGTTCATATTATCCGCCAACTCCACCCGTACTTTGAAGATAAATCCATTCTCTTGCGGGCATTTCAAGCCAACTTTGATAATGAAGTCTGCAGACAAGGTGCAGACTTTGTTCCTTTTACCACCGAAGAGATGGATGCTCTTTAGGAACGAGATGAGCAACGGGGGAGGCATGGTTGGAATCCTCCACCTCCGACCACCCCTACCTTCTGGGATATGCTTGGTGGTTCGGGTGCTTCTTAACTTGTATTTTTATTCCAACCACTTTTGTACAACAACTTTTGGATTTCAATGAATGCTTCCATTTTGTTACTTCCTTGCACACTTCAAATTATCAACCTGTTTGCCTCCTAATTTTTAACTTGATGGCTGTAACATGAAAATTCCTCAAGTCTAACCTGATACTTTGAAACTGTAAGATGAGCTTAACTTGTAAATTCTCAAGGTTAACTCGGTACTCTGAAGCCTTAAGATTAACTCACTGGCTTTTCTTATAATTTTCCAAGCTTAACTCGGTACTTCAAAATTATATTTAAAATTTCCCAAGCTTAACTCAGTACTCTGAAATTATATTTAAAATTTCTCAAGCTTAACTTGGTACTCCGAAATTATATTTAAAATTTCTCAAGCTTAACTTGGTACTCCGTAGCCTTAAGATTAACTCAATGGCTTTTTTTATAATTTTCCATGCTTAACTCGGTACTCCGTAGCCTTAAGATTAACTCAAGGGCTTTTTCTTATAATTTTCCAAGCTTAACTCGGTACTCCGAAGTTACATTTAAAATTTCTCAAGCTTAACTCGGTACTCCGTAGCCTTAAGATTAACTCAATGGCTTTTTCTTATAATTTCTCAAGCTTAACTCGGTACTCTGAAATTATATTTAAAATTTCTCAAGCATAACTCGGTACTTCGAAATTATATTTAAAATTTCCCAAGCTTAACTCGGTACTCCGTAGCCTTAAGATTAACTCAATGGCTTTTTCTTATAATTTCCCGAGCTTAACTCAGTACTCTGAAATTATATTTAAAATTTCCCAAGCTTAACTGGGTATTTTTATTTTGAAATTGAACTAGAATCTTCCTAGGTTAACATGGTGCTTAAAGGGATAATTTCCATTAATGCTTTTCTGACTACGACTTACACGTAGTATCTTTTCAAATGATTCGTGTGCCATTGATTTGGGAGAAGAACACCTTCTTTGTTCACGAGCCTGTACGTTCCGAGTCTTACTTCATCCCTGACAAGATACGGACCTTCCCAATTCGGCGTTAACTTGTTCGCCTTTATGTGTCTAGTCGTGCAGTCAATTTTTCGAAGTACCCAATCTCCAATCTTCATTGGTCTCTTGAACACCCTTTTGTCATGTGCATTTTTTTGTTCTTGCTTTGAATGACTGATATTTTAAGCGACTTGCGATCCTTCGTTCCTCCAACAGATCTAAGTCTATGTTTCTTCTTACTTTGTTGATGTCTTCGTTGTACATCGAAACTCTCGCTGTGGGAAGTGCGACTTCGACTTGTGCTATTGCTTTAGAACCATAGACCAGTGCATATGTTGTCTCTCCAGTGGAGCCCCTAGTCAAAGTTCGAACTGACCATAAGGCAGAGATCAACTCATCGGCCCATTTATTAGATTTTCCTTCTAGGTTTTTTCGTAGGGCAAGGAGTACCAACTTATTTGTCGCCTCTGCTTAACCATTTCCTTAAGGTTGTGCAACTGAAGATTTCCAATGTTTGATATGCAACCGGCTGCATTCTGAGGTGAATTTAGATGAGAACTGAACTCTGTTGTCAATAATCACTGCTCTAGGAACACCAAAATGGCATAAAATGTTTTCCCAAAAGAATTTGGAAACATTTTCCTCCGTAGGATTTGTCAAGGCTTTTACTTCGATCCATCTTGAAAAATAGTCAACTGTGACTACTAAGTATTCGTAACCGTTTCGCGTTTTTGGGAATTTTCCCATTAAATCCATTCCCCACATGTCGAACGGCCAAGCCGCTAACCACCAGGGTCTGCTCTATAGATGGTAACTGTGGTGTGTTTCCAAAGATCTAACAAGTGTCACAGATCTTGACATGTGACTTTGCATCTTCTCGTAATGTTGACTAATAGTAACCTTGGTTGATTACTCTTTCTGCTAACAAACGAGCTCCTAGGTGTCCTCCGCACACTCCTTCATGTATTTCAGCGAGTAGCTCACTTGTTTGGGATGGTGGTATGCACCGGAGTAGCGGCCTGGAGAACGAGCGTCGATACAGAATGTCATCATGAATCACGTACCTCGCCGACTGTCGTCGTATCTGCCTAGCTAGTGTGAGATCGTTTGGCAACAATCCCTCTTTGATGAAGTTTGTCATTTCATCTACCCAATCCTCTGAGGCGGGTTGTAATGGTTGAATTAGGCTAGCCTCCATTGGAGCCTCGACTACGGTTTCTATCGGGATACCTTCATCGTTTGAAGTTTCTCCTGAAGCTATCTTGGCTAATCTGTCATGTTATGCCCAAGGAATGCACTGAGAGGGGGGGTGAATCAGTGCTTAACGCTTTTCAAAAATTCAGCATACTGTTCTTGTGGATTTTAGCACCCGAACAAAGATTAATACAAAATTTCAGCAACACAAGCAATTGTTTGTGTGTAATTCAACTATTGTGATTCATTTCTTGAGAGATGTTCTTTTAGTTCATTTATCAATGTTAACACACACACTTGCATAAAAGTAAAGAGACAATCAATTTACGTGGTTCACCACCAACAAGGTAGGCTACATCCACGGTGATAGGGTTCACTACCCTTTCACTTCAACTTCACTAGTTACTTGTTTATCACAATGCTCTTCAACAGAGCTACAAAGAAGGCTCACTCCCTTACTCACACAATTACAATTCCTTAAGATAAAGAGTAGAATCACTTCTTACTCTACCCAATAGAAACGATGCCTTCCCTATCACTTAGGTTAGGCAACTTCAAAACATACTTCAAAGATATGACCAGAATTTAATGTTCAAAATGATATTTCAAACTATTTCAAGAAACCCATAGTTTCCTTACATAGTATAATACATTTAAAGAAAAATGAGGAATGATATGTCACCTCCAAGTTGATGTATAAACTTTCTTTGATGTATCTTCCAAAACTATTCTTCAAAAGCTTCAAGAATGAGTGATAAGAATAGACCTTTTCTCTAAGATTTGAGAGGATTGTTGCAGAGTGTTTTTCTTGAATTTTCTCTCAAAACTCTCTACTGCTCACCAGAATTTTTCTCTTACTTTTTTCTTTTTCTTTTCTTCCAAAAAGAATCTTTTCTAACGTGATTCTCTATATATTCACATATTTGCATACACCAGAATTTTTCTCTCTTAAAAAATCTTGTTTCTAACGTGAATATCTAGATATTCACATATTTGCATTCACCAGAATTTTTCTTTCTTAAAAAAAATCTTGTTTCTAACGTGAATATCTAGATATTCATATATTTGCATTTACACAGAAACCCTACAATCTTAACCATTGATGCTTTTAATGAATGTGTAATCTTCATCCTCGATCTATATCATATATATATATATATATATATAATATATATATATTCAAAATGATCACACTATGAATACACCAAAATTACCATCATTAATCATGTATACCATTTCAGCCAAGTATTTCACTTCATCCATTCCATGTCATTAGTAAGAATGCCAATATATCACAAATGCATTAGGTTCCAACAATTACACCAGAAGCATTAACCAAAAGGACTCAACATGTCCGCTAGTTGGTTATCCTTCCGGCTGATTAAAGATAAGTTGAAAGGATTGAACTTCGTTCTATAGCCATGCTTTGTCCACATATGGCCGAAGACTTTCGGAGTGTCCTGCATAAGTATCTTGGTCTTGATTTACCACCAATTGTGAGTCACTATAGATCTTCAAAGCTGTTATATTTGCTTTATGGGCCCATTTCATCCCTAGAAGTAATGCTTCGTACTCTGTCTGATTATTCGAGAGTTTAGACTCTAATTTGATAGCTCGCATCTTCGTGTATTGTTGGTTTGGAGAAGTCAAAATTTTTCCTACCCCCACTCTGCTAGCGTTTACTGCCCCATCTACCATCAACTTCCAAGGATCTATTTCCGGTTTACATCTATCGATGCTTGCTTCTGTGAATGATCCCTCTGCCAGGAAATCAGCTAAAGTTTGGGCCTTGATGGCTGACCTGGGCATGAAAGTTATGTCTTGACCACACAATTCGATGGACCACCGAACCATTCTTCCGGATTGATCCAATTTGTGAAAGACTTGTCGTAGCGGCGCATTGGTGTAAACAACAACCGGATGAGACTCAAAGTAGGGTCTGAGCTTTCGCGTAGAAATTACTAATGAGTATGCCAATTTTTTAATATTTGAATATCGCGACTTAGCATCGTTCAAAGCTTTACTCACGAAGTACACGGGATATTGTTTTGACTCTTCCTCCTTTATTAATACTGATGCTACGACCAGATCAGAGAAGGAAAGGTAGAGAAAAAGGGTTTCTCCCATGCTCGGTGATTGCAACAAGGGAAGCCTTGACAGGTGATTTTTCAAATCTTTCCAAGCTTGCTGCACTCCTCGGTCCATTTGAAATAGCTCTTCGAATTCTTCAATGCTTTGAAGAAAGGGAGACACTTCTCTACTGACTTAGAGATAAAACGTCCTAAGGCAGCGATACATCCATTTAAGCGTTGGATGTCCTTTACACATCGGGGTTCCACAAGTCGAGCTATTGCTTCCCATTTCTCTAGATTTGCCTCAATTCCTCTCTCGGATGTCATAAAGCCAAGAAATTTCCAAACTTTACTCCAAAGGCACACTTCGTGGGATTTAATTTAAGGTTGTATTTTGCCAAATTTACAAATGTTTCTTCCAAGTCATCCAGGTGTGACGCTCCCCGCTTAGTCTTGATGACCATGTCATCTACGTAGGCCTCTATATTCCTTCCTATCTGGTATCGAAGTATGTGATTCATCATCCGTTGATAGGTGCCCCATCCGTTGATAGATAGCCTCACGATGCATGAGTCCATACTCGGGAACGAGGTATAACTTGGTGAGATTGTATATCCTTTTCTTGATTTTCTTGACGGACGTTAGTTCAGGGTTTATCATGTTGATTACCCTTTCACCTTTGTCCTTTTGTTGTTGAGTATTGGCTATGTACTCCTTTAGGCATCCCTCTAGGATGAGTCATTCAATCGCTCTCTTCAGGTGGATACAGTCCTCAGTTGAGTGTCTATAATCTCGGTGAAAACCACATAACTTCGTTTTATCCCGTGTAGGGAACGACTGAGGTCTCATCGGGGTTGGATCCCTGACTCCATATTTGTCCTTGATCACTTCTACTAGATTTGCCTTTGGGACGTTCAAAGGTGTAAATGTCTCGAGCCTTTTTCCCCGGCCTTTATCTCTCCTTTCTGAAAAGTTTGGGTGGCCATCTTTCTGTGACTCGTGTGGTTTGACTTTCTTTTTGGTAGTGGATTCCAGTGTACTGCTTTCTGCCAATGCAACTTTCCTGGCGACGTTGAACATTTCACCTATGGTTTCCGGTTTTCTCAGTTGGAGTTCTGTGTACAACATCTTGGATCTGAATTCTCCTTCAAAGCAAGTAATAACAATGTCGTGACTGATCCCCTCTATGTCGTCATACATCTTTTAAATCGTTCCAAAAATGACAGTAGGGACTCGTCATCCTGTTGTTTGATGTTGGCCAAGTCTCTCCGTGTTTTTAGTATTGTCCCGGTCATACTGAACTTATCCAAAAACGTTTTTTCTAAGGTGTACCAGGAATCAATAGTACCTTCTTTGAGAGAAGTAAACCATGTTAGGGCTTTGTCTGATAGAGTGCTGGGAAATGCCTTGCACAGGATTGCCTCATCATTTATGACTAGGCCTATGGCTGATTTATAACGGCACACATGCTCAAGAGGTCGAGTTTGCCTAGAATAAAGGACGAATTATGGGATCTTGAGAAATGGATCGGGAGTAATGCCTTGGATCCATTTGGCGAATGGCCCCAACTCGATGGACCTCGTCCTCTTGACTTTCGTTGTGCTTTTGACCTTATCAGGACCATACTCAATGTATCGCTTCTTGGCCCCTTGCCTCGCAGTAGGTTTCGAAGTGTGGTGACTTTCTCCCACTTCCCTGACTGTCTGGTAATGTTTCTTACCTATTCGTGTTACCCGTTTTTCAGTTTTCTTAGTGGCTATTGTCTGCAAACGCTGGGGAAGCTGATCGGAAGAATCATCCAAGAATGTCAGGGGTGGCAGCTCGGCTCCCGCTTTGCAGAATTCGGATCTCAGTTTTAGCCACTACCGGGAGAGTTCTTACTCTTGTCTTAATCGTTCATTTTCTTTCCGAAGTTCTTGCAACAACTCTTTTTCCTCGCTAATTCTTTTGGAATTTATACAATCTCTTAAATCTTGAGAGGGTCTCTAGGTTTCTTGTTGTGACCCTAACCTATCCATAGCCGAGCGTCACTGGGGAAAGGTAGGAGCTGAGGATTGCGCTACCCTCGTCATAGTTTCGCGAGATAGCGTATGTCGGATGGTGTGTCCATCTTCGCATGAATGTCTAGACATGGTGATTTGTGAGGAAAATAATCGTTCCCGGTAACAGAACCAAACTAATTTGTCAAAAGTTAGTTGGGATATTTAGGTGACTAAGAAAGTTAATTCGCGTTGATTGATCTCCGGAAATTGCGAGGTATCGGGTACCTGCAAAATAGAGAAGGTTCAGTGGGGACGTGGGTTCCCCGTGAACTCTCCAACGATCAAGTCAGTTTAGAGTGTAAAGATTAATTTTAGGATATCTGGTATTGAATGCCTTTACCTTTTTACTCTTCCTCCATTTTATAGTTTTCCTTTTGGGAGGAGGTGATAGAGGAAAAAATGGAATTATGCTCACATCTCCTGTAATTAGAACGTGGAATGTTTTATCATTGACATTATGGAAAACAGGCTTGGATCATGGAGAGAGTGGGAAAATCCACGATTTAGGGCAGTGGAGTCATAAAGTCCATCTTTTACGCTAGTTGTTGACTTCAAATCAACAATAGTGAAGTACAAAGTGCTTAGGCGGTTAGTTTCAATGTTAAATGACGTATTTGCCCTTGATACGTGTTATTTGCTATTCAATATATAACAGAAAGCATATAAATATATATATCCATATATATTTCAGTAGTAGCAAACACACACGTGTGTGTATATATATATATCCAGTGTATATATATATATAATCAGAAACAATATTATAAATAATAAATATATAAAACATAAAGCAATAGGAACATACGTGTGTGTATATATATATAAAATAGTGGCTACAACATATAATATATATAACCTATACATATATATATATATATATATATATATATTATATATATATATATATATATATATGTATGGTTTTTGTTGTGTATATAAAACAGTGGCTACAACATATAATATATATAACCTATACATATATATATATATATATATATATAATATGTATGGTTTTTGTTGTGTATATAAAACAGTGGCTACAACATATAATATATATAACCTATACATATATATATATATATATATATATATATATATATATATGTATGGTTTTTGTTGTGTATATAAACAGTGGCTACAATATATAATATATATAACCTATACATATATATATATATATATATATATATATATATATGTATGGTTTTTGTTGTGTATATAAAACAGTGGCTACAACATAAATATATAACCTCTATATATATATATATATATATATATATATATATAGAGAGAGAGAGAGAGGTTATATATATATATATATTGATTAGTCGAAAATTAGTTTGACGTCACGTGTCGATTGACCGACGTCGTCTGATGATCTCTGCCAAAATATCTCTACTTAGGTGGTTATTTCGCTGGTGCTTTGATGAAGGTTTCCTCCGTAAATATCTGCAAAACAGAGAAGTTCGAGACAAAGGGTGAGGGACCTCCGACGAACCCTCCGATGGTTAAGTCAGTATTCTTAAATCTGACTGGAGAGAGAGAGAGTAACTGAATTTGGCAGAGAGTTTGTTGAGTTATCTTGCCTTACCTTGTGCCCTCATTAGGGGGGTATTTATAGGAATAAATGACCCTAAGAGATTGGCATGTGGTGAAGAATCTGATAATTGTCAGATTCTAAAATATCCCACTATTATAGGGATATTTGTGAGATACTTTTAACCGAATAATCTTAAGATGAACTGTTGGTCAAAAGATATTCTGTGATGAATATTCTGGAAGGATCTTGACTAGCTGGTAGTCAGGATATTGGCGAAGTGGGTTGCCTAGGAGGCAGCATTTGCGGAGTTCGGCTCCTTATTTAGCGGAGTGGTGGGCTCTGATATGCTCGGTGGACAGATACGTTGGGACACGTCAACTCCTTTGCTCCATGTCAGCGTGGGTATTTTTCGCAACCTCTCAGTGGCCTCTCGCCGAAGTGGAAGAGGCTCTTCTTTGACTTTGACGTAAAGAATCACATCGCCGATCTTTCTGTAGATCCAAAGGGATGCTTGCTATATCGGAGTGAAAAAAGTTCTTTGTTTTGTCTAGGTGCTATTGAGATTCCCAAAGTAACGGTTGTAATGATGGCGTTCTCGCTTCCCGAGACTGGAGTAATGATGGCATCTGTAGGGACGTGACGCTTGGTGTGATTGGACCCGCTTGGGGAACGGGTTTGGGCGAAGCGTCTCTGAGAAGCTACGCCCTTTTCATCTTCCCCTCTGTTTATAAATAGCCTTCTTCCCACATTCAAACACATTTCGCACTCATTCCTTTGTGATATTCTAGCTTTCTTCTTCTTGCTGTCAAACTCCCCCAGTGTTCTTCAATATCTTCTTCAACTTATCATCACCACGTAATGGCTACTTTTGAGTTTTGGTTTCCTCTTACCTTTATTTTGTAAGGTTTTTTTTTTCCGCGGGGTAACCAAGAGGGTGCAATATGGGTAGGCTCTGTCATGTTTTTTCCTTCCTTTCTTTTTTCTTCTTGTTTTAGGGCCCATATCTCCTTTCCAGGGTTATTACTGCTTGCTTGTTTTTCTATAATGGGGGGCATTTCAGGCTAGGCAGTGTAGGTTTCTTTGCAAAGGACTTCTGGGTTTAAGACCTTCTTTGAAGTGGCAATTAGGACTGATAGGGTTTTTAATCTTCAAGTCGAAATGTCAAAATGGAGATGCCCACTAGTTAGCGTAGAATCTAGCTCCTCAAAATCCACTTCCGTAGACAGGCCGGCTAATCTGAATCTCAGATCTTCGAGTAGCAATAGTTCATTCGATAAATAAGGCTCTCAGACTGTCCTGGAGATCCACGATGGGATCATTAGGGTTCCGGCAGTCCAGACTCCGGCAGGCGGCTCTACTGTTGATCCCGCCGTTCCTGCTTCAGCCCCTAAAACCACCCACCCAACAACCGTCAGAGCTCTCCAAGGGGAGGACTCTGACTCCGATAGCTCAAAAGACCTCCCAACAACAAAAAACCAATTGTTCGGGGACTTCGCCCTCAAAACTAATACTATTAGCCTCGAATATCCCGTGTTATCCCTAGAGGTCGACTGAAGTAGGTTTAAATTTTTTATAGTGAAGTCATGCAGACTCATGGCTGACGCCTATATACACGTCCCTTATAACCATTTTATTTCAGGCTTGGCCCTACCCTTAGACCCCGCCTTCTGTGATTTTTTAAATTTGGTAAAATGTCAACCTGCCCACGTCCATCAAAATGGAGTCCGATATTTCATTGCTCTGACCGTTTTGTGTAGGAGAATAGGAATATAAATCTCAAAGTTGATCCTGAGAATGTTTTTTACCGTACTTAGGATGAACAACCTAACTCTGTCTTTGAGACCTCACCCAAGTAAGGTCACCCTTTTTTAACCCCCTCCCAATAAGGTTAGTCAGTGGAGAGACCGATGGGTTTGCGTGGAGTCCAGATTGGGCTTCTCGTTCTACCCGAAGTGTAAGGCACTTCGTACATGGTCTCCCTTAAGGAAAACACCCGGTATTCTGACTTCGACATAAAGTTTTTAGATTATGTTCAGAGTGAGTTAGGCGACAACCCTAGAACCCAGTCCAAAGTCTTCTTGTCTAGCGAACTTATCACTGATGCCAGTCGTTACCTCTGCGGGATTGGCGGGTGTGCGATAGATGCACGTCGGAGGGAGCTTGGCTTGGAGGACAATAATGAATACCATGTGTGGAGGCTCCACCCGGGAAGAGTATTCTTTGACGAATGCCCAGAGTGCTCCAACTTGGAAAATGCGGGTTGTCTTGTGGCAAAGGGTAGACTAGGATAATTTTTATTTTAAAGTGTAGATTTCTTTTACCTTAACACTGACTTTGCTTTCCTCTTTATGCAAATATACCTGACAGTTTTGCAGAGCTGCGTGAGGCGGAGAAGCATGCGTGAGGTGCGACCTTTTGTCGGGCTGGCCTTACTCCGGCGAGGGCTGTCGATCGTGCTTCGATTTCAGCAGCGGTTGGAACTTCGTCGGAGGGCACGACCTCTCCTTCTACAACTCTGCAAATGACCTGAAACCCTCCACCACCGAGGTCCACCGATCGTGAAAAGGAGAAGGGGCTTGCTGTTGCCACGTCGAAACGAACCCGTGACGACGGTGAGGTCGTGCCACCAAGGAAGAGACCTTCTCAAGGCGTCCGGCTGTCCAACTCCTCCGACTTGCAGGACAAAGCTCCGCTCACAGCCCGAGCCCTCGCTCTTAGTGCTTCATGGGAGGAAAGCTCTTCGGGGCCTTCTTGGTTGAGGGAAGGGTTCAAACTTCCCAATTCCAGGAGGGACTTGGAGAATCTTGCCCTCGAGGTCCAATGAGCCTCCCCACCCTTGTCCAACCTGCAGCTGACAGATTCCCAGGTGGGGAAAGTTTTTTATAAGGCCGTGTTGCATAGATTGATAGACCATGATCTATCCCAGAACCTTCGTCATGCTTCGATGGGGGTGGATAATACGATGGGCCATATTGGAGCTCATCTGGCACAGGTAAATTTACTTAACGCTGCTGCTTATTTTTAAAGTACCCTCTTTTAACTTTGTTGTTTTCTTTTTTCAAGTCGGCACCTTCATTGGGCACTTCGGTATGATGGCGGCGTCAACGAACACTTCTCGGACTATGATGCTAAGTTTGGAGAAGAAGTGTGCTGACCTAGAGGGCCAACTGTCAGAAAAGAACAAGGTCCTTGACTTAGCCAGAGAGAAACTTCGGACTGCTGAAGAGAACGTAGCCCTGGTCGTTGCTGAGAATGACACAGTCCTCAGATCTGATGTCTTACCAAAAGGCAAATGAAGATCTTAAGGCTCAACTGAGAGACTTCGACCGGCGGCTGAAGGATGCGGAGTCAAGGTGTAGACCTTCGGACTCCAAAGTGGCGTACTATGAAACCGTTGATTACACTGCTAAGGTGGTGGATACCTACCGGACTTCCCCAGAGTTTGAGGATGAACTCTACCGTAGATGCGGTGGGTTTTATGACAAGGGATGTGCGCATATACTTCGTCAATTCCACAACCTCATTCCAGATAAGGCATTGATGTGCAGAGCTTTTCAATGGTCCTATGCCAACCCAGAGTTTAGGAACGGTTGCGACTTCGTCCCTTTTACCGAAAGTGAGCTGGCGGAGATAGCTGAGGCAGATCAAAAAGTGGGAAGGCAATGGGCCCCGCCAGCACCAGTGTACCCAGATCTGGTGGAGCTATGTGATCAATACCGCTAGCAGCCTGAGGAGTCTGAGGCTATGCAAGTGGAGCCTTTGACGACTGTAGGTCCTACATCAGAGACAGAGGCTGCGGTTGAGAGTAGGCCTACCCCGGTGGTGGAGGAAGTTTTGTTAAGTGAGGGTACTTCGGCTGAGGCTACTCTACCTTCGACCGAAGTCCCTGTGACTATAATAGAGTAGGATCTTTTGAATAGAGTTTTGTTCCTTTCTATTATTTTGTTGTGTCTTGACTTCGAGTCTGATGACTAAGTTTAACTTTTTAACTCCAAGAATGACTCGTACTGAGAGTAGGATTCCATGATTGACTCTGAAACCTATTTAAGTTCCATGATTAACTCTGAAACTTTTAACTCCAAGATTAACTCGTAGTGAAGTAGATTCCATGATTGACTCTGAAATTTATTTCAGTTCCATGATTAACTCTGAAACTTTTTAACTCCAAGACAAAGTGAAGTAGATTCCATGATTGACTCTGAAATTTATTTAAGTTTCATGATTAACTCTGAAACTTTTTAACTCCAAGATTAACTCGAAGCGAAGTAGGATTCCATGATTGACTCTGAAATTTATTTAAGTTCCACGATTAACTCTGAAACTTTTTAACTCCAAGATTAACTCGAAGCGAAGTAGGATTCCATGATTAACTCTGAAATTTATTTAAGTTCCACGATTAACTCTGAAACTTTTTAACTCCAAGATTAACTCGAAGTGAAGTAGGATTCCATGATTGACTCTGAAATTTATTTAAGTTCCATGATTAACTCTGAAACTTTTTAACTCCAAGATTAACTCGAAGTGAAGTAGATTCCCTGATTGACTCTGAAATTTATTTAAGTTCCATGATTTACTATGAAACTTTTTAACTCCAAGATTAACTCGAAGCAAAGTAGGATTCCATGATTGACTCTGAAACCTATTTAAGTTCCATGATTAACTCTGAAACTTTTTAACTCCAAGATTAACTCGAAGTGAAGTAGATTAAACTCCTGAAGTCAACTCAAAAGTATATTTCATTTTTAAACTCAGCGAAGTGACCTATTATCAAGATTATTCAAAATATTTTTTCAAGTGGTTGGCATGCCATGGATTGGGCAGTATCTTTCCTTCCTGGTCCATGAGACGAAAAGTTCCAGGGCGCACTTCGCCCTTGATCAAATAAGGACCTTCCTAGTTTGGTGACAATTTGTTTGCCTTGATTTGCCTAGTTGTTCCTTCGATCTTCCTTAGTACCCAGTCTCCGATGCCTAGTGGTCTTTTCACCAAGCTTTTATCATGTGTCAGCTTGGTTTTTTGCTTGAAATCCTCCATTCTTAGCCGCGCTGCAATCCTTCTTTCTTCGAGTAAGTCCAAGTCTAGGCATCGCTGTCGCTTGTTAGTTTTTGTGTCGTAGGTGGAAACACTGTATGAAGGGAGTGCGAGTTCGGCTGGAGATATGGCTTCTGACCCGAATACCAAGGGGTATGCTGTTTCACTAGTGGGGCCCCTAGCCGAAGTTCAAACTGCCCATAATATTGCTGGGAGTTCATCGACCCATTTGTTAGACTTTCCTTCTAGATTTTTCTTTAACGCTGTGAGACCTATTTTATTCGTTGCCTCTGCCTATCCGTTGCATTGGGGATGGGCCACCGATGATTTCCAATGTTTGATACCCAAGCGGGTGCACTCCTCCGTGAATTTAGTGGAAAACTGCGTGCCATGGTCGGTTATCACGGCCCGTGGTACCCCATACCTGCAAAACATGAAATCGTGTAAAAAGTTAAGAGTGTTTTCCTCCATAGGGGCTGCTAGTGACTTCGCTTCAATCCATTTGGAGAAATAATCTACAACTACTATCAAATATTCGTTTCCTCTAGACTTGAGGAACTTGCCCATCAAGTCGATTCCCCACATGTCGAAAGGTCATGCGGCCAAGACAGGAATTTGAGGAACGGATGGTAGTCGAGGTATTTTGCCAAAGCTTTGGCAGACCTTGCAGTGTTTAACGAAGTCCTCTTCGTCTTTCCGTAGTGTTATCTAGTAAAACCCTTGGTTTAAGACTTTCTCCGCGTGGGATCTCGATCCAGGATGTCTACCACATCTTCCCTCGTGCATTTCTTCCAGCACTGACTTCGTAAGGTCTGGTGGGATGCAGCGAAGTAAGGGTCTCGTGAAAGAACGACGATACAGGCTATCGTTGATCACTGTGTACCGAGTTGCTCGTCTTTGTATTTACCTTGCTCTGCTTTTATCTTCGGGCAAGATGTCAGAGGATATAAAATCCCTTAATTCATAGCCGAGGGCTGATTGTTGTAATGGCAAAACAGACTCCGGTGAGGAAAGAAGCTCTACGGGTACGCCCAAGTCGTTGGGGGATTCTCCCAAAGCTATTTTTGCCAACTTATCCGCTGCCTCGTTAAGACTCTGATCTATCTTCTTTAACGTGAAATATTGGAATTGGGCGATCAAGCGGTCAATCTTCTTCGCATACACCTTTAAGCTATCAGAATTCACAAAGTATTCACGATTCACCTGCTTGACAACGACCTGAGAGTCGCTGAAGACTTCCACGGCTTCTATGCCAGCCTCTAGAGCCCATTGTAGTCTAAGGACGAGAGCTTCGTATTTGGCCTGGTTGTTAGACAGGGGATAATTGAGTATTATACTCAGATTCTCTTCATATTGTCCAAAAGGGGACTTCATCTTAACGTCCACTCCGACGCCCTGGGAGTTAACTGCTCAGTCAACTGTCATCACCCAGGTGTTCCTCTTCATGTGAGAGGATACTGGCTCTTCGGGGGAAGATGCTTCCGTGAAGGATAGTTTGGTGAGAAAATCTAACAAGGCTTGCGCCTTGATTGCTGTTCGGGGAGCAAACTTGAGGTCGTAGCCGCATAGCTCGATGGACCATCGAAGCAATCCTTCTGAATTGGTCTAATTTGTGAAAAACTTGCTTTAGTGGATGATTGGTGTAGATAACAACGGTGTGGGATTCGAAATATGCACGAAGTTTCCTTGTGCTGATAACCAACGCATACGCCAATTTTTTTATCCGCGAGTAACGTACTTCGGCATCTCGAAATACTAGGCTGATGAAGTAAACAGGTAGTTGCTTATCTTCTGAGTTCCTCACCAAAACTGATGCCACCGCTTGCTGCGAAACGGACAAGTATAGGTACAGTACTTCACCCGATTTAGGCGGACTAAGTAAGGGCAACCTTGCCAAATAATTTTTTATTTCTCCCCAGGCTTTGGTGCATTCTTCGTTCCATAGGAAAGTTTTTCCTGAGGCTTTCAATGTTTTGAAAAATGGTACACATCTTTCGGCCGATTTGGAAATAAATCTCCCTAATGCAGCTATGCATCCATTTAACCTCTGAATGTCTTTAACACAGCGAGGCTCTACGAGCGTCAATATAGCATCGACTTTGAGTGGATTGGCCTCGATGCCCTGTTCTGACATCATGAACCCCAGGAATTTGCCGGACCTTACTCCGAAGGCGCACTTCGACAGATTTAACATTAACCTGAACTCCGATAGGGTAGCGAATGTTTCCCTCAAGTCTTCTAGATACGTCTCTACATTTCTACCAACCTATCGCTGCAGAATTTTGTTCATCATCCTCTGATAGGTTGCCCCAGCGTTCTTATGTCCGAAAAGCATTACGTTGTAGCAATAAATACCTCCGGCTGCCCGGGAAGAGGTATGAATCTGATCTTGTGGCCACATGCCAATTTGGTGGTACCCTGAGAAGGTGTCCATAAAGCTAAGGAATTCATACCCTGATGTTGAATCTACAAGAGCATCGATACGGGGAAACGGATAGCAATCCTTGGGGCAAGCTTTGTTTAAGTCCTTGTAGTCCACACACATCCTCCATTTCCCGTTAGATTTTTTCACCATTACTACATTCGCTAACCAAGAGGGGTAGTCTACCTCCCGTATGAAGTTAGATTCTAACAACTTCTGCACTTCAACCCACATGCCCTTAATTTTGTCTTTGCCGAACTGTCGTGATTTCTGCCTGACAGGTTTAAACGTGGGATCGATATTTAGCCTGTACTCCGCGACGTCTGCTGATATCCCCAGCATGTCCTCAATTCGCTAGGCAAAATTGCGGAGATGATTCGAAAGGAATTGTGCTATTTGTTGTCTCGAGGGAGGTGGCATACTGTTTCCTATCCGTACCTTCATATCAGGGTAGTCGGGATGAATCGTAACTTCGTCATACTCCTTTGATTCTAGCTCGATATTGCCGGCACAACCCGATTGGGACGAAGTACCATTCGACCTTGCTTCCTTTATTGCTAACATGGGCGCCACCATAGGAGATGGTGCGGCAGCCTTTTGCTTTTGAGACTTGAAGATGTGCGCCATGAGGCTTTTGGGGCTACTCTTCACCCAGCTGATTCCGTTTTTCGTCGCAAATTGCACTTGCTGATGCGAGGTTGAAATGATCAATTCGAAGGCGGAGTACGCTAGTATGCCCAAGATGGCGTTGTAAGGGGAGTCAACGTCTACTACGTAAAATTTAATCTCCTCTTCGCGAGAACAGGCATCGGATCCTAGAGTTACGTTAATTCTGATCGTACCTTTGACTCTGATTTTATAGGCTGTGAACCCTTCTAGGACTATGTTGCTGGGTTTCAACCACGCGTCCTCCATACCCATTTCTTTGAAACACGTGTAGTAAAGTATGTTCTTGGTCGAACCGGTGTCGATCAGCACTCTCCTTACTCAGCATTTGTAGGCACCTTCTGCGGCCATACCCACCTCCAGAATAATGGGGGTAACTCGGGCTTCTTCATTCAGCTCCAGGTCTTGGTCGAAGAAAGTTATGGGTTCGTGGGATAGTCTGTCAAAGTGAGATACAAGCACATGTTTGTTCGGGTTGTGGATTTTTCGCTTTATCTACTTGATGGAAGAGAACTGAGGTGTTAGGACCTCGATTACTCTCTCGGTCCTATCCTTGGGCGGTTCCGTGAGGTATTCTTTCAGATGTCCTTCGCGTATCAGTCTCTCAATTGTACTTTTTAACTGAATACAATTTTCGGTCGTGTGACCGTAATCCTGGTGGAATCCGCAGTACTTCAACTTATCTTTAGTAGGAGCGTTCTGAGTTCGCATAGGCCGATGGTCGTGAACCCCGTACTTCTGCTTGATTACGGCAACGGGATTCTCCTTTGGGATATTCAGCGATGTGAATGACTCAGTCTTCCTCGTTCTGTTTTTGCCCTTTCGATCTCGAGGGGAGTTGTTTGGGTTTTTCTCCTTTCTTTTATTCTGCGCTCCATGTGCGCTATCTTCGGCCAGCGCAACTTTTCGCGCCACTCTGAATACTTTGCCGATGGTTTCGGGCTTCTGAAGTTGGAGTTCTGTGAATAACATCTTCGATCGGAATCCTCCCTCGAAACAAGTGTTCGCTGTATCTTGGCTGATTTCCTCAATTTCGTCATATGTACGTTTAAAACGCTCCAGGTATGCGAGGAGAGTCTCGTCCTCCCTCTGCTTAATGTTGGCGAGGTCCCTTCTCATCTTTGGAATCTTCCCTGCGGTGTTGAATTTGTTTAGAAATGATTTTTCCAAGTTGCGCCACGAGTCTATTGTTCCGAGTTTGAGCGACGCGAACAAAGTTAAAGCTTTATCGGACAAGGTGTTGGGAAAAGCTTTACAAATGACGGCCTCGTTATTTCTTACCAGCCCCATGGCATACTTGAAACGACAGATATGTTCTTGGGGTCTACTCGATCCGGAGTATAGGATGAACTGGGGAATTTTAAGCGAAGGATCCGGAATCGCGGAGTGGATCCACTTGGTGAATGGGCTGGTTTCTGCCAGGGTACTCTTCTTGGACTGGTCTCCGCTTGTCATGTTTGGACTATACTCCTTTCTATGTCTCTTTGAACGATGTGTGTGTCGGTGGCTCTTTTCTCTTGCCTGCTTGCCCGTCGGTTGGCTCTCACCGACTTCGCTAGCTGGTCGAAACATTATCTTTTTGGACGGGGTATTCCGATCCCTGGTGTGCTTGCTCATTGCGGTAGGTGACTTTAGTAGCGATGGTCGGTAGCGATCCCCATCATCGACAGGGGCAGCTGGCGGAGTTAAGCCTTGCTTGACGAACTCCGTTTGGAATTGCAACAATTGTCGTGAGAGATCGCGCTCCCTGCGAAGCTGTTTAACCTCTTTATGCAGGTCGTCGAGGTCCTTAGCGTATTCAATGCTGTCGTACTTATTCTCGTTTACTCCTTTACGAGTTTCTGGAAGTCCGCGAGAGGCCTCCTGAGGTCCAATGCGTTCAACGATCGAGCGGAAATGAGGCCTCTCAGGGGCTGACTTGGTATGATAAGCTTCTGGATGAGTGGCGGGAACAGTGGCATCGAACTGGTGTCCATGCTTCGCAGATCGCCCATACATCTCCTGTTTAAGAAAGAGATGGACGAAGGTTTTTTGTTGTTTCCCGGTAATGGAACCAAACTGATTCGTCGAAAATTGGTTTGATGCCACGTGTCAATTGACCGACGTCGTCTGATGATCTCTGCCAAAATATCTCTGCTTAGGTGGTTATTTCGCTGGTGCTTTGATGAAGGTTTCCTCCGTGAATATCTGCAAAACAGAGAAGTTCGAGATAGAGGGTGAGGGACCTCTGACGAACCCTCCGATAGTTAAGTCAGTTTTCTGAAATCTAACTGGAGAGAGAGAGAGAGTAACTGAATTTGGCAGAGAGTTTGTTGAGTTATCTGGCCTTACCTTGTGTCCTCGTTAGGGGGGTATTTATAAGAATAAACGACCCTGAGAGATAGGCATGTGGTGAAGAATCTGATAATTGTCAGATTCTGAAATATCCCACTGTTATAGGGATATTTGTGAGATACTTTTAACCGAATAATCTTAAGATGAACTGTTGGTCAAAACATATTCTTTGAGGAATATTTTGGAAGGATCTTGACTAGCTGCTAGTCAGGATATTGGTGAAGTGGGTTGCCTAGGAGACGGCATTTGCGGACTTCGGCTCCTTATTTAGCGGAGTGGTGGGCTCTGATATGCTCGGTGGACAGATACGTCGGGACACATCAACTCCTTTGCTCCACGTCAGCGTGGGTATTTTTCGTAACCTCTCATATATATATATATATATATATATATATATATATATAATATATATGGTTTTAGTAAAACAAAGCTAATCTAATATATATATATATATATAAAGCAGTATATATAAAAAAGATATTGTGCAATGTGTATATATAGTTCACATATATGTACAATACAATAAAAAAAAAAAAACTATATATATAATATATCATGTAAACTATATTTCATGTATATATATACATAATATATCTATATATGCATAAAAGATTATATTTTTAATAAATATATATGTTATATTTAATTCTTTTAAAAATATTTAGTTTATAAATGTTATACATATTAAATTATGTATTATATATATATATATATATATATATATATATATATATATATATATATATATATATCTATATATATATATATATAGTATATCTATCACTCTATATATAATAAAAAAAATTTACTTAATTTAGTAAATAACAAATATATTTTTATTGTAGTTTTTAATACATAGCAAAGTAACAACACTACACAATAAAGTAGTATAAACACTAACAAATATATATAATAGGTGCATATATATAATTTATACTATAATAGCAAATGATAATAAACAATATATAAGAAATATTATTTGTTCCACTTCGGGTGGTTATTAATATTTGACATTTTAATCAAATTTATTATCATTATATGTATTTTTCCACCAGCAACTATTACCATGATTATATATACATGACCTCTTCTGGGATTATGAGTTATAAAAACATTTTTTTGGATAAATGAATATGTTTTTCAAGTCCAAATTTCTTTCTATCATAACATAATTTATTCATTTACGGATTATAATCTTGTAATCTCGTACTTTTGGAAAAAACGACCATATTTAGGTAGTCAAAATTTTCTTTTAAATAATTTTCTCGATGATTGAATATTTTACCTCGATGGTGTCTTTTGGACTCATCATAGGTAGATGATTCTCGTGATCTAATTTTCAACAAATAATTTCATCTAGTAATTTCAAGAATTACAAATTCAAGATTAATAAGAATTGACATACATATTTATTCTTGAATTCAACTTCAAACAATATCTTAAACCGGTAGAACTTCGTCCTGATAACGTATTATAAAACTATAACTACCAAAAGTAAATTACTAAGAAATATAATATAGAGATCAAAGGAAAGAAGACATTCTTTCTCTTCTTGTATATCTTTTTATCTCTTCCCAAACACATACAAACTACCCGATATGTATAGGGATAAATATGTGTAACCTATATACACATATACATACAAATATAAATATATACATATGTTACAAACTTAATTCCATGGAGGTTATATAGACGTAGTAGAAGTTATATGGAGAATGTGAAAGTAGTGGGAGGTCACAAAATTACGGACATACTAAACAATAATATGATTTATAAAAATTAGGATAAACTATCTTAATTGCACTTCTTAGATATCAGAATCCAACTTTTGCACCTCAAAATTTTTGTACTTATAGTGCCATTAAGGTTTTAAAACGTCCCACTACATGCACCTCTGTTAAGTCAAATCGTTAAGTCTTTAATTTGATCGTTAGTCAATTTTTTTTTACTATTTGACATCATTCCAGTCATGGGCATTTTTGTTTAATTTTTTTAAAAAAATTCATTTTTCTTAATTTTTTTCTCTCACCTTCTTCTTTCTCTTTTCTCTCTCTTCCTTCTTTCTTTTTCCATTAATTTAATTTTTTTCTCTCTCTTCCTCTTTTCTCTCTCTCTTCTTCCTTTCTCTCTCCTTCATCTTCCTCTTTCTTCTATCTTCCTTATTTCTCTCTCCATTAATTTAATTATTTTTTTCTCTCTTCCTCCTTTCTCTCTCTCATTTTCTTCTTCATTTCTCTCTCTTCCTTCTTTCTCTCTCCTTCTTCCTTCTCATTTCTCTCCCACAGTCATGACCACCATTTCACTTTATATTGTCTCTACCATGAGAAGATGATTTCATCGTAGCTCCACTTGAAGAAACATCCATGGATTTAGTGAAAGAAGTTGAAAGATAGGTGTAAAAATCAACAATCCTTTTGAGATTATTGTTAAGCTATCTTATCAAACCCACATTTCTGATCAAATTATGTGGGTTTTTTGACTCGTAAGTCTAATTAATCTCTGTGATTAACGTTCTATTCTAATCTAATATGTTCTGAAAACGAAGCATATCTAAAATATCTCATCTTCAACTTTTCAACTTTTTGACTCGTACCATTACCTTTTTCCCTTCCATTTCACTCAATGATGCACTGCCAGACTTCTTCTCTCTAGAAACCATCATTCAAAAGAAACAACAAAGAACACTTCATTTTAGCATAAAGAAAATCTATACTAATTACAATATATATATATAACTCTGACCCATAAAATTGAATGATTTTGAGAAGTGGACAATGATTAAAGCGAAAATGGTGGTCATGACTCTGGGAGAGAAATGATGAGGAAGAAAGAGAGAGAAATAAGAAAGAGAGAGAAAGGAAGAAGAAAAAGAGAAAAAAAAATTAAATTAATGGAGAGAGAAATAAGAAAGAGAGAGAAAAGAGGAAGAAGAAGGAGAGAGAAAAAAATTAAGAAAAATGAAAAACAATTAAGAAAAATTGGACAAAAATGCTCATGACTGGAACAGTGCCAAATAGTAACAAAAAGTTTTAACAGCAAAAGTAAAGACTTAACGGTTCAGCGGAGTATGTAGTGGGACGTTTTGAAATTTCGATGGCACTATAAGTGCAAAAATAATTTGAGGTGCAAAAGTTGGATTATGAGTTCTAAGAAGTACAATTATGATAGTTTACCTTAAAAATTATAATAATATTTAGTTTTTTTAAAAAAATATTATTTTATCTTTTCACTTTAATTTTTTTTTCATTTTAAAAATTACACACATTCATGTCTAATAATCTTTTATAATTTTATTATGAATTTTTCATTTTTATATTTATATATTACTTTTATTATAATTTTTTTGTTATTATATTTTATACCAAAATATATAATTATGAATTTTTAAAGTTATTTTCCTTACCAATTATGACTTTTTCGAAAATATGAGAAAAAAATTTAATTTAAAATTTATAAAATATTTTTCTACTTCAATAATAATAGTTATTTTTTATATATATTTCAACTTTTTATTAATTTATAATTAAATAATATATTTAATACAATATTTATATGTAATTTAAAAAAATACACACAATTTACACATTAAATATATACAATTAATACTTAATGTGTATATTGTGTATATGGAAAGAGGAAAGACAGTTGTAAGATTTTGATTGGATTTTATAAAAGTATGACAATGTCTTCGTGTGTGTGTGTATATATATATATATATATATATATATACAACACACAGTTAGATCATAAGAAAGATAATCTGAACTGTTGCATAATTCATTGTCTTTATATATATATAGACAGAAATAATATTAATATATATATATATATATATATATATATGTGTGTGTGTGTGTGTGTGTGTGTTTGCTATTAAAGAAAGCTTTTTATATATTTTAGTTCCCTTTATTGTTTAGGACTTCCGTAATTGAAAATAAAAATAATTTTTACTTGAATGTTAGATGAGTGCTATTTAATATGCAATCATTATTATTATTTCTTATGTTACTTATATATTATTATTTTATTATAATATTTTTTTATTTGCTTAAAAAATATGGATGAAGATATATGTTTTGCCCACAGTGCAACTACTCACATTATTCTTTAAAAAAATATATATATATTTCATTGCAATAAAGATGATTGATGCATATGTTACTATAATTTCGGATAGTATAAAAATAATTGAAGGCTTCGAAAGAATCATTATAATGTTATCCAATGGAACAAAATTAAATATATTTTCTTCAAGATTGTACTACACAAGAATAAATGCAATTGAAATACATTCAATAAACTAGAAGTTTATTGATTCAATTAAATTCACTATTTGGTATGACTGAGTGGGACATCCCGATTTAAGAATGATGCGAAATATTATTGAAAATTCGCATGGACAATCATTGAAAAACTTGAAGATTTTTTAATCAAAAGAATTTTCTTGTGCTGCTTGTTCTCAAGGAAAATTGACTATTAAATCATCACCAACTAAAATTGGAATTGAATATCCAACATTTTTAGAAGAATTCAAGGTGACATATGTGGACCAATTCACCCATCATGCGGACCATTTCGATATTTTATGGTTCTAATATAGGCATCTAGTAGATGGTCTTATATTAGCTTACTATCAACTCGCAATCTGACATTTGCGAGATTGCTTGATCAAATTATTAAATTACGAGCACAATTTCTATATTATACAATTAAAACAATACATTTGGATAATGTTGATGAGTTCTCATCTCAAGTTTTCAATGATTATTGTAAGTCTATTAATATAAGTGTTGAACATCCTGTAGCTAATGTTCATACACATAATGGGTTAGTTGAATTTTTATTAAAAGACTTCAATCGATAGTTAGACATATACTTATGATAACTAAATTACCCATTTTGGCATAGGGTCATGCAATTTTGCATGCAGCAGCACTTGTATGTGTTAGACCAACAAGTTATCATAAATATTTTTCATTGCAATTGGCTTATGGTTGAGCCAAATATTTCTCATTTTAAAATTTTTAGATGTGCGGTATATGTTTCTATTGCTCCACCACAACACACAAAAATGGGTCCTAAAAGAAGATTGAGAATATATGTTGGTTTTGATTCTTCATCCACAATTTGTCGATTGGCATTTTGATGAGTCAATGTTCCCGAGATTAGGGGGAGAAAAAGAAAAATAGCTTGGTAAAAAATATTACATGGAATACTTTGCAACATCTTGATACTCGTACAAATAAGTGTGAACTTGAAATTCAAAAGATAATACATTTGCAAAGTATAGAAAATCAACTGCCAGATGCATTTACCGACCTAAAGAGAGTGACTAAGTCACATATACCAGCTGAAAATACTCATATACGGATTGATATCCCAGAATGACAATCTATAAATGAAATAGCAAATCAGTCTATAGCACGCCAGAAGTGTGGTAGACCAATTGGTTCAAAAGATAAAAATTCCCGTAAAAAAAGAGAGCAAATGTTAATAATGAACCCAAGTTTAATACTCCAAAAGAGTCAAGAGACATAAAAAATAAAATAACTCCAGAAGAAGTTCATGTACCTAAAGATATTGAAAATATCGAAAAAATAGATAATGATGAGATCTCAATTAATTATGTCTTAATGGGGAAACGATTGAACCAAGAAAAAATAATTATCGATAATGTTTTTGTATATAATATAGCATCAACTATTATAAATGAAAATGATTATAATTAGCCTACATCTATTGATGAATGTCGACATAGAAGTGATTGACTGAAATGAAAAGATGCAATTCAAGCAGAATTAAACTCACTTACAAAATTGAAGTTTTTATACCCATAGCCTGAACACCTAAAGATATCATACCGGTAGGGTATAAATGGGTATTGGTATGGAAAAAATGAAAAAAATAAAATTGTGAGATATAAACACGTCTTGTTGCACAAGATTTTTCTCAAAGACCGGGATTTACTATGAGGTCACTTGTTCTCCTGTGGTGGATGCAATTACATTTTGTTATCTCCTTAGTCTGGCAGCTAATGAGAAACTTGATATGCATGGGTCTTATGAATGTAGTTACACCCTATTTATATGGCTCATTTGATAGTGATATCTATATGAAAATCTCTAAAGGATTTAAAAAGCCTGAAACATATAAATCAGATTCTCGAGAATTATATTTAATAAAATTACAAAGATCTTTGTATGATTTAAAATAGTTGAGACGAATATGCTACAATCTCTTAGTAAATATTTATTGAAAGAAGGTTATCAAAATAACCAAATGTATCTGTGTTTATTTATTAAGAAAGAAAAATCAGATTTGCTATAATTCTTGTATATGTTGATAATTTTAAATATTATTATAACCCTTAAAAAATTTTAAAAGTAGAAATTTTTTAAAAAAAGATTTTGAGATGATAGATCTCATAAATACAAAATTTGATTATTCAATGTGGAAATAATCAAAGAGAGTCTTTTAGCTAAAAAATAATGCAAATAAACTCTTCTAAATTGGAATCTTCCACTAGTAGTTTGATTATTCAATGTCGGTGAATTATCTTCACCTCCTATTTTAAATCCAAAAAGTATTATCTCCCAAAAAAATGTCTTATGTTCATGTTTTTTTAGTGTCACTTAGTTAAAATTTTCATTGTATAATTTGTTCTAAAAAAATATGAAATAGAATATATGATTCTGGTTGTTAAAAAAAAATTGGAAAACTCATAGATATATTATTGTGGGTAAGAAATAGAATTTTGTTATGTATATATTTTTAGTTGTACTTTAAAAAGAGTTGGAGGTAAATAATACTTAAGGACAGAAATGGATCTATAAGGGCAACGGCAAATCAATTTGGCTTATCTCTATTTCTTTGCACCTTCAAGGTACATTCCATTTCCGTTCCTAAAAACTGAGTCAACTCACTCCGCCCTCCTCTGACCTCTCCTCCTTCCCTTCTTCTTCTCATCCTCTTCTTCCTGCTCTGTTAAAACCCTAGACCTGTATACATACATACACCATTTGTTGTATATTGTATTTGTATTTGTATTCTTACTACTGACTTAATTTCAGTCTGAATTTGTTTTTTTTTTTCTCTTATCAATTTAATTGACTTTATCAAACACCGATTCATTTCTCCGGCTGCGGAATTTATATTTCTTAAATAATTAGTGACTATGTCGTCGGAGATCGAGGTTGTGGAGGAATTCGAATCAAGAGATCATGGCCAATCGACATCTTTGGCAAACAGTGCCGGCGAAATAGAGGAGGAGAGTTTGAGGAATGATGTCTACACGGCCGCTGCTTACGGTGATATGGAGAAGCTTCAAAGATTGGTGGAGAGTGAGGGTTGCTCTGTCTCCGAACCTGACAATCTTGGCTACTACGCCCTTCAGTGGGCTGCCCTCAATAACCGTACCGCTGCAGCTCGATATATCATTGAGGTTAAAAAATTTTACTTTGATATTCTCGATTTTCATTTCAATGCTTTTTTTTTTTAATACTCTAGGTATGTGTGTGTATATATATATTTGGAGCTATTTGTCTCACTGATTAGTTGGTTCACCGTCTGCAGCATGGGGGAGATGTCAATGCTGCAGATAATACAGGGCAAACGGCTTTGCACTGGAGTGCTGTTAGGGGTTCAATCCAAGTTGCTGAGATTTTACTTCAAGAGGGTGCTAGAGTTCATGCCGCTGATATGTATGGCTATCAGGTCAGGTTGTTTTCCTTTTCTTATTTTGCATTGCCGTGAAATGAAAATTTATAAAATGGAACTTTATGGCTTCAACAATATATATATTCTCTAACATGGAGTTTTCTTGCATAACTTCTGATATGTTTGTCATGATTATTTAATCTGAAGAATGGTTACATGGATGAGGATCACACGTTTGTGAGATTGTGATTGACATTGACTTTGCTTTTATTGCAGACTACTCATGTTGCTGCACAATATGGTCAGACATCTTTCCTTTATTACATT
The DNA here is from genome assembly GCA_027405835.1 of Asclepias syriaca. Classification (NCBI taxonomy): domain Eukaryota; kingdom Viridiplantae; phylum Streptophyta; class Magnoliopsida; order Gentianales; family Apocynaceae; genus Asclepias; species Asclepias syriaca. The sequence goes on along the minus strand of CM049927.1, from coordinate 4,022,564 downwards.
GTAACAAAGTGGAATGCAGATCCTGATGTCCCTGATAATGATGGAAGGAGCCCTTTGCATTGGTATTAGAAATTTAACCTCTAACTTTCATTAACTGATTCTTTTACTCGCTTTACCCTTTTTGCTCCCTAAAGAAGAAACATAGGGAAACAAGCAACTCACTTAGCATGTTACCTATGTATTAAAGCAAGATCAGGTACATTTTTATGTGTCAGTCATACTAAATAGTAATTGGTTGTGAAGCTTTTAAATTTACATTTGAAGATGAAGTACAAGATTGTGGACAATTGATGTTAAGTCTATGATCATGGTTGGTACTACCTTTTGGCATATTCATTATGAAAATGGTTTATAGATCGCAGGAGAAACACCAGAAGTTTGGTGTTTGCACAAGGGAATCTCTTTTTTCTTTGAATTTCCACTGATAAATGTTAGGTCTTATTTATTAAAAGGTTTTCAGGTTTTAGAATGAAAGTATTGTGTTTCTTCATTGTTGAATTACTTTTGGAATCTAATTCTGGTACGAGTTTTCATAGGGGCCCTAGGCTGTTTAACCAATTTATGCAACAAGCTTCCACTACTATTTGATTTATAACAGGTTGGGCTAGAAATGTGAATTTTTTCTGTCCAACCTACTCCTATGTTATGCTAGGCTTGTAATTGGATACATCTGTGTCCTTAGCTTGTATCTGTATTCTGATGTTGCAAGCAACTTGCATGCTTATGCTTGAGTCTGGATTACTGACCTATTCAATTTGATTGAAAACTCTCTTGATCATAAAAATAGCAAGAAATTTTACCTTTTCTGTTATCCATGTATATTTTGAGTTTCATAACGTAACATTGTCCATGTATTGGGAATGAGCAGTTGAAGAAAATTTATCTTCTCCTTTCTCCATTCTTGCTACTGTAGGGCTGCATACAAGGGTTTTGCCGATAGTATACGTCTTCTGCTATTTTTGGATGCTCATAGGGGAAGACAGGATAAAGAGGGTAGTTATATGTACTTCTTTTCTTAGCCTCAATTTTAGAAGTTGAAGAAGAAATATGCTGTAGTGCAATGCCATTAGTACCTGACTGGAGATCTATCTATTTGTTTGTACATGCCTTTAGGTTGTACTCCTCTTCATTGGGCTGCAATTCGAGATAATCTAGAAGCGTGTACTGTATTGGTGCAGGCTGGGAAAAAGGAAGATCTCATGTTGACAGACAACACTGGCCTCACACCAGCACAACTTGCTGCAGAAAAAAATCACAGACAAGTTGCTGTTTTCCTTGTAGGTATCCTATAAACTTGTATGTACGTAGCAGTTATGTGCTGATTAGTTTGAATTTAGGTTAATGTTTTTTATTGCTTCTCAATTATGAAAATTATTATTAATCTAAAAGGAAAAAGATGAAAAATTCTCTTAGTTTGTGTCAGTACATTTGTGTCTGAAAAGTACTGCTACATATCAGTAATTTCACAACCCTTCAAGTGAAGGATAGGATTTTTTTTATGAATTTACTAATGTTTATTGCCCTCTACTCTTGTAATTAATTGACTAATATTTATATTTTTCTTTGCAATCATTCATTTGCCTGTGAATGCTCTATGGTGCTTGATTGAGTTTCTGCCTAGTTGGCTTTCGTTTATCAAATTTATTTCATCTTTTAAATTATTTATTTACTTTAATGTTTAGGCCTTCTGCAAAATGTAACTTTCAGGGAAATGCAAGACGCTTACTTGATAAACGTTGTGATGGGAATAGTCGCTTTGGGAAATTGTCCAAGTTGGGACTTGCTCCAATACTGTGGTGTATAATTTTTCTGTTACTTATGACCTATATTCATTCAGTCATCATGGGTACATTTCAGGATCTTATTCATTTTTTCAGTTGTTCCCTATCAAGATATTGTTTCAAAACATCATGTGCCTCACTTTTATGCACAGCTCCAACTTTACCAAAGTTAACATCTGGCTTAGCTTTTCTTGCGTGGTTGGGTGTCCTCTCAGCAACTGCTGGATTAGTGTTGTTCTATAGGTGCAGCAGGTAATAATTTTTCAAAAATTAGAAGTCATGTTTAATCTCTCTGCTTTAACTTGTATCCTCGGCCTGATGATTGTATTTTTAGGAAAAGAATTTGAGGGTCTATTTGTACAAGCACGTTCTTTTTGGGGGGAAAATTGCTTCTAAACTTTGACCAACGTTTTTACGTATTTAAAAAATAGCATTTCAATGTATTAATTAAAATTTTAGTATTTAATTATAGAAATTTAAAATTCAAATGTTCAAATTTAAGAAAATACATCTAATCTATTTTTCCACCAAAATTTAAAGTTAACGTAATGATTGTCAAATTAACCCTCAAATTTTCAATCTCCCTCTTGGGGGGGGGGGGGGGGGGGTGCATCGCAATTTGTGTGTTTGCTGGTGTTCTGTTCTGTGGTTTAGCCTATTTGGTCAAATTTACATCGAAAGTGCTGGATTGGTTTCACAGATAGATTAGAACAAGTTTTTGGGTTAAACATTTGATATACACAAAGTTGCAATTGACAGAATATTTGTTTGGACTTTTTCTTTCAGCAAAGATCCTGGTTACATCAAAATGAATGCGCGTGATTCTCAGGATATGAAAGATGATGTAAGCCACGTCCTCTTTCTTTGCTTATAGGACCTTTATCTGAAGCTTTGCTAATTATATTTTTCAAAAGTTTCTTTATTGAAGCTTATTATGTCGGTTCATAGTACTCTATTTGAAACAAAAATATACTTCTTCAAACTGGTTTTCTCATTTTCATATTATTTCAATAGGAGCCTTTGTTAAAGATTGAGATCAACCATCCTGCATTGCTTGCTGGAAATTGGTTTCAGCTTTGCTCAACATGCAAGGTACTGTTGAAATTTTTTATTTCTTAGAATTGTCTTAGGCTTGTTCTGCATTAATCAGGAGTTAATCTTGTTTGCTGATGTCTTAACAGATTGTTAGGCCTCTTCGTGCAAAGCACTGTTCCACCTGTGATCATTGTGTTGAGCAATTCGACCATCATTGTCCTTGGGTCTCAAATTGCATTGGCAAGGTACTGCTGCTGCTTCTTTGTGCATTTCCTAAAAGTATTTTATAGATTAGAAATATATTTCTTGCTTTCTCTGTTATTCTTTCCGTTTTTCGTACCTGAGTTATGGTCCTAGGTGGGAGGGGTTCTGGGAAGCCTGATAACTTTATTTTTTGATGACCACTTGCCAGTGCTGATCATGAAAGTTAGAACTATGGCATTGGAGCTTTGCATTTAGGTGACCATCATATAGTAGATAATTTTGAAAGTTCATTAGTCAATCCTTCCAATTTAAAGATTCCTCCAGAAAGTCTTTGTACCAAGTAATCTTTGTAAGAAAATTGCATGAAAATGCTTATCCATATGCTAACGTATGGAGTGTGGAAAAAACGGAGTGATAAAGAAAGGAACCCAAGTGTGAAAACTGAGAAGTGAGCAAATCTGCAAAGGAGAATGGTAGATTTACTATTAGCTTTATCTGTGTTACGAGAGAGATTTGTCTTTCCTTAAAACATCAAAAGAATTTGCTGTCCCCACTTGTATGTGAATAGTTGTCCTTAAACATGATAGTAAAACATTGTTTCTGGTTTTTCTTGTGAGCTGACCAAATATTACCTATCTTTTGATGCAGAAAAATAAAAGGGATTTTTTCTTGTTTCTTGTTCTGGAAGTCTTTGCAATGGTGATAACCGGTGGAGTTGCTCTAACACGTAAGCATTTCGTTACCTCTGTTGCTAAGTGGGTCAACATTTTGCTTTTGGAGTATGTTTTTGTTATTATTTCTTAAATTGTCTTCTTTGCTATGTTAAACTGAACTACATAATATTGCAGGAATCCTGACTGATCCTTTAGCCCCATCTTCATTTGGCGCATGGTTAAACCATGTTGGAACTGAGCATCTGGGTGCTGTATCATTTCTGTTAGCAGATTTTTTCCTCTTCTCAGGAGTTGCTGTGTTAACTGTTGTTCAAGCTTCTCAAGTAAATTTCTAATTCCCTCATACTTGTCTACACGTTACCCCTGTTAAAAAGACAGAAGAAAAAAAAAACAAGAAAAAAAAACAGAACAAAATGGAAGCGAAATATATGTTGAAAAAAATGGGAGGAAAAAAAAAACAGAAAAAACATTTTTGTTGTCTTTCCAAGTCTCTTTTGTTTTAAATTGTTTTATTTTTATTTTTATTTTTTTAAAAAAAAAATTAATTTTTTTATGTTTTTATTTTTTGAAATATTTTTCTTCAATTTCTGCTGTGTGTTCACGGTATTTGAAACTCATATTGATATACCTTGCATTTTCTTATCAAACTAAGATATCTATTAACTTCTCATGTTTAATTAAACTATGGATTTCAGAAGTATGCCAATATCAGGTGTTAATCTCATCTGTATTGCATGCTTGAATGGCATAAGTTGAATCCTCTATTAGTGTCTGCATAGAATTATGGGGGTAGGAACCCTTCTCTTTTTTTTTTTTTTTCCTTCTTTTTTGCTTTTATGGTTTCTTGAACAAATTTGAGGTTGGGTTTCAATTGCTTCATGAATTTTGAGGATTCTTTTATATTTGTTTTCCAAGATATATTTTTTTTTCCTCAATGGCATCTTTACTTGACTAGTAAGGTATTGTCCCTTCTGCTTACCATAGATAGAGCAAACAGTTCATCATCCTTGTGTGTATTGGAATAGACATGTTTGTACTTTTATATTCTCAATTTACTTGTTATTGGTGAAGAAATTCACATAGCTTTCTTTTTTTTATTATTTACCAATTTTTAATAATTGAGTCTTCTTACGCTTGTCTCCTCTCCATTTCTGCAGATATCTCGGAATATTACAACCAATGAGGTAGCAAATATGATGAAATATAATTACCTGAGAGGAGCTGGTGGCCGTTTTAGGAATCCCTATGATCATGGTTGCAAGAAAAACTGTAATGATTTCTTGATCAGTGGCTATAATATGGACGTCGAGGTTAATGAAGAATCATCTCAATCTGAATTTGGTATGATAAACATGGTAAGGAGTCCAAACTACAAGAATGTATGTCATTCACATCAAGTGAATGGCAATGGGAACAGCCACACAGTAATCAACATAAACAAGGGTACAAATGGGCACCAGGGTCATGTTCATTCATCAAATTGTAGCCACCAAAGCAACGCAAAAACTGATTCCGTACCTGTAGGATTGGGGATTGGACTTGGTCGAAATTCTGCACGCTCTGTAGTGGCTTCATAATCAAGGAAGTGCTGTACTATAGCTGTGAGGATGAAATAGATATTTGTGCACTTGCTACTGTTTATATTCGTAAGCACACACACCCGTGTTGTGATTTGATTGATTATTCACCCTTCTTCCACTACTGGGTCATGATGTTCACCTATTTGTACTTTTACTCCAAACTATTATAAGATCATTATTCATATAGTCTCATATATCTTTTTGTTTGTTTGTTTGCTTATTGCAGGGTGAAAAGGAAAAAAAAGAAAAGAAAAAGAAAAAGCTATTGATCCTAAATTGAACTTAGGAGCTGGAAGATTCAATCAGTCTTTGTTGTAAATGGTAGTTTGGTTTGTAGAGTCAGAAAACACTACTAGTTACTGCTGGGACATCATGAAATGGGGAAAAGGAGAACAAGGATTGGAATTTAGACAAATACAATGCATACTCGTGTCAATATTATATCAATTAAAGAGAATGAAAGAGAAAGCGAGAGCGAAAACAACTAATTTTGGGTAAATTTTGAAGACTATTTTAGTAATCGATTGATGATGCAATGACAGTGAAAGCAAAGTTGCCACATCTGCCGACTTCAGTTATAAATTTTTTTTTTTGATATGAATCTCCGTAAAGTGCCAGCAACACCATCCTGACAAAGCTTTAAGGTATGTATGTTTCTCTAATGGTTAACTCTCTAACTATGATTATTATTAGCTTCTGACACCTGGTGATTATATATTAGTTAGTCTTTCAAAGCAAAAAGTTAAACTTTTTTTATTTAATTAATATGGGAATTTATTCTTTTTACATTGAGGAATTTCTACTTTGATATAATTATCAAATTAAATCGCAATTTTTTTTAACAATTAATTAAATATTTTTAAAAGGAATCGATACTTATTTTAATTAAATAAAAAAAATATTTAAGTCTTTTGCTTTGAAAGACTAACTCGTACATAATCAGCAGGTGTCAAAAAAGCAATAATCTTAGTTAGAGAATTAGTATTAGAGAAACATACCTAAACGCTTTGTCTCGATGGGGAAGAAATGTATCAAAAGTATTGTTTTATTATCTAAGTGAACAGTATGTGGACAATTTAAGAAATAATAATCATAATTGGAGATTGAATAAAAAATAGAGTCTTTTTCGATCTTGCTCTGTTTTGGATGAAGATTAATCAAAGATTAAGATTGAGATTAGATTAGATAAGATGCATGCATAATGGAGATGAGATTCTTTCAATAATTAAAGCAAAGAAAAAGCAAGAAATGCAATTTGTTATGTAAAACAGTAGTAATGAAAAAGAGACTGAAGAAGAATATCCTTTGCCCACCTTTGATCAAGAATTCGCATTCAAGAAGTTGCCTAAGAAGTAAGAATACATACATATATACATACATATATACATACATACAAGAACAATGAACAGCTCTCTTGCTCTCCCTCCTTCTTATCCTCAATCAATTTCTTTTTTTATTTTCCCCTTTTCTTTTATCTGTGATGTAAACCCAAATGCCACGCTGAAAAATAATATTCAGACACGTTACTTTCATCCAATGGCTCCACACCCCACCACCGCTTCAGCCCTTTTTGCCCCCTGTTTTTGTGCTCAAATTAGTTTCAAAGATCCCTTCTTTTGTTCATTAATCTTATCCCTATTCGCCACTATAATAGTTACCACAATTGCTGATTCTTTTCGTTGCTTTTTTTTGTACACCAGAGTTAAAGATCACCATACTCTTTCTTGTTTTTCAGGTTTGCTGTCTCCAGTTTCCTGTTTTGTTTCCTTCTGATGATTTGCTTATTCATGTGTACTGTCAAGGGGTTCTGTCTCCCGTTCCCTTGTCTCTATAACGTTCTGCCTGTTTTTCATGCTAAAGATCGTTTTTTCTTTTTCTTTTTTTGAGGTATCTTTCGCTTCTTTCTTCACTGGTTGATTATGCTTTCCCGTTTCTTAACTGGGTTCCCTTTTTTTTTCTTTTCTTTTTGTTTTTTGGTGGTGTATGGTTTATGCGGGAAAAAACTGGCGGTCTTTTTTGTTTAGTGTTCTATGGAGTGGTAAGTGATAATAAATTGTTTGATAGTATCTTATTTGGAGCAGGACAGGATATTTTTGTTAGTTTCCTTTCCGATGATTGAAAGAGCTTACAGAAAATTTTGCCTCAAGAAAATACATGGAACTTAATTTAGTATATATGATGATTCTTGTATTCATTTAATTAACTATGGTTCGTTCATATAATTCTTGGCAGAAATTCTGCTATTTAAGGTTCTGCTTATCTTCTATACATAAGAACTTAATTCTTCCCTGCATGTCCGAATCAAAAGGTAGTTTGGCTTTTTTCAGCCATGATATTTAACGTCTTTATGCTCTACCCCATTTTTCCCTTTGGAGATGACAAATATTTCTAGTTTGTATTAAATTTCTGGTATTCATCAAATTCCTTTGTTCGACCTTTTTCTGGTTCATGTATGGTCTATGGTCTGTAACTGATTTGTTAGTGTTTTTTAAACATATATCAGCTTTTATGGAACAATGAATATGAGGAGGTTTTTTCAATGAAGAAAATATATTGACCCTGAATAGTTTATGTGCTGTTAAAACAATGATTTATATTATTAAAACGACGTGAGCATTTCCATTTTTCATCACCATCACATGCCTGATATGTTCTGTTTTAATTGGTGTTTGATTTGGTGTCAGGTGAATTTCTTGTTCTTTAATGGGAGGAGTTTGTTCTTGGAGGAGAGACCATGCTGATGAATATACAATCCAAAGGGGGGTCTCGTGTTCAAACTTCAAAAATGGAGGTTACAATTGGATGGGAACCTCATTTTTCCAGCAAATTGTTGATTATCGCCCTGGAAAAGGCAGCGTGCCATCTCTTATGGAACTTTGCATCTATCAAATACGCCAGGTGCTTGGTTTTGTTTGACTTGCAGGTGGTTCAATGGTGTGTTGCCCTGCAAATCTTATGCTTTCCAACTTCAACAGGACATCAATAAATATACTTCTTTTTCTGTGCTGCCAAGAGACATAAGCCAGTTGATATTCAATGATTTTGTCTGTTGCCACTGTCTCTCTGATGCTTCTATTGAAGCTTTCAGGGACTGTGCACTTCAGGTGATTAAAGTTGGATGTTCCTTTCTTATTTTCTTTTAACAACTCAATATTCGGAAGTCTTCTTCTCTCATAGTTAAGTATGATATGCAGGATATATGTCTGGGAGATTATCCAGGAGTGAAAGACCACTGGATGGATGTCCTCTCTTCTCAAGGATCATCTTTACTTTCTCTCCATCTTTCGAGTTCTGAGGTTACAGATCTGGGATTAAATGGGCTAAGGCATTGCACAAACCTTCAATCAATAGCTTTCGATCATTTTGATCACATATCAGAACATGGGCTAAATCAAATTTCTGGTAGATACTAAACTTGTGATCCTGTGTCTTACAACTATCTTGAATATATATTTTCTGGCATAATTTAGGAGATGGTGAAGATTTGTTAGTTTTCTCAAGTGCTCTCAAGCTATGTGCTTTATGATAATTTACTGTGCATCAACTTATTCTGTTCTAGACGTAGAATTTTGTTTCTTTTAACATTCACAGAATCTGCAGGTCAAGCTTCACTGTTCGATTCTTGACGTAGACAAGTATGTTTTCCTTTTGGCGTATTAAAGCTAATTCATGTCAATGCCTAGGTCTATAATGTGCTGTTTAAAAGACAATTGACCTATACTGAATGTCACTTGGTTGCAACTTTCATATATATATTATTCTGAAAGAAAAGAAACATTATTTGTAAATCTTAAGATTTTGGCAATAGGGCGCAGTGTGCATGCTGACGATGACAATATACCATTTTGAGAATATCTCTAACTGTTATAAATTGCTGCATTTTTTTTCCCCTCTAAAGTCTACATTTTAGCAACGTTCAGATATTCTTTAGCAGTTGTATGATTACCCTGCATGCTTCACTTGTGGAAGAGGCTACTGGTTTCTGACAGTTTTATTTGCATTTATTGCCATCTATTTTGATTTATAAAGCATTCCCAATGTTAAGTATGACATAGAAAGTGACTTTTGATTTGATATACTATGGTTTTGGGTATCATGTGAATGATTTTTCTGAAATTTCTTCGCCTCCTTTGTCTCATCATTTCGTTTCACATTTTTCAGATTCTATGGACAAGGATGATATGTCTCTTTTTCATTAAGTGAATACTGTAATTAGTCTCTCTTGGCTAGTATCCAAACTTTAGTCTTCCATCATGTACTCAGTTTGGCATGGTTACTCTGACATTCAGCTCAACTATATTTTGTTCTGCATCATGTTAGATCAGCTATTAAGTTTTCTACTTATCAAAAAAATGAAAAAAAAATAAAAATGTTATGGCGTTTTCTTGAGAATTTCTGAACTTCCTTAATTGTGGAAGGTTTTTGTGCTTCAGGTCTATCAAACTTGACATACCTGGGCCTCAGAAGAAGCTCTGCAATAAATGCTGAAGGAATGCGTACTTTTTCAAGCTTAATAAATTTGGAGAAGTTGGACTTGGATAGATGTCCAGGGATTCATGGTGGGCTTGCCCATCTTAAAGGTTTTGGCTCTATAACTTTACCCAGATTGTACAAGAGGAAAAATCATCCCGTTGTATTTTCTTTGGCTGTCTAATCCTTCAAAAGCATATATTTATATAGCTTATTGGTTTCAGCACCTGCCTTTTCTTTGTTCAGATTTAGAAATGGAAAATCTGATCTTTTGATGCAGTATACTGAGAGTAACTACTGCAATGCATAGGATACAGTTCACCGGAGAACTGATGACCTTGTTCTACGTTTTCTATAGCTATCAGAACTGCTTCTCACCTTAATAATCCACAAAAGTGATTTAAGATTCTTAATTAATCAATTTTCTATTTTTCTAGCAGAATTTGAAGCCAGGTATGTCTTTTACCATTACACCAATCATGCTGAACCAATATTTTTTTTTCTCTTGACAGATATGCCAAATCTCAAATCTCTTAATATCAGATGCTGTAAATCTGTCACAGATTCAGATATTGAGTCACTAGAAGGTACTTTTGGTTGGTTACCCATTTTGCACATTGTATTTTCATTGTCTTTCTTTTTCGGAATTTAGAAGTTAGCTGATAGTATTTATTTATTTATTGAATAATTTGAAGGGCTTACATGTTTGAAGGAACTACAAATATGCTTTGTTAGTATCACTGATGCTGGGGTATCTTACCTAAAAGGTAATGGCTGTATGTCTTGGTGAAAACTGCTGAAATTTTGTTTCTTCTTTTTCCTTCTCTTATTATGATTTCACTTTGATATATTGAATTGTCTTTGAAGTGTCATTCTGAGTTGTAATAAAAGTCATGGTGAATTTGGGTACTTTTCAGGTTTAAGCTACCTTACCTCACTAAGTTTGGAGGGATGCCATGTTACAGCAGCTTGTTTTGATCCAATTTCAGGTTAACTTTTAATCTCTGAAATTTTCTTTATTTTCCTCTACTTGTGGGTTCTGTAGTGCAAAACAAAGGTGTGTGAAAAACATTTAAATTTGAAAGTATTCAGTTCAGATATGATGTACTGGGGAAGTATCATACTATGCTTACATGAGCCGCTTAGTTATCTAAGTAGAGGATCTCTTTTCGGAGTTTCCCCGGTCATATCTGACTATGTTAGCAAACTTATCAGTAATATAGCATTTACTTCTGAGACAGTGATCTGGAGCTTTCCACAAGGTAAGATCTATCTCTTGCCTGTCTGAGTTTTAGGGACTAAATGCACAAGTTATATTTCTGCTTCGTCAGAATCATGATCGTGATATGGAAAGGAAAAGGGAAACAATATTTTATCCTTCTTGAGTGCTGCGGTGACCTTTTGAAACCTCATAAGCTGATTTTTCCTTCATTATTATTGTAACATTAGTCTTAATTCATGTTCTTGGTATTTCTGATATAGTTCTGTTATTTCTCATGTGTTCCTGCTATATTCTTTGCAGCCTTGTTTTCTCTACAATATCTCAATCTGAGCAGATGCTGTTTATCTGATAATGGCTGTGATAAACTTCAGGGCAAGTATCTGAATTTATGCGCCTTTTCTTAATGTTTGTAAGGTTTGGAAATAGAATTTTGATCCTTTGTGGTGTTTTAATCTCCAGTACTCGAGAACCTGAAGGAACTGAATCTGAGTTTCAATAATATTACTGATGCGGCTCTTTTCCATCTGAAAGGTTTTTTTTTTTTTTTTTCATGCTTCCTTCTTTTTAAAGAAATGCCTCCTGAAATTTTCCCTAGAAATCTGTGGATTATCTACCAGAAAGCGAGAAATATGATGTCTTTTATCATTCTGAAGCATAACATTCTGTTCTATTATGTTCATACATACGAAAGTAGTTTGTTTAATCTGTTATGGCTACTTCATTCTTTTCCTCAGGTTTAACAAAATTGGAAAACCTGAATTTGGATTCTTGTCATGTTGGTGATGAAGGACTGGGTAATCTAAGTGGTAATTTATTTCTTCTCTTCCTTCGTTAATTTGCACAGATTTATTACTTACCTTACGTATTTTGATCATTCTGTAAGGAAGGGACTAATGAGTTCCATGTTTGGAGAGTTTTGTTTATCCACTTCAACTGAATAATATGATGATATTCTCACGAACTCTCTTCCTCTAAATGGTGTGAGAATGCACTATCATGTTGGTCTTTTTACCCCTTTATCCTCTCTCTTCCTTTTGGTAGGCATGATTAGTTGTATCCACGCCGATGATTTTTCAGTATTATGCTACATGTTATTATTGAATCTTAGCATTTTGGACTTGAATGTCCATGAAACACACTGTAAAGTTTACAAGTCTAATAAGTGTGCTGTTTTATCTGTGATTTCCAGGACTACTGCAGTTAAAATGTCTGGAGCTTTCTGATACTGAAGTTGGTAGCAGTGGGCTTCTGCATCTTCGTGGTAGGTGATAATCTGTTTTTTACTTCCTAAACATTTCTAGATTTTGAAGATTTCTTATGAATTATGATTTTATCAGCACTCACCAACCTGGAGGATATTGACTTGTCATTCACATTTGTGACTGACAATGGATTGGAAAAGTTATCTGGATTGACATCTCTGAAATCACTCAATATTGATGCTTCCCAAATCACCGATCGCGGCCTTTCAATCCTTACAAGCAAGGATTTAATTTGCAACAAAGCCTTATATTTAAGTAGCAGTAGCAGTAGCAGTTTAAGTTGATGGCTTTTTTTTTTTAACTTACAATTGCAGGTTTGACTGGAATAACTCACTTAGATCTATTTGGAGCCTGCATTACAGACTCTGGAACGAATTTCTTGCTGCGTAATTTATTCTTCCTTATGCTTCACTTAGGTTTAGCCCATTTTCAGCTCATATGATTAATCTATATTCCTTATGCTTGCTTACCAGATTTTAAGAATCTCGTCTCCCTTGATATTTGTGGTGGAAGAATAACAGATGCTGGTGTGAAGAATATCGGAAATCTTTCCTCTCTGATGATTCTGAATCTCTCGCAAAACCTCAAACTTACAGACACAGCTTTGGAATGGATTTCAGGTTTGTTATTTATAATTAATTGTCCAGTGTTTGTATAAAGATTGGATTTTTTATTTTTTTTTCCAAAAATTGTACCTGAAATTGCGTGGAAATGCATCAGGACTTACGGGACTCGTGTCTTTGAATATGTCAAATTCTGGCGTAACAAATGAGGGATTGCAATACTTGAAACCTTTGAAAAATTTGCGATCTTTGTCATTGGAATACTGCAAAGTGGATGCAGTCGAGATCAAGAAGCTCCAACTGAAGGCTCTTCCGAATCTTGTGAGATTTCGTCCAGACTCCTGACAATCCCCCAATTGTTGTTCTTGTTTACTTGCCCACACACTACACCTAGTTATGTGAATAATCTGTGGACATTGCTTGCGTACGAGGGCTTCAATAACTTACTGTGTGAAAGTGTGTTTTGCTGTAAATAAACAATTTGCAGACACTGTAATGGTTGTTGTAAATGTCTTTTGTTTAATAAAAGTAATTTAATACACAATTTTGTGTTTTATTGGTTGAAAAGACTTACAGAATCTATGTTCGGGATTCACAAAAAAAAAAAAAAATCACCCCATCCAAAACGGGGCAATCATAAGGAGGAAGTAAAAGGAAAAAACTAGGGAAAAAGAAAGAAAGACCATCTTCTGCCCTTTCACATTTTCCAGAAAGCTGAATGGCCAAAACTTGTCTCATTATGGAAATGCGTTTTGTCCAGTAACATTTACAAAGTTTTTACTTGGAACAAAAAAAAAAAAAAGACCTGTATAACCAACAGCTTATGTAGCCTGTCATACCTGCAGGAAATCAATATGAAAGATCATCATTATCCACAGAGAATTCTAGAACATTCTTAAAGATCTTAGCAAAGCAAAAGTGAATTCCACCTACTTCTTATAGCATTTGTTGCTCTCCAGAAGCACCAGAAACTCAGAAGAAAAAAAAAGGAGACACCAAGCTTAGAAGGAAGACACAAAAAGATGCAAAGTGTGACCTGCCAAAAATAATTACAGTATCATGAGTTTCCTCAATACTTGTCTTGACAAAGGCATTGATAAATGAAACTAATGTTTTTTCATATAGGTTGTTGTAATAATTTGAATCAGTCCAGAACCCTCTAGAATGTTCATTAGTATCCAACAAATCAATGTAATACTTACAAAGCATGCTGCAATAAAGTGATGCTGGTGATACAGCAGCAGAGTAGAAGGTCTTTTCTGGCTTCAAGCAATGCAAAATGAGTAACAAGAACTCATGCATGTTCCAGAGCATAATAAAGTTTAGAAACTCGTCGCCTTAGCAGAGGTTGTAATCGTAAAGAAGGAACACCACTCTGCCATCTCCTTGCCTCGTACATCTCATTCCATGCCTGTATTATCTCATCAATATTGAATCCCAAACCTGAAAAACATATCAGAAAATGAGAAATAGTTGAGAAGGTGGTCAATAGATGAAGGATTTGTTATCATCACCTTCCATTGCATTATCATTGGAACAATGGTTCTTTATCATAACTGCAATATCTGTTTCAGAAGCTCCAGCAAGTTCAAATTTTTCCACAGAAACTTCCAAGCATTCATGCCAAACTGGAAGCCCTAGTTTGAATTCCATCATTGATCTTTCATAAAGCATTGCACCCCACAGAACATTTATCTGAGACCTCATATTTGCAGCCTGCTCTGCAGCTTCTTCTTCAGTTATGTCTCTAAACATATTATCCAGCTTCATTTTCTGCAATAGGGTTTTGTCTTTTCTTACATTCCGGAGATTACTTAAACGGCGTTCCTCTGCTTCTTCCCACATCAACATACCTCTTTCCATATTTTCTTCGGCATTGTTGTACAGTTGAAGAACTTGTGTATAAGGCCATGTTTCCAAATCAACATTGGTACTAATTGCATAATACCATGAAAGCTTTGCCTGCTCAAACTGTTGCTGCCCCAAAGCTAGAATAGCTTCGTAGAAATCCGGCTTAATAACAAGTGCTTCTTTATATTTCTCTCCAGCTTCTGAGTATTCTTTTTGTGACCAATCATATCCATTCTTAATCTGTGCCATTACAGCCCCTCTTGAAGCATCTTCTGTGAAGTAAACTCTCTTCCTGGCCCTTGACATGTGAACATTACCCCAATTAAACAAAGCCAAAGCAGCCATCTCCTGAAATTTTTCAGCAGCCATGCCAAAAACATCTTGAGCCTCCTCACTTGTAACTGCTTCCTCTAATGCCTCTAAGTAGAGCTTCATCCCAACTTCATGCATATCCAAATATGCATCAGCATCGAATCCAACATAGTTCTTGAACAGATCCGCAAATTGGATGATCCAATCATTAATACAAGACGACCTACCAAAGAGTTGGTTGTTTCTCTTTAACTTTCCATTTTCAGAAATTTTCTTCTGTTTCATGCCCAGTTCACAAACTTCTTCTTCCTCATTTACCTTCTTGTAGAATGGATCTTGTTCTGGATTAACTCCCACAATGTACAGCCTGACAGAACCATGCTCAGCAGCTGCTTCAGCCCACCTTAGTTCCTCGTTAGTCGTGATCGTAACCATATCACCTTCATGATCCCTGTATTTGATGAGAACAGCTTTTGAACTTGGATAACGGTCACTAATAATCTCTCTTAGTCTTAAAATGCTGCAATTAATAGGGATCTGAGCCCACCTTATATCTTCACCGAATACTAATTTTACTTTTCTTGTAGGATCTTTGCCTGAATTACTGCTTATCTTCTCCTCCACCACCAATTTATCTTCAGCTTTCTTCTCATCAATCCTGTCCACAGTTTCTTCCTCCATTTTGTTCTCAGTCTTTATATCCTCAATTCTGTGCTCAACCTTCTCTTCTTGACTGTCAACTTTATCATCTTGCATCTTTTTATCTAACTTCTTTTCTTCAGCTTCATCTTTGTTCTCAGGCTTTATCTTCTCAATTTCATGATCTACCTTTTCTTCAATGACTTGTGTTTCATTTTCATCGCCTACATTCTTCTCCTCGGCTTCAGTTTCCCTAGTTTCATTCCTCTCTTCTACTTTGTTCATTTTCTTCTTTTCTGCTTTCTCGTTCATACCTACAGGAATGTTGTCACTTGTTCTAGCACCATATTGGTCCATTGTCATCTTTACCCTATCTGAGATCTCAATTGCCATAAGGTTATTAGGTTCCTTCGTCAGCACTGTGGTAACATCTCTAAGAGACAAATCCAACCGATTCAAGGTCTCATAACACCTTGCTCTCTTCAAAAGTGCCTTACTGTAATTAGGGGTGACTTCAAGGGCCAAATTGCACTCATGAATCGCCCTAGGATACTCGCTAAGACCCATTTGCATATAACAAGCTGCCATATTGCTATGCAAATACGATACATCTATATGATTTCTTGGAAGCAATTTCATTGCCTTCTCATACTTCAACATAGCTCCTTCATAATCCCTCTTCTGAAACAACTTATTCCCCTCATCTTTCAACTCCTGAGCCATAGAAATGAATATTGATGTATCCTCATCATATGCCCTTGAGCTATGTTCTCTAACTTTGTTTTGCTTTGCATTAGGATTACTTCCCCCTGACTGTTTCTTCTTCCCACTTTGCTTTCCCATCATAAAAACCCCTTATTTACAGATCTAATCCTGGTTAAACTAGATGGACTAGGCCTATAACCCTTTCCAATACCAGCTAAAAACTCCAAACTTTAGAAGATAAATTAAGAGTTTCACAGAAACTCAAATCCCAGAATGCATACCCAAACCAATGCTATAGAAGAACATAACTGAAAAAAGGAAATTCACCAAATCACATAAAGAAAACCAACCAGACCAGACTAGACCCAGAAACAATATCCAATAAAACCTCCAATTATCACTAAAGAATCAGAAAAGAACCCCACTTTGACCCTTAAAAACACAAGCGGCGTTGTCCAAAATTATCCACAATACTAAGAAAAAAAATGAGCCACAAAAAAAAAAAAAAAACCAAGAATTTACTTCCCTGTAAAAATACCAGCATTTATTGCAGCTACTACTGAACTACAAATGAAACTCTAATCCACAGAGATGCATAGAAATCGAAGACGACAATCTATACTCAGCTACAAATGAAATAATTCATTCATACCCCTAAAGATTCCATTTTTATTCTCGAAAGAGTCCTATACAAGTAAAAATATATATATATATATATATATATATATATATATATATATATATATAACCACAAAAAAAGAGAAGGAAAAAGAGTTGGGCTTTCTTAGGGAAGCTTTAAAATGCTTCAGGGAATTTAGATGAACAATAAAATTGAAAAGTATTGTGGAAACTGGAAAATGAAGAAAAGCCGAAACTTTTCTGTCTTATATTGTTGTTTCTGAAAATAATTATATAAAGAGGTTTGAGAATTCTCCAAAATCTTAACGTCAAAGCTAACAGAAACAAAAACAACCCCAAAAATGGAAAAGATTATAGAAAATAAAAACAGCCTGTTTTCTTCTTCTAAGCTAAACATTATTTTAATCAGAATTTTTTAATAGTAATATCAGAGGATAGATTACAAAATACTGTGGGTCCCAAACTCCCGTGTACTCCAAGGTTGTGGGGAACGGTTGGAAGAAAGATAACGGCAACTGTCTTGGTGATTTGACTGTTCTGACCCCTTGGTAGGTTCTTTGCACTGTATCCTCTTTTCTTGTAGCCCTCCCTTGTCACCACATTACATTTTTTTTTTAACTTTTTTAAAAAAAAGTTAAAATATCAAATAATTTTGATAAATACAAATTATAAATTATTAAATAAAAATATATTACGAACCAAGCTCATATATAATTATAGATCTAGTAACATTTATAATCAATTATTTATTGTTCAAAAACCTCCTATTTTTTTCTTTTTTTTTTTTTTTTTTTTTTTTTTTGCACTCGGTGAAGAACAAACAACGAGAAAGATTGTTTGTCCTTGCAAAATATGTCCACTAGTATGGTCAAAACCCTAAAGATGCCAAATATTACGTACTTTCAATTTGTTCGTTTCAATTTTAATTTAATTGATAATAATTTTATTTATATTTTTTTATTCAGTAATTTCAAGATTATCGAAATCGTTGTACTTAGTGGATGCCATTTTTACCTACTTTGATGACTAAAATTTCAACCATTAAATATTTTGTCCAAGAGATTTTTTGATTAAAAATCTAAAAATGCACTCACTTGTGGTGTTTTTTAGTTTGTACAATGACCATCCTTTTCAATTTAAATTAATTTTAGTTTTTGAGAAATATGTTTGTATAATATATATATATATATATATATATATATAAAACTTAGCATGTGAGTTAAAAATGACGTTAGTCAATGGTGATTCCTTGTATGAATGGAATTCTTGAGCATTTTGCATTCTTCTTGGAGTAACATCTAACTTGTTTGACAAATGAAAAAGAACCATTAAAGCAGAAATAATATATATATATATATATATATATATAAAATTATATGTATGGCCACATTTCTTGAATGTAATGTAATGCCAGATGTTGCCATTTCCTTTTAAGTTACCAAAAGAATTCATATCTCAATTCATTGTGGCGGCAGGGAAAGTGGAAAACCAACCTCATTACGACAATCTCATAAACAAAACAAACAAAAATCTAATAAATTAGAATATATATTCAAGTCAAGAAATCATCACTAAAACTACCTATATTTTTAAATATATATATTTATAATATATAATATATATATTGATTTGTCGGAAATCGGTTTGACGCCACGTATTGGTAGAACAGCGTAGTTTGATGATCTCTGCCAAATGCAACCGTCTAGGTGGACGTTACGCTCGTGTTTCGATTAGGATTTCTGTCTTGAGATATCTGCAAAACAGAAAAGTTCGTACAGAGGGTCGGGGACCTCTGACGAACCCTCCGATGATAAAGTCAGAATTCTGAATCTGACTTGGGAATATCTGATTTAGCAAAGGATTTGTTAAGTTATCTGGCCTTACCTTTTACCTTTACGAGAGAGGTATTTTTAGATGCAAATCAGAGAAATAGGTAGGTGATGAATTATGAAGAATCTGACGGTTATCATATTATGAAATATCCCACTATTGTAGGGATATTGTGAGATACTTTTCATGAATATCTTTAAGATGAACTATTTGGTCAAAAATACCCTTTGAGGAATCTTCTAGAAGAAAACTGGCAACCAAAAGACAAACGAAGTGGGTTGTATCAAATCCGAAGACTTTGTTGTCTTGCGGTCCCATTAGGCTCGGTAAATAAGATTCAAGCGAAGTGATGGGTCCCACTGTGCCAGGTGGCGTTTGCCATATCAACATTTATTCTTTGTCATCATAAGAGTAATTAATATCTTTCAATTAATATCATAAGAGTCGGAGTGCGAAGGAGTGTGCTGGTGGGTTGCCTCAGGGTCTTTAGCATTGGTTCGACCATTCCGATGCCAGTTGGGCTTTTGAAATGACGTCGTTCGCACTTCCCGATGTTCAGGTAATGATGGCTACTGTACCTAGAGACGGAGAACTGACGTTTGGTGTGACTTAGATCCGGCTGGTATCGGGTCCGGGCGAAGCGTACATGGGAAGTTTCTCAATTTTTGAATTAAAAACTCTTGCCCTTTCGTTTTCCTCTTTGCCTCTATAAATAATGAATTAATTTTCTGAAAAACTCTTTACTTTCTTTCCATATTTCCTCTGCAATCAAACTCTCTCTTCATCTTCTTGCCCTGCTTTAACTTGCCCTTCTGTTCCGGTGATTTTCCAAAGCTTTCTTCAACCTTACGATCATCACAGCAGGTAATGGTGTGCTATGGCCACCGGTCTTTGTCTCTTTTACCATTGTTTTCTGTATTTGTTTTGGTTATGGGCGATGAACAAGATAGTGTTCATCGCTTTCTCAAGCTTTTATTGGGGTTTTGTTGGTATTTTAGAAATATGGGGGGCTTTTTGTATGTTTTTCTAGATTTGGTATCAAGAATGCGGCATCTTTCCATGAAAACTGTAGTTGAACTGGGTAAAAAAGGGTTTTTGTGCAAAATTTTCTGGGGTGAAGAAATTTTTGAAGGCAGAGTGAAGAGTCTTAGAACAACTTAGAACTGATAGGATTTTTGCTCTCAGGTTAATATGTCAAATTCAGAAAACCCCGAAGTCCCAGTCTCCCTAGTAGAGGTAATGTCTAGTTCCTCGACATCTACTTCGGTGGATAGGCCAGCTAATGTGAGTCCAAGCACCTCGAGCGATGAGAGTAGCAGTAGTTCGAGTGATGAGAGCGCGAATGCCGAACTTGGACAAGACCTACCAACCGGTCTGGAGATGGATGACGGGATTATCTGGGTGCCAAATGTTCAAGCATCTACCGGCGGCTCTTTCAAGGGTTTCACCATTCCTGTAGCCGTACCCCTAGATCCGAGGGCTCCTTGGACTAATTATGGCGGATTGACAACCACTGGCCTGTCGTCTAGGGACTTACCTGACCCTAGCATCCTCCACGGGAAGGGTGCCAACTCTGATACCCTTGAAGAACTCCCAAAGACCAAAAAATGGTTGCTGGGGGACTTCACTTTGAAAAACAACACCATCAACCTTGAACTTCCTGTATTATCCTTAGAGGTTGACCAAGATAGGTTTAGACTTTTTTCAGCGCCGGCATGCGGGGCCATGTTCGACTTTTACACACATATTCCTTTTGACCACTTTCTTTCTGGACTTAGTATTCCTTTAGGCCCTGCGATCTGTGATTTTTTTTAACTTAGTAAAATGCCAATCAGCCCATGTCCATCCCAATGGAGTTTGGTACTTCGTTGCATTAACCATTTTGTGTAGGAGAATAGGAATTAAAATTTCTGACTTGATTCTGAGGACCTTTTTTACCGTTCTTCGGATGAATAACCTCACCCTGTCACTTAGACCTCTCCCTAGTATGGTTACCCTTTTTGAACCTCCTCCCAATAAGATAGGTCAGTGGAGAGAGCGTTGGGTTTGCGTGGAATTCAAGTTGGGCTTCCTGTTTTACCCGACGTGTAGGCCACTTCGCTCTTGGCCGCCTGTGAGGAAAAATGCCAAATATTTTGACTCCGATAGAAAGTTCCTAGATTATGTCTGGAGTGAATTAGGTGACAACCCCAGAACCCAGACCAAAGGTTTCCTCACTAGCGAACTTATTGCTAATGAGAGTAGGTACCCTTGCGGGATTGGTGGGAAATTGATAGACGCCCGTCGGAGAGAGCTAGGTCTGGAGGATAATAATGAGTACTCGGTGTGGATATTGCACCCTGGTAGGGTGTTTTTCAACGATTGCCTGGAGTGCTCAAACCTGCAGAATGCGGGATATCTTGTAGCAAAGGTTAGACTAGGCTGTTTAAAAATTTTCAAAAAGTTTTTGCACTTCGATTTTCTTTCTTGTCATATTTGCTAACTTCGTGTTTCTTAATTTCGACAGACATGCCAATGAATTTTGCTGAGTGTCGCAAAGCAGAGAGGTGTGCTCGAGGAGCTTCCTTCCAACAATTCGGTCTCACTCCGACGAGGGCCGTGGATAGTGCATCGATCTCTGCTACGGCGACTACTTCGTCAGAAGACACCGCCTCCCCCTCCACAACACCCGAGGTCCCTATAAGCCAAACTCCTCAACTATCAAGGCTTATAGACCGCTCGAAGGGGAAAGAACCGGCTGCCGCTCCATCGAAGAGGGCCCGTGACGGAAACGAGTCAAAGCCTGCGAGGAAGAGGCCCTCACAAGGTATTAGGTTGACCAATTCTACGGAGCTGAGGGAAGTTGCTCCAGTGACAGCCCAAGTTTTGGCACTTCGTGCCTCTCATGGAGAAAGCTCTTCGGGGTCTTCTTCCTTTCCCTGGACGAGGGAAGGTTTCAAACTCCCGAAGTCCAGGAGGGTCTTGCCCAAGAAATTCAACGGGCTTCCCCACCTCTTCCCAACCTCCAGCTATCGAACTCGAGGGTGGGGAGACTTTTTGGCAAGACCGTGCTGCACCGAGTGATGGATCACGATCTATCGCAGAACCTTCGTCGGGCTGCGATGGGGGTAGATGACACCATGGGACACATTGGAGCTCATTTATCTCTGGTGAATTTAATCGAAGTACAGAATCTTGATTATTATTTTCTTTTGAGAAGAGACATATTTCTAACTTCGCTTTTTTTTTCTTTCTTTTTTTAGGTTGGTGCCTACATTGGTCACCTCGGCAGGATGGCTGCTTCAGCAAATACTTTCTGTACCATGAAGCTGAATTTGGAGAAGAAGTGTGCTGATTTAGAGGGCCAGTTTTCAGCGAAGAACAAAGTCCTCGACTCCGCCGCAGACAAGCTTCGAACTGCAGAGGAGAATGTGGCTCTGGTAGTTGCTGAGAAGGACAAATAGTCCTTAGATCTGATGTCTTTTCAAAGGATAAATGAGGATCTTAAAGCTCAACTGTGTGACTTCGACCAGAGGCTAAAGGATGCGGAGTCGATATGTAAAACTGCAGAATCCAAGGTTGTCTACTATGAATCTACGGACTATACTACCAAGGTGGTGGACATATACCGAAGTTCCCCGGCATTCGAGGAAGAGCTCTACTCGCGATGCAGTGGTTTTTATGATAGGGGCTATGTGCATATACTTCTCCAGTTCCACCACCTTATTGCTGACAAGGTACTGATGTGCAGGGCATAATAAGGTTCTTATACCAACCCCGAGTTCAGGAATGGATGTGGCTTCGTCCCGTTCACGGATAGTGAACTGGCAGAGATCGCTGCTACTGATCGGAAGGAGGGAAGGCAATGGAATCCTCCATCACCAGTGCATCCTGACTTGGCAGAATTATGCGATCAATTTAGAGGGCAACCAGAGGAATCTGAATCTATCCCGACAGAGTCTACGTTGAATGCTGATCCTGTTTCAGAGACGGAGCCTACAGTGATTGAGGGGCCCACTGTGGTGGAGGAGGAGGTAGTTTTGATAGTTGATGAGGGTGCTTCGGTCAAAGCTGGTCCTCCTTCGGCCGAAGCTCCTCCCACTGTGTAATAAAATAGGGTCTTTAATACAATTCCTTTTTGTACTTTAGCTTTTTGTCTTGGTTTCTTTGCATTTCGTATTTGCGTGCATAGCTCCATCACTAATCTTGACAAAAAAATCACAAGTCTTATGACTTTGCTTGGTAAAAAATGTTGTAAGGAAAATTTACGAGTGAAACGACCTCGCATGAAACTCCCAGTTAGACCAATAAGTCATAAAATTGATTTGAACTTCAAAATCCATGGTTACTTGTCTTTGTATGCGTGATATTCTTTGACAAATAATTCCAAGTATTTGACTTCGCTAAAAAGGTTCCAAGCATAATTCGAAATGTCAAATCCTTTTATGAATCCAAATACAATGAATAAGTCTCCCGATTGACTTGAAACTAAACTCCAAGATTTACTCGAAGTAAAATATGAATTCCAAGATTAACTCAAAATTAGCAAGTTCCGTGATTGACTCAAAACTAAACTCTAAGATTTACTTGAAGTGAGGATAAATTTCGTGATTGACTCGACATTTATAAGTTCCGTGATTTACTCAAAACTGAACTCCAAGATTTACTCGAAGTGAGGATAAATTCCGTGATTGACTCAAAATTTATAAGTTCTGTGATTTACTCGAAACTGAACTCCAAGATTTACTCGAAATGAGGATAAATTCCGTGATTGACTTAAAATTTATAAGTTCCGTGATTTACTCGAAACTGAACTCCAAGATTAACTCGAAGTATATTTTATTGATAACAAGTAACTCCAAGATTTACTCGAAGTACACTTTATTGATAGCAAGTAACTCCAAGATTAACTCGAAGTACACTTTATTGATAACAAGTAACTCCAAGATTTACTCGAAGTATACTTTATTGATAACAAGTAACTCCAAGATTAACTCGAAGTACACTTTATTGATAACAAGTTCAAACCACAACGAAGTTAATTGGTGGCGGCCTTACCTCACTAAATGGTTCAAACGAAGTATTTTTTCAGGTGATTGGCGTGCCATGGGTTGGGCAGTGTTTTTCCTTCTTGATCCATAAGATGAAAAGTTTCTTGGCGCACTTCGTCTTTGATCAAGTAGGGGCCTTCCCAGTTCGGTGTTAATTTGTTTTCCTTGATCTGTCTGGTTGTTCCTTTGATCTTTCTTAATACCTAGTCTCCAACGCGCAATGGTCTTCTTACCAAGCTTTTATCGTGTGCTAGCTTGGTTCTTTGTTTAAAAATTTCTGCCTTAAGCTGAGTTGCTATCTTTTTTTCCTCAAGTAGGTCCAAATCTAGGCATCGCTGCCGTTTATTGTTATCTGCGTCGTATGTGGAAACTCTGTATGATGGGAGTGCGAGCTCGACTGGAGATATAGCTTCAAATCCAAATACTAAAGCGTAGGTTGTTTCTCCCGTGGGGCCCTTAACCGAGGTTCGAACTACCTAGAGTGTAGCAGGGAGTTCGTCGACCCATTTGTTAGACTTTCCTTCTAAATTCTTTTTCAATGTTGTAATGACCAACTTGTTTGCCCCTTCTGCTTGTCCATTTCCCTGAGGGTGTGCAACAGATGATTTCCAATGTTTTATTCCTAGGCGGGTGCATTCCACCGTGAATTTGGTAGCGAATTGAGTGTCGTGGTCCGTTACGACGGCTCGCGGTATCCCATACCTGCATAGTACAAAATCATAAAAAAAGTTGAGCGTATTTTCCTCCATAGTGGCGGTTAGTGACTTCACCTCTATCCATTTAGAGAAATAGTCTACGACCACAATCAAATATTCACTCCCTCTGGATTTGAGGAATTTACCCGTGAGGTCGATTCTCCACATGTCAAAAGGTCATGTAGCGAGTACGGGTGTCTGTGGGATGGATGGTAGTCAGGGTATCTTGCCAAAATTTTGGCATACCTTACAATGCTTAACAAATCTCTCTGCGTCCTTCCATAGCGTCATCCAGTAATAGCCTTGATTTATTACTTTCTCCGCCAGAGATCTTGAACCTGGATGTCCACCACATATCCCCTCGTGTAATTCTTCCAAAATTGCTCGGGTGAGGCTGGGTGAGATACAACGGATGTTATTAATTACCGTATACCGAGCTGCACGTTTTCGATTTTGCCTTGCTTTGTTTTTATCCTCAGGTAAAACGTCCGAGGTTATGTAGCCTACTAACTCATCGATCCATGTAGGGGAGTCAGCGGTCGATTGTTGCAACGAAAGAATAGGTTCCGGAGTGGAGAGGAGCTCTATCGTGATTCCCAAATCATTGGGAGATTCCCCCTAAGCGATCTTAGCCAATTTATCCGCCGTTTCATTGTGACTTCGGTTTACTTTTCCCAAAGAGAAGTAACGGAATTGAGCAGCCAATATGTTAACCTTCTCCGTATATTTCTTTAAGTTGTCTGAGTTCACCTCATATTCGTTGTTTACTTGTCCTACGATAACTTGGGAATCGCTGAAGACCCTTAGGAATTCTACACCTGTATTCAAGGCCCATCGCATGCCTATGATGAGGGCCTCGTACTCGGCATGATTGTTGGACAAGGGGTAGTCAAGTTTTACACTTCAGACTTCTCGTACTATCCCGAAGGAGATTTTATCGTGATGCCCACTCCGACTCCTTTCGCGTTGACTACTCCGTCTACCATCATTGTCCAGACTTCTTCCTTTGTATTTTTGGGAACTGTCTCCTCAGAGGGAAGTGCTTCTGAAAAAGAGAACTCAGCCAGAAAATCTGACAGAGTTTGGGCTTTAATCGCTGTTCGCGATGTAAATTTAAGATCAAACCCGCAGAGTTCAATAGACCACCGAAGCATTCTTCCAAACTAATCTAGTTTGTGAAAAATCTGTTTCAATGGATGATTGGTGTATACGATAACAGAGTGTGACTCGAAGTATGTGCAAAGTTTGCGTGTACTTATGACCAATGCATATGCCAATTTTTTGATGTATGAATATTGTACTTCGGCATCCCTCAAGACTCGGCTAACAAAATAGAATGGTAATTGTCTGTCTCCTGACTCCCTTACCAGGACCGATCCTACTGCCTGTTGTGAGACCGATAAGTACATGTATAGTACTTCGTCTGATATAGGTGCACTTAGTAAGGGTAACTTTGCCAAGTAACTCTTTAGATCTATCAACGCCTTCGCGCATTCTTCACTCCACTGGAAAGTCTTCCCAGATAATTTTAGTGCTTTGAAGAATGACATGCACTTCTCCGCATATTTTGATACGAATCTACCCAAGGCGGCTACGCACCCATTCAACCTCTGAATATCTTTGACACAGCGGGGTTCGGCCAGTGCCAACACCGCTTCGATATTATGGGGGTTGGCTTTAATACCTCATTCTGACATCATGAACCCTAAAAACTTATCAGATTTAACGCTGAATGTGCACTTCACCGGATTGAGCATTAAACCGTACTCCGACAGTGAGCGAATGTCTCCCTTAGATCTTCCAAGTGGGAGTGCCCCCGTTTGGTTTTGACGACCATGTCATCCACATAGGTTTCTATGTTTCTTCCTATATGTTGCTGTAAGATTTTGTTCATCATTCTTTGGTAAGTTGCTCCTACGTTCTTCAGTCCGAATGACATTTACATTGTAACAGTAAGTGGCCCCTGCTACCCCGAAAGATGTGTGAATCTGATCCTGCGGCCTCATTCTAATTTGGTGATATCCGAAAAATGCACCCATGAAGCTAAGGAATTCGTATCTCGATGTGGAATCTACTAGGGCAACAATGCGAGGAAGTGGATAACAGTCCTTTGGACAGACTTTGTTCAGATCTGTGTAGTCCACACACATCCTTCATTTCTCATTTGACTTCTTTACCATTACCACGTTGGTCAACCATGAAGGATAGTCTATCTCTCGTATGAATTTGGATTTTAACAATTTTTGCACTTCGACCTGCATCCCTTTGATCTTGTCCTCACCAAATTGTCGAGGCTTTTGTTGACGGGTTTATAGGTAGGGTCAATGTTGAGCTTGTGCTCTGTGATATTTGAGGAATCTTCTAAAAGAAAACTGGCAACCAAAAGACAGACGAAGTGGGTTGTATCAAATCCGAAGACTTCGCTGTCTTGCGGTCCCATTAGGCTCGGTAAATAAGATTCAACCAAAGTGATAGGTCCCACTGTGCCAGGTGGCGTTTGCCATGTCAGTATTTATTCTTTGTCATCATAAGAGCAATTAATATCTTTCAATATATATATATATATATATATATATATATGGTTATATAATTTTAATTAAATTTAAATTATACAAAATATTACTTTTAACTTGAATTTGAATTTATTAAATAAGATTTAAAATCTAAATTATTTAGATGTTAATGAATTTTAAAGCGTAATAATATTGTAATGTTATTCAAATTAATATTAAAAATCTCAATTTCTCATTTCTAGAAAGAAAAACTTGAATTGTGACCTAAAATTCAAATTTGCTAAGGTAGGAACATCCCCACCGTCACACAGGGATGGGTTATGATGACGTGTCACTTTTTATTATTCCAGAGTGTCCTAATTTGATGACGTGTCGAATGGTAAGTGGCGAAATCACGTCGAAGAGCACAGAGTAAGATCATTACTCTTCCTATTTGTCAAAAATTAAAAAAAAAAAGAAAAAGAAAAAAGAAAAAAATTATTACTCTTCCAGGGTTCGAAGGAAGAAATTTCCAGCTGCTTATCAAAGAACACAAGAATTTAGGGTTCTAGGGAAGGTAGAAAAACGAAAGGAAGCAAAGATGAGTATAGGGTGGTGGTGGATTCTATTTGTTTGTGTTAATTTCGTATTCTCCGATAAGATAATTCTAGTTCATACAGGTTGAGATATGCCTTCTTTTTTTTTTCTTTTTTTTTTTCTTTTAAAGATTCATAATTTTTTCTTATCCTTCTTGCGTGTGGTTGGGAAACTTTACGGAGAGTTCAGCTGTATGTGTACTTGTACCAGGGTGCAACTTGGTATATATAAAACCAGCAATACAGTTCCTTATCAGGAAATGGTTAGGTTTTGACTTTTGAGTGCCAATGACATTAGGACCTTATGTCTCTGTTTAGTGGTACCAAATTTTGTTCAGGAATGCATATTGCTGTACCTTGTTGGAGTTTAAATGTACAGGTGATCCAAAAGGACATGGTTAGACAATAATTGTAGTCCACCCTTTGTGAAAGAACAACTGTATTACTGCATTTTCTATAGATTTTAGGCATTTGTTGCATTATGCTCCCGTATTAATGGAAGGAATGCGTGATAGAATTTGACATTAGCTTTCCTGTTTTTAATTTTAAGCTCCTGCTGTTCTTTGCATTAGGCGTTACAGCGGCTCGAAGCACAAGAGAACCTAAATACAAGATCAAGTTCCATTCTGAAGATTCTCCTTTCCACCCTGTAAGCAAGACCATATTGTTCTTTATTGTATACATTATTTCAAACTATTTGTTACCTGCAAATGTTCCATTTCATTACTTTCAGTGTATTTTCTGTGAAATTTACCTAGAGTTTGGATTATTATGCCATATCAGGCTCCATAAGCTACCTATTGCTGTTTTCCATGATTATTTAATATTCAATTCAAAAGATTTTCTGTATGGATAACTGATTACTTGAGCAGAAATTGTGAATTGGTTGTCTTCAAGAAGTTTTAATTTCTGGAGTTGACTGAATACATAATTGATTCTGGCAGGAAAACCTAATTTTGGTGGGGTGGGGGGTTGGAGAGAGAATTGTCTCATATTCTTTGTGATTGTTCATTACTTGTAATGTTTTTCTACTTGATTGTTAAAAAATATTTATATTTAGTTCTGGTGTATTATACTTGAGATGCTTGTGTTTCCTTTTCCTCTAAGTGTTCTACTTTCATCTGGTAATGTGTAATATACATATTACGATTTCAATAAGAAGCATTTGTCTGTAATAAGAAGATAATGAAAAGAAAAAAAATGCTAAAAATTTAAAGGTGCGTCATTTTTACTACTAAATTCTTCTGCTAGTGTTCATTCAGTATAGGAAAACCTAATTTGATAAAGGAAAGCCTAATTTATAAGTGCCTTTTCTCTTGTATATTTGGAAGAGTAATATTCTCCTGCTGACTCTTATGTTAGCAGTGTGTTTGAACAAAAATTTGGTTAATATTCAAAGTAAGATGGTATGCTTGTGATGACTAGTCTACATGAAATTGTTGAAGAAGAAGATGAAACCAAAGAATGTGGATCTGGAACATAAAAGTGGTAACACTTTTTTTTTCTATGCAATATCTGCTTGGCAGTAGTATCTTTTTGTTCAAGCCATATTCAACAAGTTAGATCTTGATATAGTTAATAGTTCTCCTATATCATCTGAAACAGAGGTTAATTTCTACTTTGCAGAATGGTGACCAAGAATCTGCAGCCATGCTAAATAAAAATGGAGAAAAATTTCTCTGCTATTTACCTAAAGTGGAAAAATCAAGAAGTAAAAACCTAGTCAACCCGCAGAACAAAAGCAGTACGATTATGGAGACTGAGAGACGCATCAAATTGAAGACACCTGATGAGCTACTTGAGATATTTAAGAATCATTGCTTTCTGAGGGTCAGTACCAATCTTAACCACCAAGAACAACTTTAATTAATGTTTCAAGTAAATTACTCAATGTTTCTCTTCTTATTTTTCATTCATTTGTTTTAACTCTCGCTTACTCCCTCTGAAGGAATGGGTGTCAAAACCATTACAAAAATGCTTATACTATTTTACTTTCCAACCTATCCCATTATATCATGACTACCTTTAATCTTATATAGTTACTGTTGCATCTTATGTTCAGCAAGAGGGGTGGTGGACATATGAATTCTGTTATCAGAAGCATCTGCGGCAGATACATGTGGAAGACGATAAGGTAGCTGTTCAGTTTTCCCTAAATGGTTCTTAGCACTTGGTTGACCATTTTAATCAAGTGTTGCATTTTGGTTGTAATGCTTAGTTCCTATGTTTCATGTTGTTTTGCATTTTGATTTTTTGAAGCATTGCATCACAGCCAATAAAATGTGAATACTAGTCCAAAAACCATCTAGGACAGAATCTTTATGTTGCAATATCTACTGGAGTAGATAATGTGCTTCTTACATATTGTGCTATAGGCAGTTCAAGAGTATATTATGGGAGAGTTTAACTCGGAGGCTACTGCAGCTTACCACCAGAATCTCTCTGATATTTCAGCACTGAAAGATCCTCGTTCTAAAGATGCATCACAAAGGTATGAGTTCCAAAGATATTAGGTATGTTATGGTCATGGTAACATGATTGATACTGCTGAATATTCTTTATAGAAAACATTCTCTTGCTGTCAACTATGACATATGTGCAGGTATCATGCTCATCAGTATACAAATGGAACCATCTGTGACCTA
This sequence comes from Asclepias syriaca, assembly GCA_027405835.1. Classification (NCBI taxonomy): domain Eukaryota; kingdom Viridiplantae; phylum Streptophyta; class Magnoliopsida; order Gentianales; family Apocynaceae; genus Asclepias; species Asclepias syriaca. Next base: position 3,992,339 of record CM049927.1, on the reverse strand, counting down.
ACAGATCAGCCTCGAGAAACAGAGGTAGAAATAGTGCACTTTCTTTCTTCTAATTTATTTATTTGAGTATTTCTGCATACTAAATCCAAATCTAACTTCAGGTGAGGTTTGTCTGCTCCGAGCCCAGAGCTATGATTAGTTCTATTAAAGAGATATCAACTTGTAGATATGCTATCACCATCCAGGCCCCAATGCTTTGCTCACATCCGTAAGGATCTATCTCCCTTCATCTCTTTCTTTCTTTCTAGAGAATATTTGTCTATCAGAGTTCGTCTGTCTTGAGGCATTGTGGACCTTATATCTAGAATCCACTTGCTTTCCTAATTCATTAATGACAATTTTTACACTATAATTATACATACTGCTCAACTATGATAATTGAAGACTGAAACATATTGATTTTGGACACATGATGATGTATGTAGCTTACTACTCTGGAGACATAGAGATAAATGTAGATGTAAAAACCATTGCCAATTATTTAATAATCTGTGAGTGGTCATTGTGGCTTCGTCTTGCAGATTGTTCCGTGAAGAAAAACCCGTGTGGCAAACGATTCACTGTAATGTACACCCAAAAGACGACAAGGAAGGAAACGCGGAGGAAGTTAATCTTCAATTCAAGGATGATAAAATTGCCATGATCACCGACCTTAAGTATCCTTCTAATTTTGACTCAGATGAACATACATCATGAAACAAACTGGTTCTGAAGAAAGTGAAAAGATCTACAGCCAAAAGATTCATGTCTCCAAGTACCATGATAACCAAACTGATCTTGCCAATTGTCTTCAACTTTATGGCCAGGTTTAGTGACCTGCCGTGGGAAGTCTAGAGTTCTTTTTTTCCTTAACATTTTTAACACATTATTAATACTCATTAAACCATGGAATAAAAGTTTTTCATGTAAAAATAGAAGATTTGATGAAAATATGGCACAGTGACATCCAATTTAATTGTACATTTCTTACCCTATTTTATGTTTAAACATAAGTTTTCATTAGTGCAGGCCCTTGTTTAAAAGCTCTTTAGTTATTAGAGATAAAATATCATCTAAATGTTCTGAAGATATGAAATACCACTGTACAAGCTGTCCAAAAATTGTCAAATGACCTAAACTTCTCACTTCTCCACAAGGGAAATTCTCTTAGGTGGCATTGGGTATAGAATTAACTAGAGCCAAGTACTCTGTGATAGCTTCCCCTTCTTTAGCAACATCGTTGTCATAGTCATCAAAAGCATCAGCTTTCTGTAATCCTAAGGTAAGTTCATCTTCCATTTCCTCATCACGCTTAACTTGCTTGGACTTTGATGGACCTTCTTCAGCTGCATTGCCACCTGCTGAGTTTTCCGAACTGCTAGCATTTCCATCTCCCACACTTGCAGCATTCATGATATTTTGAGTTTCATTTGATTGTTCAATCAAAAAGTTTAGAGCTTCATCTTTAGTGCTAAAGAGGCGAATGGCTTCAGCCACTGGAAAGAAAGCAAGAACGGAAACACTTCATGAAAGGGGCCCTTGATAGGATCCTAGCTTCAATCTCTATTAATCAAATCTAAAAGAAAACCAGAAAAGTTTCCTACAATATATACCTGCTTCGCTTCGGAAACCCATGGAAGTCAGCTGTTGTATAGCAGCATCTGATGCTCGTCGCAATTTTTTACTTTTTCTTACTTCAATATCAGTCTATAAAATGGAGCAAATTATAAAATAAAATAAGAATTTGATTATATTTAAGCTTGAAAGTAAAATGGTGCAAGAAGCACTTGCCTGTATGGATGCATTAGTTTCCGGATTTGTTAAATCATCCAGAGCTTTCTGAGTGTCATTCTCATTTCTTCTTAGGGCTTCTGCTGCAAGTTCTTTAACAAATCTGCAAATACGCGACTAATGGGGTTAGGACAGCAATCCATTGACTATTATGGCACCAACATGGAAAATCCTTGGAAGTTTACTTTGCATCAGAACTCTACTATAATGTAACTCCATCATAAATATTCGCAAATGAATATAACAAATCCTTCATTACATAGCTTTCTTATATAAATGTCATAGAAAAAGTTCTTTAAGATCATCGTCCTTGCATTCATATCATATCATTCAAAGGGGGGAAAATGTAAGTTCTTTCAAGGATAATATGCTAACAAGTATCATTGCAGAGCCTCTTACCCTATGGAGACTAATTCATTTACTTTCTGGAGATCCACAGCCTTCCTCAGTGGAGTCATTCCATATCCTTTTTGCTCCCTAAAATTCACTTATATTAGTAAATTAGCATAGTCGTCATAAGAATAATATAAGTTTGTCATGCATTACACAAGCAAAACCCACATGATTTGTTTCCGTCGTTGGATGTCCTCTTCCCGTTTCTGTTGTTTCTTTGCCTTTTCCTCAACAAGAAAATCAATAGCACCCTGTACATCCTGATTGCTCATGCGTAGGGCTCTCTTTGCATTATGCTCTTTGTAACCCATACTCAGGAGTAGGGAAAGGGCTTCATCTGGCACTTGAAGCTATTCATAAAAATTAAATGAGTAAATAAATAAATATAAAAAATATTGATAGAGATGCACCCTACCATATGGTTTTAATTCAAAGAACTGACTGCAATATATTTCTTAGTAGAATATTCTGAAAGCATTTCGAAACTACAAGAGGCATTAAAACCTTGGAGACTTCCTAAAACAGGCACAAGAAGATGCAAACTTCATATGAGGAAAGATCTTGCTCAGTGTGTGTCACTGCTACCTAGGTGTTAATAACTTAAATATACGCTCAGGATCTCCTCATATATTTCCTGTTACACATTGGTATTCCAGTCATTTCTTCTAAATCACAAACAAAATCTCCTCACTTACATTTGTGTTGATGCAAGGGGGAGCAGGAGATCCCTGGCCTTAAATAAAAATGTCAACCAACCTGGAAATATTTGATTTGAGCAGCTGTCAGAGAGTCCCTAGCTTTTCCTAACTGGCCACTGTGATATGCTACCACTCCTTCCAATAACTCAAGCCTTAGGAGCCTACAAAATGATCAAAGATATCAAATAACTTCACAAATTTATATACTCCCTTTATTTCTTTCTTTACCCCTCCTTTTTAATTCATCACTTTTGGTTCTTGCACATAGATTAAAAAACTTCTGAAATCTATGAAGTTTTGCGGGAGGAAAACTTGATTGGGCTTTTTTGGAAATGAAAACATATCAATGTGATGGCTTAGTAAGATGATAAAGAAATAAAGAGACAGCATTAAATTGGGGAACTAAGAACAGAATAAGTATTTGATTTCCTAAGTGACTAGGATTTGTGAACAAAAAGTTCTGAGGTACAAGTATGTTAATTAAATAAGATGATGATCAACAAAACAAGGATATCACTTACAATGCAAGTTCAGGATATCGATTTCCTTGAAGGAATCTCATGCGAACAGACTCCTTACCATAAGCACGTTCAATACCTTCTCTAGCTTTTTCTAAGCGAATTCCAGCCATACTTAGGAAGCTTATATCACGGAACATAAAATAGCACCATACCATGTCTATTTGCAGTATTGATACATTGTCAATCATCTGAAAGACAAAAACCCGGAAGTATGATTCTGCTAGCTTTTAGTATAACATTACTAATTCCAGAAGTAAAATGAAAAGAGAACAGAAAAGCACAACAATTGCTGCAGAGAACAGAGAAGTTTGCTTACTTCAATGGCCTTGGGGTCACAAAGAGAAAAGGCCTCCTGTAAAAGATAAAAGAAAGCACTTAAACTATCATCATGTTTCATGACAGCGACCAGAAAATCTTCTGAGAAATGTACAGAAAATATGGAAAAGCAAAGGATTTTTCCAGGTGCAATATAAAACAGAAGAGTTAGGAGAGCCCCAAACAAGGTCTTAACTCAAACTCAAACTGAACAGAGATCAAAACATACTACGGTTGAGCTACATAATGCCCAAGCAACAAAAGATCAAATTCATATATATATAAATACCAATAATTTTAACTGAAAATGGCTAGAAACATTCCATTAAGCAGAAGAAATGTTTTTCCATTTTTCCAAAAACTTTTGGAGCTTTCAAACAGAGAAATCAAATTGTTATTATTAAAGGACTCACATACACAAACTTCATCATATTTTTCTGACATAACATTAAATTGTCACTGACTCTAAAAACATTTAGGCAAATAGAGAAGGTTAAATTTAACACTTAACCCACCCCCTCACGTGGATCAAACATATGAAACCCAACACGTGAACATTAATCAAAGACAGCAGTCAAAACTAGGAGGACCTCCCTTTTTTCCTAATACCATGTTTGCTTTAAAACTGATAGAGAGGGGCTACAACATTTAACCAATTAACATATATCACTAAACTAATTACAAGCTAACCTCTCCCATAATAAGGACTTCCAAAGCATCTTTATACTTCTGTTCACTTATCAGCTGTTTCCCATTTGCATGTAGCATGACACCCATCATTATTGCTCTGCCAAAAAAATTTTAAAAAAAAAAGAAAAAGAAACAAATACTTGAATTAGTTGTCCCATCACTCATTAGAGGACATACCTATCAAATTAATTTACTAATCGAATCTGTAATGTCTCTCTTTTACGATACCGCTGGTCAGTCTCAGATCCTAGCTGCACTTTCTCTCCACTCTGATTTTCCAGCTCCAAGTTAAAGTCTTCTACAGGTAAAGATCCACCAGCATGTCTCTGAGCCAGTGCAGTGGCTGCAGCTCTGTGACATAAATATGTCAGGAAAAGAACTAGAGAAGGAAACATCTTGAGGCTTAAAAAACAATCTGTTTGGCCAAAGTTTTTTTTATAACAATTGTATCAATATTGGCATCCAGCTAACTACGAATAAAAAGGGGCATAAAGAGTAAAAGAAACTCAATACTTTCTCCTATATTCTATGGTAGATATTATGCATAAAATGAGAAGTAGAATGTGGAGGTTGCACTTTGGTTTGATTTTTTTGGATAACACATACAAGTTTTAACCTTTTGCCACCACAGTAACCTAATCAACAAAACTTAGTCAGCGAAATTGAGAAAATGTGCATACGTACACTCATCAACGTTGCATCTCATGTCTAATTTATTTTACTATAGAATGTAAAACTGAAAGCTAAAAGTTGAGATATAGCACAAACCATATGAATTTAGCAATCAGAAGGAATCAATCTTCTAAACAAATAGCATTATGAGTCAATAAAAACAACAACAAAAAAGCATACAGGTTTTTCTACTACGAGAATGGGTTTGAATAAGTCAATTTAACAAGGGGAAGGGATTTCAGATTTAATATGCCTCAAGAATAAAGATTTACAGTATTGATGGCTGATAAATCTACATTGCATACACTTCTTATTTCAAGATTACATGCATTTGAGTTTGAGTGCTGAAAACAATAGAAATATCCCAAAAAGAACTGTTATCTGATCATGCAATTTAACAACCAAATGAATACTCCAAACAACCAAAACCCATTAACACCACAGAAACAAAAATGTTTTTCTAGATAAGTCAAATGAAAAAAATGTTAAATATAGAAAAAATGATAATTTACTCAAACTAATATACAAGCTAAAACATAGATGATTGATTGGAGAAAGAAGAGGATACAAACTTGAGCCTCATGAGTCGCTTAGACCGTTCTTCTTCGGCCAGGAATTCTACTCTCTGTTTTTCTTGATCAGAAGACACCTTTGACACCAAAATCTTGGCATTGTTCTTGATACCCAATTGGCTAAGTTTCTCAGTTCCATCACCGTCTTTCAACACTTTACCGCCGCAAATTAAATTGATCAATTGGGGTTCGTCACCTCCCGCTCGCTTGACCACCTCCTCTCTCAATCTGATCACAGTCCACTCTTCCAATTCCACCTCTAGAACCCCAGTCCATGCCCCTCCTATCTTCAATTTCGCCATGGTCATCAGATTACAGCAAAAAGACACAGCAAAGCGAGAACAGATGACTAGTCAGGCCGGTCGCCGGGTGGCTTCTTCAAGAAGGCAGGCAATTGCTCTCGGAACCCACAGAAAGAGAATAACAGATACTAGTTTTCCCTCAAAATCGGGGTTTTTGATCAAAACTCTCGGGGTCTCTTTTTTTCTTTTTCTTTTAAAAAATTATAAAATAATTAGCATAACGCATAGGCGTAATGCGTTGAAATAAGAAATATTTTAAAATATGGAATTGTTTAAAATAGTTTTTAAAAAAAAAAGGAAAATGTAGTATTAAAGTAAGATTTTAATAATTTTAATAGAAAAAGAATAAAATCTTTCAAGCGTAACCCAGAAAAATGGTATACCGGAGTTCGTCTCTTTGATTTTGAAGCCGGGGTTTCTGTATTGAAAAGATCCAGTTGGCAGTAGCAGAGCACCGGTTATCATGGCCGCGGGCGGCGGAGTAAGCAAAGCCAATTTCAGGAGAAAAAGGAGAAAGAGATCAAAAGCGAAACCCAAAATTAAATCTACAAATGTTCTCCTACAAAATCACAACTCCGACTGCCGTGAAGACCTCGCCTCCGTCATTCCTCATCTCATCACCGCCACCTCCGCCTCCTATTCCTTCCTTCTTAACCACGATCTCCACCTCCTTCCGTCACAAACACTTTCTCTTGAGTCCCTTCTCTCTTCCACAGCTTTCTCAATTTCCAAACTCATTTCTCTTCTCTCTATCTCCCCTCATTCACTTTCGCCGGGGTTGCCGCCTGCACCGCCCTCATCCCAATGCTGGTTCCAACGATTCCTCTCTTCCGCCTCGGCTGACTGTGATATCAGGTGGACCTATTTCTTCAACCTATCTAAACCTTCCTTTACTCTGCTCCTTCGCCTTCTTACGTCCTCTCTTTCTTCTCTTTCTCCGCTTCCCCCTAACTATGCTCTTGCCTCTGCACTTTTCCGACTAGCGCATTCTGCATCCTTTTCTGCTGTTGCTCGCCGTTTCGGTATGGATTCAGCCACTGCATGCCGCGTATTCTACACTGTTTGTAAGGGCATCAATGATAATTTATGTCATTTGTTTGAATTAAAATCCGACATCAATAGGGTCATAGTGGGTTTTGGGTGGATTTCTCTGCCCAATTGTTGTGGTGTTTTGGGTTTAGAAAAGTTTCAATTGGATGGTGATTTATTGGGTGAAAATGGGTCCTTGATAGTTCAAGCTGTGGTGGACTCAGAGGGCAGATTCTTGGATGTTTCAGCTGGATGGCCTAGTACTATGGCACCAGCAAACATTCTTAGGCAGTCCAAGTTTTTTTCAGGTGTTGAAGAGTCGAAAGATTATTTGCAGGGTCCATCCTTCGAGCTAAGTGATGGAAACTCAATCCCTCAGTACATTTTAGGTGACTCTTGTTTTCCGCTTCTACCTTGGCTTTTGACTCCTTATAAAGAATCTGGTGAAAGCAACGAAACTAGCTCTCCAGAAATGGCCTTTAACTCCGTGCATAGTGGAGGAACAGAGATAGTGAAGATGGCTTTTGGGAGACTTAGGAAAAGGTGGAAACTTGTCGCAAATAAATGGAAGGAGAACTGTATTGAGGCTTTTCCTTATGTTATAGTTACATGTTGTTTGCTGCACAATTTTCTTATCAAAAGCAGTGAACCAATTCCCGATGAAAATCTGGAAATTTCCCGGGATGAGCAGTTCCCAATTTTTGGTGGAGAGGAGAGTGAGAGTGGGAAGAAGACTAGGGATGCTCTTGCATCACATTTGAGTCAGTCAAGTCTGAGAAGATGAAAGGAAAAAAAATAACAGCTTTCTCAGTCTTTTGATAATGTACATGTATGAATATTGATAGTTGAGATGGAATATTAATTGATGCATTTTGTTCTTTTTATGGATTTCTTGCTGCTATTATCTTCCAAACAATTGGGTATTTTGTTATTCTATGGCTTCTTCATTTCCTTTTTTGAATTTAGTTCCTATTAGAGACTTCCTAAATGCAAATTGCTGTTTAGTCTATGAAACATTTGGCTCTCTGCTCTTATCATCAAGAGCTATATGTTTAATGAGAGTATGTTCTTCTTAAACATGATAAAGTCTGTAACCTAAGATGAATTGTTGTGATGTGGAACACCTTAGAAGCTTCTGCTGGAAATCATTGAACTATAAGATTTTCATGCTTGTACAGAAAGTTTATTGTTGGAACATTCTTGGATGGCTGTTGAATTCTAGATATGCATTTCCCATCTGTTTTGCTAAGAGTAGAAACTCTAACATTTGTCTTTGAAAGGTTATGTGTTGCCATGTTTTAACTTTTTGTCAGTTGGGCATATGCTTTCCTCAATAACCCTGCAAAGGGTGTGTATAAATGCGTCATTTTTTTAAGGTCTGTATTTGAATGCAGTTTGTTTTGGTTAAAATGCCCGCCACTCCCCCCCCCCCCCCCCCCCCCCCCCCCCCTTGAAGGACCTTGTCAAGGTTTCTTAGAACAAATATTGTTGGGAATGCTCCCACCATTACTGGTGAAAACTGGCTGCCTGGTAAGTTTCTTTTTATCTTGCAGACTTTTGTTCATAATATCTTTCTTGTTTTGCTCTACCAGTAGATGATGGAAAAATTGGTCTATAATGCAATAATCCCTGATGGGTTAAGCTACTTTTTCTTGAATAAGGTAAAATGTAGACCATGAATGATCAAAATCCATTGCTCAAACAAAGATAGAAAGCTACCTAACAGAAACAATCCTATTTCATACAATAATGATGGTTAGAAAAAAAAAATGAAGGAAAATTTTGGCTGGAAAGCTTTATTTATCATGTATCGTGAACAGTGCCAACTGCCCACACATTTGTTGTCTTGTCCTTTTACTTACTTTCAGAGTTGAGAGCCCAAATGGCCATGGATGACTTACTTAAAAAAGCTCAACGGAATATGACTTCTGTAATAACCCTCTTTCACCTAACAAACAAATGTGTACCCCCACTCCCACCCTCCTTCCCTACTTATTTTGTATGTCTTTTCTCCAATTTATATATATAATTAAGACTCATTAAAAAGAAAATGGTTCAATTTTTCTTCTCTCCCAACCACCCTTTTTGAATTTCATAAAGACTCAAAATAATATGAAAATTAATTTTCCTTACCCACCACATGCATAAATACAAACTTTCTACTTATCATTTTCTTCCACATTAATTCATTTCTCATAGCTATTTTCTCCCATGCATCCCTCTCCTGTCCTGTTCTGAACACTGTTATATATATATATATATATATATCTACCTTTTACTTGTCAAAATTTGTTTGTGGCAAATAAAAAAAAAATCTCTTTTTTATGTTCTTGTGCAATAGTAGTAAGTTAATTTTAGTATTATCAGATTATAATCACGTTACTAGTTACAAGTTTGATATTTATTATAAAATATAGGATAAAATTAGATTTTGTGTTACAAGTTTAATATTTGTTATAAGATAGAGTTAGATTTTGTGTGTACAATTCGAAAACAATGACATACAACATATGTATGTATAATTAGTTCGATAAATGTACCAGAAATTCTTGGTATCCTCTGTTTTAGATAGATATTACTAGGAAACAGAGCTAGCACCCACAAACACACAACGGACCATCTTCTTCCTCAGCTAACCTCCAAAACTGGAATTAACAATCCCTTGTTCTTATTTCTCTATCTATCCCTCCATCCATCCAAAAATTCCAATTGCTATTGTATCTTAGCCCAGAAATTTAATCAAAGAGGAAGAAACAACGAGGAATGTTAACCGAGTAAGACAGACAGGACAGACAATGATGGATTGGTATTCTTGGTTATCAAGAACTAACCTTGAGCCAGCTCTTACATACGAGTACGGTTTGTCTTTCACCAGAAACGAGTTGCAGAAGGAAGATTTGGGTTACTTCAACCATGAATTCCTTTTAAGTTTAGGGATTAATGTAGCAAAGCATCGTTTGGAGATACTCAAGCTGGCTAGAAAAGAGCTGGGAGGTGCAAGTTCCACCATTAACAATGGCCTTACAAAGCTTGTTTTGGCCACCAAGAAACTGTTCAAGAAAAACAAGAATAATTCACCTCCTCTGTCTATTGACATGTCTGCTTACCGAAACCGGAATCAATGGACGGGAGCTTTGAAGAGGCTGAGCAGCAATTCAAACTCAAAGGAACAGAAAAAGCAGGAGAAAACCATCATCATGACACCTCCTCCTCCTTTTTCTTCTAGGAAGAAGAATGTAATGAGGTCTGGGCCTTTGGATAGAAGAGCTCTGCAAATGCAAGACAGAGGAGCTATTACAAACAAATGTCTCAGCATATCTGGTCCTCTGGATGGGAAGTCGATACCGGAAAAATGGATGGCTGTTAATTGGAGTCCGATCAGAGCTGTACCTATTGACGGAAAATGGAGATCGGAGAAATCGAGCTCTGGGTATGGGATTGGAAACAGGAGTCCCAGCAATTATAATTTTAGTCCATGGGAGGAAAGAACCAGTCCCTTGCCTTACCATCATCATCATCAGCATTATTATCATCAGGCAAATGTAGAAGAAGAAGAAGGTGCACAATCACTTTGGGCTTTAATGTTTCAAGATTTAAAACCCACTTGATTGATTGATTGATTGATTGATCCATCCAGTTTCCCCCAATTTCTTTGCTTGTGATTTTACTATTTTGAAGTTTCATTTGTCATGGTCTGTGTTTCCCCCTTCTTCTGAGTCTTGATTCCTGCAGTCAAGATAAACATGATGATATAATATATATATATATATTGGTTAATGAAGCTTTCTTGGATTTAAAGCTCTCTCTCTCTCTATATATATATATATATGTGTGTGTGTGTGTATGTATGTATTTTGCTTTGAATGATTAACATTGCATCAAATTCTCAGCAGAATTTCAGGTGTTTCAGACAAGAAAACATAACATAAAAACTTGGAAATGACAAAAGCCTGTGTTATAGAATAATACTCTGCTATGTTTTGAACAAGGAATTTCACATTACAACATTAACAAAAACAAATATACAACAATTGCAATTCTTTATTATCACCAGCAAAGTGTCTCTATCTGGCAATGAGTTTACCTAATTTTGAGGCATCCGAAACGATCCTCCAGAATAAAGCATCTGGTAAACAGGCTTTATCCTATGAGTAAGAACGATGCTAAACATGGCTCCGACGAAAGAAACTCCAGCAAGAACAAGGAAAGTGATTCTAAAGCAATCGGGACCCAAGCAAGTTACAGAGTGTTGTTTTGAGGCCTCGTTATCGTATAGAGTACCAGCAAGGAGACTTGAGAAGAGAGTTGCACCAAGAGGGTTGCCAAGACATATAAAGTTCATTATTAGACCAAAATGTTTCAGACCAAAGAGTTCCGAAGCTGTTGGAACCATTATAGAAAACTGAACACCATAACAGATACCGAGTAATGAAGTTGCAACAAGAACAGTACCATTCAAGGCAGAAGCATACAGAAGATAAGCAATCATCATAATAAGTTGTGTACAGGCCATCCATATAGTTCTCGGAATTGCTTTTGATCTGCAAGTCAAATCTGATTTTTATTAATGTGTATTTGGAGCAAACATATATTCTCGTAACTCATCATAAGTATTTCACTGACCTGACTAAATGTTCGGAAACAACACCACCACCAAGCCTGCCAACAAAGTTTCCGAAGCTGAAAAGGGACAAAAGGATAGTAGTATTGGTAACACCTTGAGCGATTCCAATCTGTGCGAGGTTATTCAAAACAGTTACTCCGGAACCAACCCCAACAAAGTACACGAAGAATAAAAGCCAGAAATCAGCCTTGACTATTGCTTCAGTGAAGGTAAAATCTTCACCTCTTCTCGGTCTTCTTGTTCTCTTTATTGCTCCTTCTCCCTCTGCAAGAAGCATATCTACATCTGACATGGTTTCATTTTCATGGAAACTTCCAAAATTCAATCTTGATGATGGGTTTGTTAACAATGGCTCTGTCTTATCTGCATCAAATTTTTCCAGAACTGGTACAATGTTATTCGCATTTTCAACTGCTGTGGCTGATTTCCGATGATGCTTTAAGGGGTAAAGAGTCATCTTAACAGGGATAGCAAGTGGAGCCATGAGAAGTAGTACCATTATAACGACGAGGGTATACGAAACGGGAGGACTCAAAGGAAGGACATCACTCAAGATGGTAGCTGTAAGAACATAAATGCCAAGAACAATACTAGCAGCTTGAAGGAAGAGAAAATGGGAAGGCTCAGAAGCATCATCTCCAGAAGTTGGAGTGCAGGGCCTAAGGAAATACATGAGAATGGTAGATATTATAGGAATACCAAATGTGAGAAATAGCAGGAGCTTGGAAGAGGAATTATGGAGTAACAAACTGTAAATTTCAGTATATACTGCACCACTAAGTCCTCCATAACCTTTAATAACTCCAGTAACTGTGCCTCGACTCACAGGAAAGTTTCTCATATTAGTTACAAGCACAGCTGTGCTGAACCATGTAGAACTATTCGTTCCGACAAAAAGTGCAATCCATAACTGACAAAATCAAAGAATACATGTTTAGGAGAAAGGGATTCAGTTCTTGAAAACACTCCAAGAACAAGAAAGGGAAGAGAAAAAGCAGAACTTTCAATCCAATGCAAATTCATTTTGAAATTTTGCAGCAGGACCAATCAAGAATGCCACCCAAAAAAGAAATTCATTAACAAGATTTCTCTCCACACTTGGCAACTCAAAATTACTACCAAACAGAGAAATATTTAATTTTTAAAAATGGGTTCTTGTTAATTCATTAATTTCAAGAAACAAGAAAGAGAATTCAACAAATGAATGACAAACAAAAAAAGGTGGAAACTTTTTTACCAGCCAAAAAGGTAAGTGAGGAACAGTGCGATTGAGAGCAAGCCAAAGAACTCCATAACCAGAAAAGCATAAAACAGAGCCAATGAAGACAATTAACCAAGGTGGAAGCTTGTTGCAGACAAACCCAGAAATCAAGCCCATGTTTTCACCAATATCAGTAGCTACCCCAAGCAAAGTAAGTTGCTCCTGGTTGAAACCCAGAACAGATTTCAGTGAATGTGAGTAAAGAGAAAAAGTTCCTGCATTTCCAGAAGCTATCTGTAACCAAACAGAAGCTCCAAGTCCCACCCAAGGCGGTCTTGTCCCTCCTTTCAGTTTCATGTTAGCAATAAACATTACGAACAGAAACACCAACAAAATCAAATCTTTTTAAGCAAAACCGATACACAATTCCAAACAAATGTAAGAACAGTACTATTTCGACATTAATCATGAATTAAACAGTATGAAACAAAAAAAAACATAAGTTTTTCTCTTTTCTTTTTCTTTAAATTAGAAAAACTGGCGATGCTGCAGTCCATGGTGGCGGCGAAGAGGGACCCCGGAGGATATCGCACTTCAAGAACCTCTGTTTCAAACACTTTATATTTTACAGCTATAATTTAAATAATTTAATAAAAAAAAAATCACTATCTCAAGAACATAACCCTTTTTTGTATTAATTTTCTTCACCATTACAGAATCTCTTTTGTCTCTTCTTCTATTTTCAATATTTCTTTATCAATTTTGTTCCATAAAAAGTATTACAATAATACTATCTTTTTTGGTGGATGAACAAAAACATGATAGTTGTTTTTTCTTTTCTTTTTGACGGACTAAATAAAGAAATAAAAAAGAAACAGGAGAAAGTGATTGATTTGTAGAGTATCTCCCTGTTTCATCATCATATATGTTTTTTGACATCATATATATATATATATATATATATATATATATATATATATTATTTTAAAAACAAGATTTTCATATTCTAAATCTGGTAGATAGCAACCTCAGAATCGGAATCTATCTTCTGCTTGCTGTAAACCACATAAAAATAAATGCATGTAGGTTGAAGACCATCCAATTATAATTATATATTTAGTGTAGCAAATCCAATAAAATCATTCCCCTACACTTTTTTCGCTTATATCAAATCTTGTATCATCTCTTATTATACTTACAATTATTATTAAAGTTGTATAAAATTCAGAATGAGTTTTCCTATTAAAATAAATGCAAAATCTAAATATTTTTTTTCAAGAGTGTTCAAATTCTCTTGATAACTCCATTATTAAAAAACTTTGACCCATAACTTTCTAGTAAAAATTAAACTATAAGAACTTTCTCATTAGTCTCGTCCGGCAAAAAAACACAATTCTTTTTTTGTCTGAAAAAGATTTAGATATTATATTGAAATTACCATGAAAATGGCATAAGGCCCATTGTTATTGTTTACAAACCAACTAGCCCTAAAAAAACACAGAACTTAAAACTTCAATTTTTAAGATAAGCGTGGTTCATCTAGTTGGGCCTATGGAGAGACTAAGGGCCGTTTGTGAATTTCTTCAATCAATGATCAGGCTTTAGTTTGGGCCAATCACAATGGTGAAGCCCAATATCAAATGCCGGGCCAGCTTTTGAAACAGGCTCGGAGGCCATTTGTCTTACTCCAACTTCACTATATTTATTTTAGTTAGCATTATCTTGTATTCAAAACTATAATAATTAACCTCGTAGTTTGTAAAAGTTGATGCAAAATCTTAAACTTTTTTTTTAAAGTGAATGATCGAAGCTTCGAATATCTCTCTAAGCCGGATAGCTCCAATCCTTACCCTTGAATAAGAATTTAAATCTATAAGGTCTATACAAGACTGGGTCAAAAAAAATAGGAGCACGGACGCTCCCAAGATGAAGATAAATTCAAAACATAAAAATATAATAAATGGAAGTAGGAGTAATAGATTTAGGTTGGAAGTCCGAGGAAACTTCTTCTTACTATATAATTAAGACAACATATGCAAAGAGACATGCATGAACAAGTTAATGGAGTACAATCGTGTTGCCAACTCATTCACTCATGTACAAATTTTGACTCACGTCCATATTACTATAATATCATTGCACCCCACATATAAAGTTCGAAAAAGAAACCTTGTACCAAATTTTATCCTTATCCCTATCCACTTGAGAAGAAAAAATAAAAAAAAACAAGAAATTCTCAATTATCCAACAACATCCTACGTGGGTTTTGTAATTTTCTTCAGTTTTTCCAAAACCACATTACACTAACAAGACGAATTTCCTAGGTCCCATTGGATTGGACAGCCACCCTCATTTTGAGTATTTTTGCATTAATGATGAATCCCACCTGAAAAACAAATTATTGTGAGTTTGAAAATATTTTAAAAGATGGAAAGAATTGAGAGTATTTCTTACTTTCTCTTTAATGCTCAAATTACATTAGAAAATATTGTAAAATGTTTTGTATGTGAGTATGTAAAATATGAACAATTTAATGCATAGAGTTAGGGAAAATGTTGGTTGTCACCTCATACTTAAAGTATGAATAATACTTTTATTACGTTTTTTTTATTACTAATACATTTTAAACTTCAGTATATTAAAATGTGTGAACTTACATGTTTAGATGAATACATTTTCACGTCATATTTTTCATAAGACATTTAATTTCATTTTATATAACTTTATTTCATTATGTAGCTATTGAGATAAATTTTTTTTTTAAGAATAAATTTTTATAAATGTAGACGAAAGCAAGATAATATATATATATATTATAATGTATTTCTAATGACTGCAGATGGCTTCTCTAAAGACTCCAAAATTTCACCTTTAAACACACATTCAGGAAAGCAAACTCAGTAGCTGATCTCCTCGCAAAATATGACAAGAAACACCCCAAACAATTGTTTATTTACGACTTCCTTCTTATATTTTATCTGTTTTTAATAATGATATAATTGGTAATGTGTGTCAAAGACATGTTATAACAAACTACTCTACTTTTTCAAAGAGCTTGTTTGGTTCCTCTACTTAATACATATATATATATATATATATATATATATATATATATATATATATATATATAGTTTCATATTGTACCAAAAAAATAAAATATAAATAAGAGAATATGCATAAAGAGTGTTGAATTCCTATCCCTATCCCAAATCTTTTAAGTATTGATGTCTTTCTAATATTATATATATATATATATATATAATTTATTTATAGCTACCTAATTGAGGAACAAGTTTTTCAGTATACGTAAACGATCCATTTGTTTTCCTTAAAGAAATTAGCAGGACTGCATATGACCAACTAGACTTGATAAAGATACCAAGTAGCGTGTGATACACAAATTGCCCACTACTAACTATGGCTAGCTAAGTGTCACCAAATTGCTTCTTTCTTTTATATATATATATATATATATATATATATATATATATATTTGTATGTATATTATATGAAAATATTTTATTTGAAGAAACACTGAACTTGTGATATGTATAGATTAACTAAACGTAACAAAACATTGTTTTTGACCTAAAATAATACAAAATGAATATAATATATATAACTTGATTAATACATGTTGATCTAAATAAAAAGAATTTAATTTTTAATTATAAAATCTCAAATTTATATTTTATTTATAAAAAAAAATATAAAGAGTATTTTTGTTTTCAAGATTGGAGTCCAATGAATATATTATGTTGAGTTTGAAGTGATAATGACTCTAATTGTTTTAAAGAGAAGGGAAAATATTTTAATTTCCTTTTATTTATTTATTTTAAAAAAGTATTTTTGTTTTTGTACCGAAATAGATGTTTATTTAGATAACAATTTTAAAAAAGAAAAATTGAAAAGGTAAAAGAGAAAAAAAAGAAAGAAAATGAAAATATCTTTTTTTTGATATTTCGATGAAAATGGTTGACCCTTCAACCTCTGTTTCACCATATACTCTATTTTATTTATAAAAAGAAAATCGTAATAAATTTTAGATCACAATATCTAACAAATATATTATCATTATTATTGTTTTTTAATATATGTCAATAGTTATAAATAAGAATATGTATTATCATAATAACGTTTTTTCACAATAAATATATATATATTAAAATCCTCCAAAAAAAAGGAAAAATCTATATATCTATCTATATATATATATATATATATATATATATATATATATATATATGAAGAAGCTAAACAAATTAAAGTGCACAATTAAATTTATCCATCTCCCACAACTCCTCAAGCCTCGCCATCATTGTCATTTTCAAGAACCTTATCCAAGAAAAAGATGGGTTTCTACTATTTGCCAGAGTAAAAGTTGGTGGAATATCTAGTAATGGCTTCACTATGTATCCAAAGGCCACTTTTTATAAAAAAAGCATTACATTAATAAACACTTTCCAAATATTATATTAATTATGATAAACTTTTCAAAAATTCAACTTACTTTTGTACTTTTATTTATTTTTATTTTGAACTAACACTTCAACTATAAAATATCACTTATTTTACCTTTTCATCCAAATTTTTTGTCATACTTCATTTTCGCTCCAATTTTTATAAGCATTTTTGTCTTTTTAAATCATTAAGGTTTTATTTTCATGGATAATTTTGTCATTTCACTTAATTATTAACAATCTGAAAAATATTTTGTTACTACAAAGATTTGAACCTACACAACCAAACAACTAACTAAACCATATCTACCCTGAAACAACTATAAATACATTAATTTATATAAAACTTATATTTTATATTATAATTACACAAATAATAAATACGTATTTTATATTATAATTACATTTTATATTTTAAATATAAATTATATTAAATATAAATATTTTTTTAAAAATATTATTAAATGTCATAATTCAAACCACAAGTTTTTGTTGTTGTCACCTTCTTCAAACCTTACTGAAACTCTTCTTCAACTCTTTTGTTTCGAATTCGTCACATTCTTCAAACCACATGACTAACTAAACCATGAATTTCGAGTTGTTTTTTTTTAATATAATGTCATTGTTGACACTAATTCATGTTTTGCGACGAATTCGAAACGAAAAAGTTGAATAACAGTTTCAATGCAAGGTTTGAATAAGGTGACAACAACAAATACTTGTGGTTTGATTTGTGTGATTTGAAAATATTTTTTTGAGAATGTTTATATTCAATATAATTTATATTTAAAATATAAAATATAATTGTAATATAAAATGCGTATTTATTATTTGTGTAATTACAATATAAAATATAAGTTTTATATAAATTAATATATTTATAATTACCCCAGTGGGTAAACATGATTTAATTAGTTGCGTGGTTATATGATCAAATTTTTGCATTTAAAAATATTAATGATTTAAAAAGATGAAAAATGAAGTATAACAGAAGTTTTGAATGGAAGGACAAAAGTTTAGATTTTTGAAAAGTTTAAGTGTTATTAGAATAATTTACCCTATTAACTATTATTATTCTTTGATAGTGTCCATTTTATTTCTATAATATCTCAAATTTATAATCTTTTAAAATTATATTAATATAAAATTATTAATAATTGAATTAAACTTTATTGACTGAGATAACACTCTACTAATACCTGTTGGCCCCTTTTATTCTTAATTGTAATTTAGTCATTAAACTATTTTCCTTCTTCCCAAATCCCAATATAAGATATTTATTTTTCCACTTAAATTAATGCTTTCAAACAATAAGAATTAAGAGTACATTCAAATCATTTAAATTAATAGCGTGACTAACACGTTTTAATCTCTCTTAGTGACCTTCCTTCCCCAATTAAAAATTTAAAGGTCATCATCACCATGTTTCGTGTTCCTCTTTCTCACCCTTCCTTCATATTATCAGTCCATAGTTTTGTGGGGTTTATTTATTTATTATTTTTATTCCTTTTTTTTGTTATAATTAATTAGTAGTTTTATTAAAAGTTTCTTAAGTTCCAAACATTTTTTCAGTCAATGGTGGTCCAAAGCTCCAGACATATTGTTTCATAGGGTCCAATGGTCAAGTTTAGCATCTTCAGAAGAGCCCACCAAGAACTTACCTGCAAAATAAGCACAAAACACAACTTGTTTTGGAAGAAAGAATGAAAATCAAAAGGAATATACGCAGGAAATCTTACCTCAAACACAGGAGTAAAACTCAATCAAACGCTTTAATCAAATCCCTGAAGAAATTAAAGGAAAAATAAAGAAAAAAAAAATTAGAAATGCACTTGGCCTTAAAAAAAAAAAAAAAAAAAACAGAGAGAGAGAAAGAAAAACGGAATTGAAGATATGTGGAAGACGGTGGATGCAAGTTTTTCATTTGGTGAATCTTGCAAAATCAGTGTTAAATCAGTTAGATCAAGTTAATTTTTGTGATTAAACCTTTGGATTAGGATGGAATTGGATTCAAAATTGATACGAGTATAACATTCAGATCATGGCTCTAAACTAATAATATCTATATGGCATATATACACACATAAAAAAGGTCCTTGTGGCCGGATCTTAAGGCTTCGGTCACCGGGGAAAAAAAACCGTCCGACCTCCGTATCCACACACCGTTTGTGCGGACTCCTTTATCTACAGCTCTACATAAGCAAGCTCTTGCGTCCGTCGATTTGGAGAATTTTATGCTTTAGTCATCCGAGAAAGCCTGGTTGCCCTCGCCTTAAAATTCTCTCGACGACGCTGCTGATGCGAGGAAGGTCGAATCAAAGCAGCCAAAGCTCTTTTGACCAAATCGCCCTCCACAGTCCCAATTCTGACAAGCGAATTCGTCATAGCGGACCGCCTCATGTTCAGTCTGTTGGAATTGTACGGAACCGTCTGGCTCATTCGGTTGCTACCATTTCCAAAACTTTTGTGCAAACTACAGCGGAAAGAACCGGGATGATTAGTAGGCGAGCACATACAAGTCTTCTTCGGTAAGGAGGTTTTCCCTGGCTTTTGAACCATCTGGTGTTGGCTGTTCAATACTGAAATCGATCGGCTGGGAGAAAGTGACCGGTCTAATGAAAATCGTACGGACGCGGTAGAACTAGACGAACTCCGGTAATTCACTCTCGTCGGAGAAGTTGATCTGTGGACTAAACCGGACGAGCGCGCCGAAAAAGTTGTTGTAGAGGAGGCAAATTTCGAAGAGGAGGAAGAAATTGACCTCGACGCAGAAGAAGATGTAGAAAATCTCCCCGACGGTGAGACTGAACGGAGCACTGGCCCACTGGATCGCCGACCTGAAACCGCCATTGTCGTTCAGACTTCAGAGTAATTTGATTTTGAGCAGTTGTAACTGAAAACAGAGAGAGAACAGAAAACAGAAGGAAAGGAAGAAAAACTGCTATCTAAAAAGAGTGGTTTTGGGAATCTAAACTGGCAAACGTAGCTTTACTCAAGCACTATATTTATAGCATTTCAAGGCCGACTTGCTATTCATTTCGCCCTTGATTTGTTCATAATTACGGTTTTCCCCTTTTTTTTTCCTTTTTTCCTTTTTTGAATTGGTAAAGCTCCCCTTCTTAAACGTTAAGCTTTCTTTGACATGACCTCTCAACTTGTCCAAGTCAATTTTCTCAAAGACAAAAAGAAGTTATTATAACAAAAATTGGTCCACACCAATTAATTTTGGAATATAAAATTTTATTATAATGTAAATAAGGTAAAATATGCATAAAATAACAAATGGCAAAAAAGGAAAGGTTCAAATTTTCAAATTAATTGTAATAATGGGTTACACAGTTAAAAAAAGTGGTGTCGGTATTGGAAAGAGGAATCCGGTGGGCTTGGTGTGGGGCCCGCTATAAAATTAACAGACAAAACACACTGCTTTTGTCTAATGGAGAAAAATCTGTGGGTTGCCACGTAAGTCATAAACTTTAGTGACACAGCTTCTGTACGTTCCACGTATGGTGTGGTTGTCCGCGCCAAATTAATCAAAATATTCACGAATTTAGTAAATTTACTCACCAAATATATATTGGATTTTATTTTTTTTATTGATACTAATAATTGATAATAGTGGTGGGGGGATGAATCCTAGTCACGTGGGTTGATTCTAACATGTCCACGCATAATGTGACACACAACAATATCGGTTCCTTTGGTTGGCCAACATTTTTGGCACTATTTTGTTTACCTAAAACACATTATTAACCTAACCAACAAATAATAATAATAATTTTATGTGGTTGGAACATCATTTTATGTCATTATTTATTCCTCTTTCAAGTATTCATGGTAGGAATATTTGGTTGTCACATTTATTTCCTAAAATTTATTCTTAAATTAATACAAATTTAGTAATTATCCTTATTAATAATAAATATTACAAATTTAAAACACGTTACTAAATAAAAAAATAAATTTGAGTAAAGACTGTCATTTATGTTTAACTAATATTTTTATGATTTAATGTAATTAATATATGGATGACATGCCCCATAATCAAACTTTCATGTGAGCACATGATCTATAGAATCCCACCAAAAAAGAATAAATAACTTAATTTTTTAACATATAGTGGCTCAAGATTTCCCTATTAAATTATTTTTTAATTATGAGCGAGAGAGTAATGCATTTCTATTTAATTGTCTTGCTTCCGTTGGATACGTCCAAAATTTATGCTTTTATTATTATTATAATAAAAAATAAGAGAAACATTAAAAAAAATTAATTTATCTATTAATCACTTTACAATAAATAAGTTATAAAGAAACTACAGTTTCTTGATAAGATCAATTATGTTAAAAAATTGAAATATAATAAAGATAAAATATATATAAGTCTATTAATTTTTATTAAATTAGGATAATTGTTTAAATACATAATTAATTAATGTACAAACATGCATAATTTAATTAATTAAATAAATATAAGAGTGAGTGATATAAAAAAGATCCAATTGAATGGTCATTTTCAACAGCATAAAACCAGTGGAAACGGCAGTCATGAACTAAAAAAAGAAAGCAAATTAGCTGTCTTTCTTTTGCAGATTCGTATCCCTTTAAATATATATATATATAATATATAATATATATAATAATATATATATATTAATTAATTAGTAGTATAAGAAGAATTGACTAAACACGTTATTATTAATTTTTAGTTATTTGAACGAACATGCCCGCGTCTTTATTTCACGCATTCCTAATATATTTGTATGAATTGGGAAAAACTAATGAAGATTCTGAGAGGTCTCCGGGATGGTAGTAGTGGGAGTAAATCAACTCATCAACGATTGGAACAGCCAATAATAGAACTCCACGTCTTGTTTGACTGGGTAAGTCCAAATTGGGTGGACAACTAATTTTGATGAAGGAAGTCAGCTTCGGGCTGTGTACGATTCTACTAAATTTTTTCTTTAATAAAAAATCAATTTGACTTTTCTCATATATATATATATATATATATATATATATATATAATATATATTCGACTAAATTAAGTAGTTAGTAGTAGTGATGCTTTTGGTTTTGGAAGAGGTGATGGA